>OY735214.1:54561738-54686738 GCA_963457665.1 Thysanoteuthis rhombus
CACTACGCCGGTGGGCCATATGATACAAATCCTTGGCTCGGAGGGTGGGGTCAGCCCTGGGCAAGTTTCACTTCATCTTGTAACTTCATTGCTCGGGCTGGAGAGTTACTCCGTAGACAGGCCCCACCGTTTATAGTTCGACGGTTTTGGGAAAGCCTTCCTAAAGTCTTCGTTTGCGAGGCCAAGTCATTCATTCCTTGATCCATTCACACACACACACACACACACATGTAGACTTCCGTTATGATAACACTTTCGGGGATTGGAGAGTACCGTTATAACGAATATACCGTTACAACAGGTTGATTATGCACGAAGTGTACTACTCTAAGTTTTTTAAATCATAATTTGGATTCTTCATGTGTTGTTGCTGTAAACAAATCTCCGATAATGCGCTCTTGAGAATATAAGTACGAGATTACCATTAATTTACATGGGAAATATTTCTGAGCATCATCAGACCGGGAAAACGGTTTGGATGGCATGTTATGCTGAGTCATCCGAGGTTGTAGTGGTTGGAGGTAAAAGGAGACTGGGGTATAGAAGAGAGGATATAGTGTGCGTTGCCTCTATAGTGGCTAGCTGGAAATCAAAAGCTGATAATTGTTTTCGCTTCTCGACTTTTTTTTTTTTTTGAAAAAGCAAGGTAAAGCGAAGATCCGAAAAGCTTGGACTACTTATATTTGAATCCTATTCTAAAAAGATTGTTCTAGTGGAAGAGTCCATTGTTCAAAATGGTTGGCATATCGTCAAAGTCCATGGTTACGGACTGGAACCAAAATATTCACATTATTCATTGTATAAGTAGATAATTGATAACTGTCAACTTGAATCACCTTTATGACACTAAACTTAGGTTTCTCCTGCTTTCAAGTGAGTCGGGCTTGTTTGCAACCGATTTATCTATCGCAGGTACAGGTTGCATCAATCGAGCTAGAGGGCTGGGAATTTAAACATTTACTCCTTTTTATATATAGAAAACACTTTTTTGTTTTTAGAATTTTACACCAAAATAGGTTTTTATTGGGGTGGTTCCATTTACAACGTAAATTAACGTTGAATTTATCAATAGTTTGTGTCCGGCAGCATTGAAGCTTGTTTTGTGTTGTTTTTGTTTTTTTTTTCAAACAAAGACTTTTATTCAGTGATTACCATCCAACAAAAGGAGAAGTAAATTATTCACCGATCATTCCCTTTTTTCTAATTACTTCTAATTGATCACCCCCAACACGACATGCTGCCAAAAGACATTGGTCACGCGACGGTTTCTATTGAGTGACTAACCAGACGTGTCTATTTTGTTTTCTATTTTCCAACAGATTTTCTTTTTGCCAGTATCCGTTCGTCCTGAGTATTGGAGCCAAGCGAAGCATTTTACAACGAGACTCGGAACAGCAAATGATCGTAATGGCCAGAGTAGGTATCTTTTGAACAGGGGGGGGGTGCCCCCCCCCGAACACACCCGAACTTGATAATTCCAAACATTGATTGGCCGACATCTCCTTTTCCCAACAATTCATTTGCTTTACAAATAAAGGAAGACAATTTGAGTATCTGAACCGGCCCTTTCTTTGATCGTTAATCGTTCGCAAAAATATCGGTCAACTTTTCTTCCTCCTAAAATCTGTGCAATGGGGGGATGTTTACGATTTATGAATAAAGCATTTATTGTGAATGTAGTAATCACTTTTTTAATTGCGAATACATAATCATCAACAACAATAAATCATTTTTTTGATAAATAGTTGTCACACGATCGTCCTTCATAAAATCTCTTTTTTAAATAGATCTTATACACGATATATATTATAAATATTAAATCTTATCGTAAATGAATAGTACATTTACAAAAGATATTTTGGGGGGAATGTGAAACTCGCAATTATGAGCCAGAATTATAGTGTGTGGAGCAGTCTGCTATAATTGTCAAATATCACGAAATAATTTTGGATGAAATACTTGTTTGATCAGGTAGACAATCAACACACTCTTACCAGGACTTTCACCTAGGATCTTCCACCCATCCACCTCTCAATCTATATATTTCAGTCTGTTCATATCTATGTTCATATTCGCATAACAGTCAGGCGTCAAGTAATCGCTGTGCATCAGATTTCTCGAGAACCAATGATCCAAACAACTTTAAACTCGACCCGTACTCAGAAATTTCTTCAATTATAATGGATGGAAGACGTTTCCAAATTATTACATCCGAAGCTGTCATTGAGGGTCATGAGTCAGACACTTTGCTGGGTTGAGCTAATGAGTCAATAGAGGAAACGTAATGGATGATGCTTGTTCTTTTCTCTTCAGGAAGATAATAAAGACGTATGTGCGATATAAAGGTTCAGATGAATAAGTGCCATGGTACCTTATATTGTGTAATGCGTATGTTTGACTTCACACTACGTGATCGACTTAAGCCCAGATCGAGTTGCGTCCATGCTTCCAGAAACTAACGTCGATGCATGGCTGTAATCACAAGAAACTTTTATTTGACTTATTTGAAGCCGTCAACCAGAACTCTCAACATAGTTTTCTTCAGTCTTTAGGTGACTCTGCCAGTCTGGCTATGAATGTTTCGCACGTACAGGGCGTACCAATGGAACCAGAGTGATGAAAATTTAAACATTTGGTCCTTACCTCGTCAAGAAAAACTTTGTTCTTAGCCCCCGCCCCCAAATAAGTTTTTACGCAGGGGGTAGAACCCTAAGATTATGCCCGGTAGTGTTCACGCTTGTTTTTTTTTTACAGAAAATTCTTACTTTTTAGTGATCTAAAAGGCGAGGGTAGTAATCTATTCACTGACCAACCTTTTTATTTAATTGATCATCCCTACGCATCATGCTGCCTAAAGACGCCAGTCACGTGACGGTATCTATTGAGGGACTAACCAGACCTGTCTTATTTAACATTTATCTTGATTAAATAAAATTTCTATTTGCTTGGTGTCTCCTCCTGGCCAATGCGCTGAATTCGTGACCCACTGTCGAACTTTAACCCCCATCTAACTCTCTATGGGATCCCAGTTTCATCACTTGTTCCTCTCCCTTATCAATAGGTTCTATGGGTTGTTGATTAATAATTTTTTTCCTTCCGTTATTTTCTAGAAAAGTTTAGTGGATAACGTCCAGAAACGTCAACTTCCTGATATTGGGATGCTGTTTCTTAATTTGAAAGTCAGGCGATCACACTTGGTATCTGATTCGTTAAATGAGGTAAGTCCAACACGCAATAATAATAACATGCAATCCTGCTTGTTTCGAAAGGTTGGTGTACGTTCGGGATCGGTGCTATTTTTAGGTCAACTTGGAAGTCTCCTAGGGCGCAAATATCAGAAGAGCGCAGTATGACTTTTCAGGAGAAAAATTAAAAGAAGATCAAGTGACCTGGGTCGAAAGTTTCAAGACGGGTGTATGAAACCTTCAAGTCGGCCCTGCCTATAGTATATTCAAGGTCGAATTGAAGCCGCTTGATGCCCAAAACTTAGCCCCAAAACGGTACACCAACCTCGGCCCACCGTTGCTTAACTGACAAGATTTTCATAAATGAAACATTACTAACGAAATGAAGGTTATATTCATTTAAAATAGACCAAGGCACGTTAGAAAAAAATGTATTTTCTCACAAAAATATACAATTTTACAAAAACCAAATCTTAACAAACGAAACCTATGCTAGCATAGTGACCAGTTTTCTACAATAGTATTTGTGTGGACGTCAGACTCCTTTGAATGTTCCAATTAATTCTACTTATATAAGACGGAAAAATTTAATTCAAACTTTCATGTTAAACGATTTAAACAACTTATAATAATTCAACACCGGAAACTGCAAAAAGCACCGGGGTAGCCCCTTCTTTTTTTGATGCCTTAAGCACGTTCTTATTTTCCTCAACAGTTATTCCATAGATGGTTATACTGAAGGTATTTTATCATCTGGAATTTGTTATTAAGATCTTGTTATTTAAAGAAGAAAATTACCGGTCGCACATATTTTCCAATTTACAGATAGCAAGTAAACAAAGCGAATTGAAAAAAAAGTTGAAGGTGACGTTTGCCGGTGAACCCGGACTTGACATGGGAGGCCTTACCAAAGAATGGTTCCTGTTACTCATAAGACAGATCTTTGATCCAGATTATGGTAAATTCATTGGTTTTACACACAAGACAGGCCTGGAAGTCAGACTGTAGATGCGCTAGTTCTTTTCTTGTGTTTAATTCTGTCGTGTTGAGTCATATCAAAAACCTGGAAAATATACATACCTGTAAAACGATTCACAGATATATTTGAATTTCCATGAAACGAGTTTTCTGAGTGAAAAAAAAAGCAGTGCATGCTTTTCACTCGTCGATAGTTTCAAATGGTGTGAGTGCGTGGGTGGTATTTTTTTCAGCAAAATTTACTTAATTGGTTTACTGCGAAGAGTCTGTAGTTTGGAACAAAAGGGAGTTTTTTTTTCGGCAAAATTTTTACCCCAGCAGTGGAGACATTTGATACGGACAGTTAACCAAGAAAATCACACTATTCATTATAAAGTAGTTAGCATCTGTTGGTATCACCCCATCTATATTATGAGATCTTATTAGGATTGCACCCATAAACAACGGCTTGCAAGATTACCTAGGTGATCATTACTATACAACATGCATCCTGGTCTGTTTTTTTTTTCATATGATTACTTTGCATACTTTCGTATCAGACCAGCAATAGTGAGAGATCCAATGAGGATTGAACTCACTAAAATCCTGCAAGATAGAGCTTACTGATCATTGCTATACGACGTGCATCCAGATCCATTTTATTATATTATTTATAAACATACAAGTTTTGTATCAGAACATTTAATAGTGACAGATCGAGTGAGGATTGAACCAACTAATCACGGCTTGCAGTTTTAGCTTGTTGATCATTGCTATACGTCGTGGATCTTGAACAATCTTCTTCATACAATCTACTTGTTATCACCAGTGGGAAAATGTTCACAGATATATTTGGATTCAGCGGAGTGATCGTTTTTTGTTCCCCAGTAAATAAATTAGGTAATTTTTAAAGAAAAAATACTGAATTTATTTACTGGGAAGAGTTTAAAAGAGCATAGTTTGAAACAGTTGTTAGGGAGTATCTTTTTCAGAAAAATCTTATCCTGTCCCAACTGGAAGAGTCCATTGTTATGACAAGCAAACCAAGGAAATCAGACTGTTCATCAGTAAAGAAGATAATTGAATAGAAAGAAACGCTTTTGTCAGGGGAAGTAATAATGAGCGGATCAGCCTCAAATGTTCTGTAATTCATGGCGAACACACCCACAAAATTTAATTGAAATTCATGGAGAACTTTCGGAGATATTGTATGGACAGTCATGCATGGAAAAAAACGGAAAATATCTCTCAATAAGAAAATCATTGAATCCGTTCCAAAATCTAACCACTTCGTTGAAATCTATTGAGTACTTTCGGAGATATCGCATGGACAAATGGAACGACAGACGAACGGATGTGACCAAATACATATACGTCTCTAACTTCATTGGTGGAGGTGTTAATTAACTTCAATTTTCAACATTTATTTTATAACAATATTATACTTAATCTATTAAACATACTTTAGATATATTTATCACTGGAGAATCTAAATGTTTCTATGAGTTTAAAGATGAACTTGACTCAACTTTGGAGATAAACTTGGAAATAAAGTCGGTAACACTGCTTTTGCTATATCTTCACACAAGAAAATAACTTGCGTATCTATGGTCAGACCACCATGTTTGTTTTCTTCTACATCTGTTTTTCATCGATTTTACATCTTTTTTGCATCTGGTAGTCCAAGTTCTACACATGTTTCAACTTTACACTTCTTTTTTATTTGCCTGCGTCTGTTGGTTATCTTTTCAGGGATGTTCACTTTTGACAAGAAGACGGGCGTTTACTGGTTCAGCAGTGCCCCTTGCACAAATTACCAAGAATTTCGTCTTGTTGGCGTTGTATCCTTTTCATTGATTCATATGAACCGACTGAGATAGATAGATAGATAGATAGATAGATAGATATTTACAAGTTTTGATAGATTCAACTTTGAAAGCCATGAACCAACTAACCAATTTTATTTCGCGACAATCTTTGGTTTGACAGTGGCAGAAGATGATAGCCATTTTAATGGCTACAATTGGCCAGATTTCGTTTCCAGATAATTGTATAGCTAATGTTTGCGTATAATGTGACCGTTGGGATTAGGACTGATTTCTGTATGTGAAGGAATAAATGGGAGTTTGGTTGGACCTTTTGGCGGATGTAGTAGCAGCAGTTGTGGGTATTTTAGGGTTTGTTTTGGTTAATGGAGAGGAATATTCTTCAGAATTGTTTGTAATGGCTATTGGGAATCTAGGTCATTGTCCTGTGCTGAGCTAGAGAGTTTGTCAGTAAGATGATATAAAATCCTTGCGTATATATGTTTGTATGCTTGATTATCAATATGCGCATACATGCACGTATAACATTATACATACACATAACCATACATATACACACACTTATTGTGTTTATACGTACACATGCATATATACATATTTACAAATACATACACATAACTTGACACTCTCTCTCTCTCTCTCTCTCTCTCTCACGCACAAACAATATTAAGCTGTGTGCAATTTTATATCATTCAGGAAAATGTAATGGATGATACTAGACATGAGGCTTCTATACAGTAGACTTATGTTTGGGTAATTATTGTATACTTGTAGAGAGTACAGAAGGGTAGGTATAGATAAGTAAGACATAGAATATGTGTGGCGGCTGGGATGGGAGTATTTATGAAGTGTAACGTTATCACTGAGAATGAAAGATGGATGGAAAATTACCTTTCAGTAATTTAGTGTATTTGGTGAGGCTTTGATAATTGTAAGGATGAAATGTTGAAAATTATTTAAGATTATTCCAGTGGTGGGCTAAGGGATCAGGATTGTCTCCAGTAATAATCAAAGTGATGTGGGATATAAGTTAGAGGGGCCCTTGTTATGTATGATCGAGTATCAGTTAGGAAATGCATATTAAGTAATCTTAATGGTCATTGTATATATTTTGAAGAGATAGCTCTGAATAGTACAAGTAAAATTGACCATACCTAGGTATCAACTGGAAGTGGTCTAGGTGACTATGTATGCTATTCCCAATCATCGATATACATAAATTAGGTATGGATGAGGTAAGATAAGTTTGTAACATTAAATATAAGTGGGTGGGGAGTCCCTGTTCTATATATGGGGCTATTGAAAAAAAAATAAGTGTATATATTGAGGGATGTTGTTGTATGCTTCAATTCCTCTGTATATAAAGAGAAAGTCATCAACATATCAAACATGGAAGATGCAGTATTTGGTAATCTCAGGTAAGATGTAAGTCTCTTCAAATTTACCCATGAAGATGTTGGCATAAGAAAGAGCTGTGACTGTGCCCTTGACCAAGTCATCCATCCGGAGAGGGTGTCTATTGTTAAAATTAAAACTATTAAGGGGGAGCATGTGTTGCATGAAAGTGGTTATCGTTTCCGTTTTATGTTTTTAGTAGTTCTATTATTAAGGGCTTCTTTGAGGGCTAGAAAGCCTCCACCATGTTTAATATTTGAATATAAGGATTGCATGACCATAGTAATTATTCAGGCTTTTTTCTGGGATTATTTCGATATACTTGACTTCGTTCAAGAGGTCAGTGGTATTAAGTACGTAGGGTTTCACCAGCGTAGCTAAGGGTTTGATATAGTGGTCAACATATATCGATAGTCTGGCTGGGCGGCAGTTCGTGGAAGGAATGACTGAGCTACCATTTACCTGTTTACTTTGTGGATTTTTGGAAGTAGGTAAAACCTTGCAGGTTTCGTGGAAATGGGTTTAATTATATCTGATGTTATTTTATCTATAAGGTTATTGTTATGCATCTCTGTTAGGGAATGAGTTGTTATGGTTTCGTATTCAGTGTAGAGTCATTTGGGAGTTCTTTGTGAAATTCTGTGTTATCAAGTTGAGTGTTAGCTTCTATGAAGTATTAGTCAATATTCGGAATAACTATAACTCCACTCTTATCAACTCTGTTGATAATCAAATCGGTATCATTTTTAAGTTTGTTGTTGGATTCTCGTTCTTAAACGGTAAGGTTATCGTGTAGCCGAAGCCATATATAGGATTTAATGTTCTTTAAAACAGCTAGTTCAAATTTTTGGATAGTTATACACACACACACACACACACACACACACACACGCATATATATATATATATATATATATATATATATATATATATATATATATATATACATATATATGCATACACGCTCCAAACACTCATAAAAAGGTCACAAAAGTATAATTGAAAAACACATCGATCAGATAAGAGCATTAAAACAATAATGAAAATAAATTTGTTTTTCAAATTTTTAGCCAATTAAAAATTTTCCAGTTTTAGCCAGTTTTAGCCATTTAAATGGCTACTGTCTTCAGGATATAGAACACATCAATCAGATACGAGTATCAAAATAATAATGAAAATAAATTCGTTTTTTAAATTTATCTAGCCAATTTTAACCATTTTAATTTTTTTAGCTGGTTTTAGCCATTTAAATGGCTACTGTCTCCAGGACCCCGTCAAACCAAAGATTACTTTTTTTCCTCAACTTCATTCAGTTAATGGGTTTGGCGGTCTATAACAGCATCATGTTGGATATTCGATTTCCCGCCTGTTGCTACAAGAAACTACTTAGTCCTGCCGTAGTACCATACAACAACCCCAAAGTTCCCGTCGGGGTGGCGCAACTCACACTTCGAGATCTACAACTTGTACATCCGGTAACAATCGTTTTTTCAACGATTATTTCAAATCTAATTTTTAGATGGAGTGGAAATAATTTCAGTTTTAAATCAACTTAGTGTCTCTTTATGACCGAGGAAATGGAGACACGGGGTCGATTCTGTTGACTTGTTATCCTCCCCAGCCGACTTTGCTGCCTCAAGATCCTGTTTTTTTTACTCATATAATTTGTTGGAATTGGGGGAGGTGTTGCCCTAACGGCAATAGTTTCTACCAAAAAAGTTGGATAATTTTAAGGTACAAATTCTAATTAGGAAATAAAGCTGTTCAAGCTGCTGACAGCGTCATAGAATCGCTGATCAATTGGAAATTGAAAAAGGACGTGACCAAGGAATAAGTTACATCTCTCGCCATTTGTTGGGCAGTGATCACTATGAAAGTGCGAATAAAAAAACAACAAAAAACAAAACAAGTGTGAATGATATCGGACACAAACTAATTTAGCATAAATTCTTATTGCAAATTTACCCCCCTCCAAATACCATTTGGGGGGATTAAAGAAGAAAAACACATTTTACTAGACATACTAAGGTTGCTCAATAATCGAAGAGATCTATGTTGACAGTTTTTGGTTGACAGTTTCTCATTATTGTTTTGATGGTATAACTAGTAGAAGAGGTATAGCGCCCCGTAGGGTTACCATTTCCAAATGGATGGTGTGATCATCCAGTAGGGTTGTCCCCTGGATTTAGTGAAGGCCCTTACGTTGTTCCAAATATGGTCGGATGACGCGCTACAGCTAAGAAAAACCAAGAAAGTAAATCGTAACCAAAATTGATACAATTGGAAATACGAGAGTGTTTTTTTTTTATTCCCAAGAAGCTGTTGGGTGCCACTCTAAGGGTTGGTTCGGAAATAATTCCATACAATAATGCCGAGATTTCTTTGTACTGTTTTACAGGATATCACCAATGGTTTAAAAGAACTCCTGGAATATGAAGGAAATGTCCAAGAAGACTTTGGTTTAACATTCCAGGTAAGGTAAATATGAGTACTATATACATGCATACACATACGGTGAAGTTTAAATCCTGGGTCGTCAAAAATATATCATTTTGCTGCCATAGTTCGAAAGGGGCCCCACGTCCCAATATTCCGAACCCTGCCCATTTACGACACCCACCCGAAGAAAGCTGGAGGGTACAACGACCGGAATATCCTGTTCAAAAGACTCCAAAACACTCTATACAAAGTGATTGTCCCTCATTTGAAAAGATTCAGACAAAAATACATAGAATGGTCCACGTATCTCAGAATTAATAATTTTGGAAAGTCAGTGATATTTCACATAAAAATTACAATCTTAAGAATAGATAATTATTTAAGTAATTGGCATGGTCCAAACATTTCCCAATCTTGTACATGAATGATTAGATAAATACATAACAATCTTACATTCCATGTTGGTACGGTTCATATGTATATTAAAAAAACAATTAAGCACAAAAAAAGAATGTTAGGTTTTTTCCAAAATAACCCGGTACTCAGTGAAAATCATTCCTAATCAAATGATCCATTTTTGACAGCCCAGTGGTTGAACTTTGCCGTATATTCTTCCTGGTGTGCACCACCAAATGAGACCTATGTGAAAAGGAAAAGTCACACACCTCACAAGAATATGGCTTCTTTCCAGCGTGTGTAGGAATATGCTTCACCAAATCCGATTTCTATGTAAAAGAAAAGCCACACACTTCATAAAAATGAACTCTTCCAGTGTATAGTATCAAATATACAAAGTACAGTACAAATGTAAAGAGATAATACGAACAGACTAGATTTCTTAGTCTTCGCAGGAGAAAAACAAGTACCTAATGTATTCATGCTGCTCGGAACTACTATCAATGTAAATTTGAATATCGATAGAAGATATTTTTTCATGTGCTCTGTGTATCATCCTCCAAAAGATTTAACAATAAGCCTGAAACCATGATCGAAAGATAGCTTGAATCAATGTTTCTCAAACCTTTCAAATCAAGACCCTGAACTCATAATTTCTTGGGCCTCGTGGCCCATACAGGGGAAACATAATTTCAGTATTTCTTCGTATAGTTTCAGCCAATAACTATCGGGCGGTTTACAGATTATATGATGTAATGTGACACAACTAGAATAAAAGCTTAAAATTTGAAACATTCAACTTGTTTTCTCCTCGGCATATTTTAGAAACGACAAATGTATTTTGGCTTGTCAGACCATTATCAACAAATGTGTCCATATTTATCATATCATATAATGTAATGTAATACAACAGCTATTATTTGTGTTAGATTTGGGTGAGCTGCGCCAGTGTTTAAAGGCAGAGTGGGGATACACAGTGATAAACAGAGCCAATTGTTTTATAGTATAGATCTTTTCTGGATTAAACTTTATTATTTAATTTAAATATTTGCTTGTATTATCGCTCACTCGTCCAAGAAAGCACAGATAAAAAATTCACAAAAAAACTTGCTGAATATAACTAAAATATTAATCCTTTTAAAATTTGGAATCAATTGATATATAATTACATGGTGTCGTACGTATTATTTGTAGATTTAGTGATAAAAACATCTACTTGTACCGTTGAATAGATAATTGACTTTTGATTATCCATGGTACAATTATAAACTGGTTGTTTATTTTTTCCTGTGCCCTAAGACCTGCGTTAGGGGGACTACTGGAACTGTTGAATTTCTTTCTTTCGTACACAATTCACTTTCACCTTCAACGTGTCTTACCCCACGTGTCCCTTCACGCCTTCACTCAAGCACTTGTGTTCGCATTTTAGGTGTCCTATACAGAATTGGGGTGTGTCAAGACACACCCACTGAAGACTAATGGAGAAAATATTTTTGTAACCAACAGCAACCGAGAAGGTACGTATTTATGTAGCTTTTCCCATTCTGAGACATTGTCTTTTAGACGTCTGTGACCCGTCACTTCGCTGACGGTTAGCGTAAGTTTATAACATCACGCTCGGTTTATGACCATTTCTGGATGGGTGGGCATTTATAGTAGCGACCACTGTCACTGATTGACGAATAGACATAGCAAACGCTTCACACCATCTCCACAAAACATCTCCACTCCTTCCATGAATCTGATGCCGCTTAAGTGACATTTTATTATTAAGTCATCAAAACATGGAATTCTATGTTACTACGTCAGAATACAGGCATGCGTCCATTGCATGAATGAAGTTCTATCCTAGTATCAAATGAAAGTTCATTGAGAGGACTCGGATCTTAAAGGTACGATCTCTGAAAGGAATGGGCTTTTGAAAAGGAAGGACGTTTAAAGGCTCCAAAGATCGAACTAGCGCGTCTATGGTCTGACTTCCAGATTTCTCATTTTTAGATGAAGTATCGCCAACGATTATTAATTTTTAACTAGTATTTCTTTCGTGTTGATTTCAGTTGTATTACGTCGCAACTATTCAGACCGTCATTCTACGATCATTAGTAAAGAGTGCCGATTGGAAACGAAAAGGGTGACGCGAGAATTGAACTTGCACCTCAGTCTTTTTTTCTGCTCTGTTCAAAACTTTCTATCTCCATTTTCCCCAGGGTAAGTGTTACCTTTCTTGTTTTAAAATGACCGCCGTTCCAGAGGGTAAGTGTAAGTATTTTTAGAGTAAGTTCGTCATCAGCGTCTACAGCTAGAACGGTGGCCATTTCAAAACGGGAAAAGTGACATTTACACTCCTTGTACCTGACTAACCAGTCGAGCTAGCACGAAAATATCTTCAGTCTGCCTTGCTATTTCACCCATAGCTTAGAGAAGAGAAGATTCATGCTTTTCCAAAAGGAATTAGTGATAAGTGAACGTGAACAATTTCGGACTGAGTTCGGACTCGGCACGCCATTTCCATTGTCGGTGCCGTTCCACAACTCGCACTTCCATACCGGTGGAGATTACATTTACCTGAAATAAGTTTTTTGTAGGTAATCGAAATGATATTGAAAAATTGGTTGATTAAATTATTCCAATGTCCTAATACTCTCTCTTTCATTTCTTTTCAGTTTATGTTCAACTTTATGTGGATTGGGTACTGAATAAATCGGTCTACGAAATGTTTAAAGAATTTTATCACGGATTCCATAGTGTCTGCGCGTCAAACGCTCTGATAGTAAGTGCAGATGCTTTTAGATCTCTATAAGGTGTTTTTTTTGGTCGGTCTGTTAATCGGTCCCAATTGCGTTAAACGGAAATAGGAAGGAAGAAGTGTCCTGACGTTAAATGTGTGGCATCATTAGGAAAACAACTCCTATAATAGAACGTACGAGTTCGACATTTTTTCAAAGTTAAAAATGCCCCCCCCCCCGAAAACGACAAAACAGCCAAAAGCCGAAAAATGGCCATTTACGATTTTTATTGAAAATGATACTCGCATAATATTTCCGTATAGCAATATTTTACAAGCATGAGAATCGATTGACTTAAAGAAAGACTACTCACTGCTTCTCATCTTCCTCATCCCACAGGTGGTTGACACATCGTTGAACTTATGGTTCTTGTTTTATGCTTAGTATTGTCTTGCACAAGGTCAGTGAGAATAGAGCTATTGTTTACAAAAGTAACGCGTCAATCAACAGTCGGTGGTAAATCCTTGCTCTTTTGGTGGGTGTGAATGATTTTCAATCTTTCTTTCATCAAATGATGATTATATTTACCGGTGCTCTTTAGCCTGGATAGTACCGCTCACTAACTTATAGGTGGTACTCTTAAATTTGGGTTGTACCGCCCACTCGCTTATAGGTCGGCAGTAGAATAATTAAAAACATGCAGAATCAAAATTCTCAAAATCGTCATAGATACGACAATCACAATCTGCATCAGGCAGGTAACGAATTGGTTAATATTTCGATAATTAATTGCACTAATGAAATCATTCTAATGTCCTGTTAGAAATATAAATATTAATTCGATTCATATGGCATTTTAGAGACCAGGAAGATCCTCCAAAGACACTGCAGTTGAAGAGGCCATCTATAACTCATATAAGATTGTGAACCAACACGAAGCCTGAAATAAGGATGTACATACTGACAAAACGCTTTTTAAAGTCTCTAAAACAGTTATGCTTTTTGTTCTGAATGGAATCAAGCTTAAAAAATGAAAGTTTGCTAAAGTTACTAAAGTGGACACTAAGCATAAAAATGTTGAAGAGCACTGATCTCTACACAATTTTTTTTTTGGTATGCTTACATCTATAAAGACAATCACCGTCACTGACTGACAATCTGGCAAATCGACATAGCAAACGCCTCACATCGTCTCCACGAAATACTCCCCCCCCAATCCTATGTAAGAGAGATGCTCGTACTTGGTATGGCTTACGTGACATTTTATAATAACGTCATCAGAGCATGGAATTCTATACAACTACGTCAGTTACATGAATGAAATTCTATTTTACTCCGATATGAGCATGACAGTGACTGAAAGGAGAGTCTTTTGACTGCATTAAAGATTTAACTTGCGCATCTATTGTCTGACTTTCAAAATTGATGTTTTTTTAACTTCGTTCTTTCCTGTGTCCGTATATTACGATTTCATAGTATTCCCAATGTCTTATATACTCAAATGATAGCCAGGATTCGATGATATTCAGTGCATTATTCTATATTTGAATTATGATAACCTGCAACAGAGTTTCCCCAAACCTTTTCGGACCTGCACCTCCTTTCAGAGCATATATTCCATTAATCAAATGCGATACATTGGATATTAAGATTTAATAATGTTTTTCGATCTGAGAATTTATTTTATTACCCAAAATATAACAAGTCTGGTTAGTCCCTGCATAGAGACCGTCAGGTGACCAACGTCTTCTGCCAGCATCCTGTGTCGGAGTTGATCAATTACGAAAAATAAAAAAAAAAGGTGTTCGTTGGTCAATGATCAAAAAGACTGAATTCTCACAAAACTAGCGTGGGTACAAACTGAGGAATCAATTTAACATGAACCTAAATTACAAACTGAACCCCCAGTAAAAACCAAAGCATTTTTTCTAGACATGAGTAAATATTGAAATTCTCGATTCTGTAGCTTCACTAGTGCGGCCAGTACGTGTGATACATACATATATAGTCAGCTAGACTAACTTGAAAACTGAAATAAACCTATATTGATAGTTTTGGTATTTGACAGTACTTGATCGATTGATAGACTAATGATTAGAGAGAAGGATGGAATCTAAGCACTGAGGTATCAATTTGTATTCTTTGCCCCTCAATTTCTAACACCCTTTGAGTCATCTACCGATCCAAGGGGGCAGGGGCACCAAATTTGGAAATCACCGAAATACATTATTATTCTTCATCTTCATTCATTCTTTTGTGCGTGCCTTACACCTTTGTTGTATTTTCCTAATTTAACAGCAGATATCACACAGCGCACCGGGGCTTTACCTACCTCTGTTCTACATATATATGCGATGTATTCTTCTATTTTATGTGCTTCATTTTTTTTTATTGTAGATGTTACGTCCCGAGGAAGTCGAGATGTTAGTGTGTGGCTGTCCAACTCTGGATCTGAACGAACTCAAAGGAGTGGCCACTTATGACGGTTATACACCTTCTGACGTCACAATCAAGTAAGAGACGAAAAACTAATATACAGTGTTACCCCGTTTAGCACTGATCCGTTATAGCGATCTTTTCCCAATATTTTTTGTGATAAATTCAGTAACGTTAAATATCCCCCCAAAATAATGAATGATCCAAGACATCATCATGGAGAGCCTCCGAAATAATTTGGTTAATGTGCCACGAGTCTGAGAATAAACACACACACGAACATAATGATTCATCATTTGGCGATGTATATCGACGCCCTGTGATATTCCACAGGCTCTGGAAAGTAGCAACCATTCCATCTTGTTGAGGCTAGGATCAACAACGATATCATCTATTTTAAAATGATTACTGGCACACCCCTTTCAGCTGAAAAGGGGGTACGATAAGGTGATTCAAGCTCACTCAAACTCTTCACAGCCTATCTCGTAACCTAGACTGGGATAACAAAGGAATTAGAATAGACGGTGAATACATAAGTAATCTCAGATTAGTAGACGGCATCGTCTTTTTTGCAGAGAACCATTCAATACTAGATGAACTGAAGGAAGAAAGCAAGAAAGTCGGTCTCCAATTGAACTTCAGAAAAAAAACATCTCATGTACAACGAACATGTTGGAGACAAACACACAACAATAAAAATCGAAAACGGAGAACTGAAGAAAGTTGATCTATATCTATCCTAGGACAATGATCCTCCAAGCGAAGAATCACTCTCAGTTGGACAACCTTCAAGAACAAGAAAATCCCACTTGTCCTAAAAAGAAGGGTATAAAACCAATGCATTCTCCCGATAGTCACCTATGGAGTTGAAGCATGGAACCTAACCAAAGGATTGACCCCCAAACTGAAAACCATGCAACGTGATCAAGAGAGAATCACGCTCAACATAACATGGAGAGATCACAAGACAGCACGACATATTAGAGAAAAACCAGGTGTCCGAGATATCATAGACTCTATAAGAAAACTCAGATGGCAATGAGCTGGTCATGTTGCGAGAATAACAGACAACCGCAGAACGTCAAGACTCACAACATAGATCCCCAGAGATAACATACGAAACTGTGGCTGACAAAATATAAGATAGCGTAACAAACTAGACAAGTTCAGAAAGTATCAGCTCGGTAACGCCCATTGTAGAGAAGTCTGGAGAATCTTGGGGAAGGTCTATGCCCACCGACCGACGCTAAAAGCTGAAGATGATAATGACTCCGTATAGCACTGTTAAACTTCATTTTTAGGGTTTTATCTGCTAAGAATGTTCTACATCTTGACAGTTTTGTTTGGTCTTGTAAGATGAATTCTTCGAAAAATCTTTCTCCGTAAAAATCGAGTATGTTTGGTATGTTTGGGTCATCATTGAAATGAAGTGTTGTTTATAGAGAAATGTATGCATTTATTCATAGTTCTGTTTGTATATCAACTTTAGTCAAACATAACAGGAAAATACATGGAAAGGAAATACAAAGAGATTGTTATATATAGATATTCACATTCCATTACAGACAAAAGAGAATATTTGTGAAATAAAAAGAACACGTATGCTATAGAACACCGTAATACAGAATGATTAATTGTGAACACTATAATTAAAATTCGTATTGAAAGCATGTTGAATGACAAGATAAGATAATATTTGTGCACAGTGAGAGGTTAGCTTCGTTGAGAGAAATTTAAGAAAGGAGTTTTACATCTGCATAATTCAAATGAGCCAGTGTTCATTAGGACATTCACAAGCTTGCTTTTATACATAAGTCGTGGACTTAGCACAGAGCATTGGGAGACGTTAAAAAATCGCCAGATATCTGTGTTAGTTTTATATTTTAAGTCTATCCGTGAGAGTTCATTCCAGAGCTTTATTGCTCGAACTTTGTAGAAAGGTGTGCCGACTTCTACACCGGTCTACAATTGTAAATTTCGTATTTTTAAACTTGATGGGTTTGTTTAGCTCAATTCGGACACAGTAAAAAGTCGCTCAGAAGTGAAAGCACTTTCACAAATCTAAAGTGCAAACCGTTGTATTGCTGCATACATAACAATTCGGACATTCTTCAAGGATAGAAGTACCTTTTGGTTACGACATCGACTCCAAAATAAATCCATTGAATTCTGACAATCCCGGGTTTTCACTTCATACTACGTCCCTGCATCCCAAATGTACACAAGTCAATTCTTTTCAACTCTGCGACTGTAAAAAAGCAAAAACTCGTAAGTTCTGTCCTTACGCTGGCTACAGTCTCAGTCGTCCCTGAGAGGGTTCAATCTATCACAAGTGTCTCTATCTCAGTCCTGGTTTGCGATTTGTGAAATAGACTTACACGTGACAAGCACCCGAAGTGGCGTCAATCACTTCACCTAGCGTTGTTTTACTCATATAGCAGGAGGAGGGGAAGATGGATTCATGCCTTTCCTAAGGATGTCAGTAAGAAGTTTTCTGTTAGAAACTGTCACCAAAACTTGGGTTTCTCCAGTTTTCACGTTGGGTCGGCTGGCTAGCTATGTATGTATTGCGCATACAGGCTACATCAGTGGAGCTAGGAGGCTGAAAATTTAAGCGTTTACCCCTTAGGTCTAGAAAAAAACGGTTTTGTTATTTTGAAAATTCTCCACTGAATAGGTATTAGTTTGAGGTTCAGTTCACAATGTATGTTTATGCTAAATTGGTCCCAAGTTAGTGCCGGCAGAGTTCGCACTTGCCTTTTGGAAACCTTACCGATCACACGCACACAAAAAAGCCAGAGAAGTAATTTATTCATTGAACAGCTCCCTTTTCAATTTTTGAAATTCATCACCCTGACACGTCATGCTGCCAAAAGACGTTGGAATGTGAGTTTCTATTGAGTGACTAACCAGACCTGTTGAAAAAAGAATCTTTTTTACGTTTTTTAAAAGTGTTTCAATCATCTCACTTCGTTTCAACTAGCGTCGAAGTAAGTTTGAACCTCTTTAATTCGGAATTAAGGGGTCCAGCAACTCCCTTGGTTCGGCACGTCTTGAATCTACCGCCATTAGTTTGTGAATCTGCCACCAGGGCGGCGTTGTTAGTAGCAGCGCCAAGGCATCGAACTTTGTTTACATTGCCACCGAGGGTTTTTGGAGTCATAGTTCAGTTAATTTCATATAATCAACTGTAATCATCCAAGAGACCAAGTGGTGCTAGAGCTAAAAGGCATAAGCATAAGACAATATCTATGCTTGAAAAAGTGGAGTTATTTGAAAGAATAGACGAAAGAACATCTATGAAGATTTCGTCTAAGTTTTCTGGGCTCCGGTCGTCTGCTATGTATGTTTTAAAAGAACAAAAATAGCATAATTTCAGCTTGTTTTTCTTTTGAGAAAAAAAAAGAGTCTTAAAAGTCAATTTCTTTAATACAGCATTTTCTGTTTCAAACTTGTCGGATCAAATAGGTTCAACCAGTAAACTTAATATACTTCATCTTGTAGTGGACTCTGCTGAATCAATAAAACACCTGACTCTAAAAACATTAATACCTTTAAGTAGCTTTTAGTGACAGCTGAATAGAGCCATGAAATCATATAAGCTGTTCACCACTCAATCTTGTCCAGCCAGGCAGACGGGTTTGAACTATGCTGAAACGAAAATTGATTATCGAATTTGGAATCTCCGATATGCGTCAATAAATTGTTTTTGAATGCATTGATTATTTCGTAGGAATTGGTATCTTCACTTAGAGCCTTCCATAGTTTGGTTACCCAAGAGGAATAGAAATACTTTCTCTGGCCAGTTAATGTCTGTACCTGAAGTTTTTGTCTGTGTCCTCAGGTCTTCGCTGATAGTTATGCAATAGACATGCGCCTGTGAGGACATAAAGGGAAGTGATCGTGTTGGTCCAAGGCGTGGATGCTGTTTCGAATTCAGTAAACCTAAACTAGAATTAACAACGATTGCTAAAAATTTCATCAGATTTTTTTTTTTTCGTTTCAGGTATTTTTGGGATGTGGTGTTGAAATTTCCACTTGAATTCCAAAAGAAACTTTTACTTTTCACCACTGGAAGTGACCGTGTACCAATCGGAGGTACAGCCGACATGACATTCAAGATAACAAAAGTAGACGACCCTTCGTTGTGAGTACATTTACTATAACATTCAGTGCCGTTGCAAGAGTAGCCTACGCTACTGGCCCACGATCTCAAGGACACCGCTCTAAATGCTTGCAAGCTATTAATTCCGATTGAGTAATAATGCATTTGCTCTGTTACTATAGAATTACACTGCCCTCAACTTCTATGAACGACTTGGTGTTTACGAATACCGATTCTAATCAATTGTCACTTTTAATTAGGGTTATTCTTTTAATTCAGTAATTAATAGGAGTTTAGTACTTATGTAATACACACACACACACGTATATATATATATATATATATATATATATATATATATATATATATATATATATATATATATATATACAACGAATGAATGTTATTTAAAATAGAAGTCATATCCATTGAACAAATATCAAAACAGAAACAAGGTAATGATATTATTGAAATGTCAGATATATTTGCAATGTTATATGACTATCGGTGTTCCTTCCATGTTATGTGCAGTCGCTTACAATAACACTTTTAATTTTCAATCATCTTAAGTCGCCCTTTACTTTTTTTTCGAAAGATATCATTTCAAGGAAGTTAATCCTTGATTTTTTCAATTGTTATTATCTCCCTTGATACTCAAGAAGTTACTTGATTTCACGACCGAGGACTTGAATTCAACCGCCTCAAACACATGATAGACGCCCCTAGTACTTGGTGCCCCAGGTGGCTATCCGTGCTACCAGTACTTTCCGTACACCAGCTCAATCTGGTCCGGCTGGCTTTTCTTCAAAACGAGAAGACCCGTCACAAGGTATCTGCGACACAGGTAGTCGCCCAGGGTGCCAAGGGCGAGGAGGCGCCAGTCGCGTGTATGGGGCAATAAGGCTTTCCAAACACAAATGGAAAAGTTGGAAGACGATTAAATGAAACAGAACAAAACTGGTAAAAATAAGAAAATAGGTAATGGGTTGGGGAAGAATTGGTTAAATTTTGGAGCGGATCCAGGAATATTTTTTTCCCGATTGAGAGATATTTTACCATATTTTTCATATATTCATGTATTCGTTCACACGATATCTCTAAAAGTTCTCAATGAATTTTATGAAAGTTCGTGAAAAGGTGGGTGGTGGGCTAAAGAGGATATGATCAACTTTTTAGTTGTTCCTAGCATCTTTGTATACGATTGAAGGATATTGTTTTCATTATTCTGCTTGGAAAAAAGGGTTTAAAAATAATAAACACAAATATATTCAAATTTCAAGGGAGGTAACTCGAAATTTGTACATATTGCAAGAATTACGTCCTCTCCCGGTTATAAGGAAATATTCCAGTCTTATTCAGTTTTTAGTCTCTATGAGCGATTTTTAGTTAAACGATGAGTTGAAAACTGTCAACCAAACTGACAGTATAGGTTTCTATGGTTTTCAAGTTGGTCTGGCTGGCTGGCTATGTATGTAGGTATGTATCACGCGTGTGTACTACACCAATGGAACTACAGGGCTGAAAATTTAAACATTCACTCCTTATTATGTCTAGATTTTATTAACCTCCTTCTCCAATATATTTTTAATAGATGTTCAGTTTGCAAAGTAAGTTTATGCTAAATTAGTCACTTAGTTTGAGCTCGATAGCGTTCAGACTTGTTTTTTCTAGTAATTTATTCATTGATCACCCCTCCTCCCAATATTTTTAGTTGATCGCCCCCAACAAAGCATGGTGCCGAAATACGTTGGTCACGCAGCGGTTTCTATTGAGTGATTAATATTATTTAATACTTTATTTTGCAGACTTCCTATGTCGCACACGTGTTTCAACCAACTCGTTCTACCAACGTACAAGAACAAAAAAATTCTTAGAACAAAATTACTAACTGCAATACAAAACGCTGAAGGGTTTGGTCTGGAGTAGGATCACCAGATGAATCACCAGATGAATCACCAGATGACCGATGGTCGAAATTGTGGAAGAGACAAGACATTAAACTTGACGAGCGCTGAAGATTGGATCGGCCGAAACGTTGCACTGACAGGATTAAAAGTGTGAAGAAGAGATTCGATTGTCCGGACACAAGATGGAATGTCAGTGACTCTCCTCAAAGTTAGAGATATCACAGGGGCGGATCCAGGATTTTGAGCAGAGGGGGCGGTCGGAAAATATTTCCGATTTCATCTTTTTTAATTAGAAACTGGACACATAATGATTTTTTGTTTTAATTTATTTGGGATTATTTGTTTTTGTTTTTTTAATAAAATTTCTTTATTTAAATATTTAAAGGAAATTGATGGGGCTTTCCCCGACCGGGGCAGGGGTCCTATCCCCTGAGACGCACCTCCTCTGGATCCGCCCCTAAAAGCAATAGACACAAAAAAAAACACATCATGTTACGCAATGGGTTCAGGTACAATCAGTCCCCAGCCATTACATTTGTTTGACAAATAGCTATTAAAAATGAAAAAAAAGAAAAATTATTATAAAATGATTATATTTTTATATGTTTAAACGATTATCGTATTCTCTGTATGCGAGTATGTGAGAATCAGGGGTCAATGAATCGAACCCTGGGTTTGATTTTGATTTATATTTCGAAGATAAAGCATCGACTCGATTTGGAATAGTGTGATTGTACGACTCAATTAATATGCGCCAAGATGAGCATATTAATAAAAGTACACACTCGCATTTATACACGCACGCACACTTAAAACTAACCTCTTCCGGGTAAAACTGTAACTTATATATATATATATATATATATATATATATATATATATATATAATCATAAAGACATTGTAAATAAATGAGGAAATGAGCATTTTTGATATCAAGTAAAATCGGCGTTGAGCAAAAACAAGTTACCACGAAAATGTCTTTATGATATATATATATATATATATATATAAAAATAAATAAATATATATATATATATATATATATATGTATATATATATGTATATATATATATAAAAATAAATAAATATATATATAAAGACCACCCACAATCTGGCCGACCTTCAACAAACCTAAATAACAAATATCTTGAAAAAAAATCTCCCACATAATCAATGAATATCGACTTCGGACCATTGATGAGATATTTGAAGTGGATGGTTTGTCTTGGAATTCATCCCAGTGAATGTTAACATAAGAATATGTGCCTCGTTAGCTCAAAAAAGGGTTAGGAAAAAGAAGAGAAACAACCCTGAGGAAATTGACCAAGATTTTTGTATGAAAAACAACCAAGATGAGGATGGTCCGAATATTAATAGAATTTCATAGTTTTAGTTCGTTGTTAAGTCATTGTTTTTGGTCTAGTTGACGACAACATTCTTGAAGATATTTTTTCAATGCTCCAAGTGTCGTCTTACTCAGCGAAATATACTGTAATTAGTTTCATAGGGAGATTCTGCCATTGTTCATTTGAATTATCGACAAATAAATTTAATTGTTTAACATTTGAACAGGTTTTTACTCCATACCCGAATGGCACTCTTTTGAGATATGGAATGAAAACCCGTTTGGAATCAAACTTATTTGTCGATGATATATATATATATATATATATATATATATATATATATATATATATATATATATATATATATATGACATTTATTTTAGACATTATATTTTCTGTTGTGTGTTTGTTCAGTTGTAGTGATTGGGGCTAAATAAATGCAGTTCTTGGTAGTGTATTGATTGTTTACGGTGGCTGTGTTTAGATTTCTACAATAACATTTACTCTTAGTTATATCATTTCTGTCTCAATTGTTGCTGTTATTATTTTAGTTAGGTTCCATTGCCTTTTCATTATGCGAACTTGTTATCCTATTTATATTTTTGGTACGACTGTAGCTGATTTTTAAGGTGTTTTTGTTCAGAATGTTATGTACTGGATTTTCTATGAGGGAATTTTTGTCCATTAGTTTGAATACAGTTTGAAATTTTAGTTTTAGAAATAAGCAAGATCCGTCGCGGTTGTATCATTTATATTCCAATCGATCCTTCAAAACAATACAACCAATGGTAAACATAACATTTGAGACAAAAACATTATATCCAGGTCTCCGCGACATAAATGGGTGTTAAACGAAAATATTTTAAATTTAATTTTACTAGATGAAGAATTATAAATCATAATCATTTATATTTATGACCACATTCTTACTTCTGTTTAATTTTTGTGCCTTTATTTTTTACGCCTGTCGGAATATAAGTGACGATAGAACTTCAATCTCACGGACTTATTCACTTTTTCTACGCCCATTTAAAGCTTTCAAAATCTATGCAAGTTAATCTTTTCATGCTCGTCTGTTTCGAAGTGGTACCCAAACCTTCGTGCATAAAACATCACTCCAAGTTGATTGCAAGAGTTTTGAATGGGTGAAGAGAGGAAAATGTAAATAAATCCGTGGACGGAAGAAATTTTGTGTTTTCTTTAGTTGTTTTTTTTTTTTCATTATAATTACTATTCATAAAAGGTTTTGAAAAAAAAAATGAATGAAAAATATAAACCACTAAATTATGATACGTTGTAGGCGTAAATGAAATTTTTATGTTTGCTTGAAATAAAAATGAAAATCTGTGCATGAAAACACGAACGAAAGACTCTGATAATGGTGATTTATAATACTTCATCGAATGAAATTGAATGAAAAATATCTTTAATTGACACCCTATTATGTCAGTCAGATCTGAAAATGAAATCATTTCAAGGTGTAGGGTACATTTCTGCACATACAGAGTGTATTGGTTTGTTGGCGGGAACCACTATTCCCTTTGCGTGAAAGGCAAGGGAAATAACTCCCATACTGACACGCAAGAGTCACTTCCCTTAGCATCTTCATCTTTTTGAAAGGGATGACTGTAAATAATAATGTTATCTTTCCCTTCACATTTAATCTTTATTTATTTTTGATAATTTCAGAATGTTACACTGAATTGACAGAATTGCGATATTACCAAAGATAAATAAACACTTGGTTTTTCTTAATCAACAGTTTATTGAGTCAAAACAAGGATATAAAATAACTATTTTTTCTAATCAAAAATTTATGTAATCTAAGTGAAATTTGACTTTTTTTTACAAAAAAAAAAAAAGAAAGATGAATTTCATCAATTGGGTGATTTAGCAAATCCAATGTAACACACCCACACATATTGTAAAGTTTTCTAGACCACGATTTATACAAAAATATTTGTCATGCTAACTCTATTTTATTGGAAATATTGAGCATTTTCACCATATATATATATATATATATATATATATATATATATATATATATACATATATATATACACACACACATACATATATATATATACACACACACATATATACACACACACATATATATACACACACACACACATATATATACACACACACATATATATACACACACACACACATATATATACACACACACATATATATACACACACACACATATACACACACACACACATATATACACACACACACATATATACACACACACACACACATATATACACACACACACACATATATACACACACACACACATATATACACACACACACACATATATACACACACACACACACACACATATATGTATATTTCAGATATTTCCTGGAGATCAAAAACATATATATCCAGGGGGGGGGCGCAAATGAATATATTTGGAATATATTATATCGGGAAACTTGTGCTGCACTCACCGCCATTTGTAGTTTTAGCAAGCTTGACCCACCTTATGATTCTGATGTCAGATAATGCTCATAGATAGTTGATCTTGGGACGACACGATCGAGCGAGCACTAGCGGATAATGAAGTAATCTTTTTATATGGGAATAAAGGGTAAAGTTTGGGTTACATATAACATTTGTACTGCACCATAATCCTTTATTGACCATATGGTTCCAACTCTCAAACACCCTTGCCCGGTGCGAAGGCTTGATCGGGGAGAAAGCAGGGAGGAGGGCAAATATTCCGTCAGATTTATTTTCAAAATCAAATCAAAGGAAAGCATCAAACTTTGTTTCTATTTATTTCAATTCAGGCGCTTTCGCAAGATTTCGGATTTTACAAGCTAATTTTACAACTTGAAACACCCTCCCAGGCCCACGATAGTGCTCCTCCCCTGAAAAAGCTCCCGCATAGGAGGGGGGAAATGAAAGACCGTCGGGATGTTTCGGTTTGTCCGCATGTCAGTCCGTCAGTCAGTGTCGGCAATCAGTGTTATAGATGCTAGGGCATCTAAAAAAAGTGTAAATAAGAAAAATGTTGATTTTTTCCGTACGTCAGAATTAAAAGACAGTATCAATATATTTCAGATCAAGGGTTTGCCACCCTCTTATCGCACCCCCAAATTTTGTCTTATGCACCACCTGGGGGTTGGGATGAGTACACCAACGTCAAGAACTACTGGTTTACATGAAATCTGGGCCAGGGTGAAAAAAAGAAGTTAACAAGAAAAAAAATATGGAGGAGTTAGTGCCTGCTAGTTGCATAGACTCATCAGCCTGAACCAGTGACACATTCCAGGGACTTTTTCAGAACAATTGTTACTTCACGGGCAACCTCAGCAGAGCGAGGAAGCTCCAGCCAGTTAAAACTTGTACGACGGAAGGTTAAAGGAAAATAGGTCCCAGTTAGGTTACGGCATAAGCAGGGATTGAAACATGAACGATTAGCCACCCACAGCAGTATAGTCTGAATTGTAAATCATTGAGGAACTGTTAGTTTCTCCATACACACACACGTATATAGAGAGAAATGGATGTATGATCGGAAAAAATATTCATGAATGCTCTATATTATTTAAAACTCTATTTGAAATGATCTCCAGTTGTTACACGGAGAATGGGTCACTCGGCCTACACAGCGTAAATAGAATAAACAATTAAAGAAAAATGAGGCTGCTGTAGGAATCAAACCTACGATTCAACGTAGCGTCTCTCTTAACCATGGAGTTTAGATACCCAACTAAAAAGCAAAGGCCCAAATAACTACTTTATCTCCACTCTTCAAGACTAGTTCATTCACTGTCTGTGTCTGCACTGTTGTTTCTTCCGCGGACAATTATTATTAAGAAATAGATATACAACCCAACAAAACATTTATAAATGCGTTTTATTATTTGAAACTCCATTTTAAATGACCTCCTGTTGTTACACGGAGAATGGGTCACTCAGCCTAGAAAACGTCGATAGTATTTCCTTAATTGTTTATTCTATTCAAGTTGTCAAGGCCGAGTGACCAATTCTCTGTGTAGTAACAGGAGGCCATTCCAAATAAAGTTTCAAATGATATAACGCATATCTATGTGCACACTCCTAAGATTACCATTCATGAAAACGTGTAAATTCGTTCAGTTATGTGAATAAAGGTCACTCAAGAAGAGTTTGACAGAGAAGGATAAGTAAATTTGAAAAAAACAAAACAAAAAGAAAAGAGGAAAAGAGGTGTTGATACACAATTTTAGAAACTTTAACTAAGTGTACGTATATGTTTTCACAAAGAGCAAATAAACATTTACAAAAAAAAATCAGTTGACTGCACTTTCAAATCTTATGGAAAAGATAAGCACATCGGAAAGTTCCCAGCTAGTAAGTACATGTATATGTGTATATTGAACGGAAAGTAAGTTTGATTTAGCATTATATTTACATTGTAAACAGAACCTCACTAAAACCCTTAAAATTCTCCTAGGCCCATTGAATATGTATATCACTGTTTAAGGGGTCACACAGTAACAAACTTGGGTAGTTTTATATAATAGAAAGATACATAAAGATATATCATCATCATCATTAGCCTTTTAGTGTCCGTCATTGGACACAGAACTTTACTACGATTTGCCAGACCTTTCTATCATGGACGTCACGGGGCCAATACTTCCTGATTTTGTCTAATTCGTCACGCCATTTTATATTTTGCCGGTCACAGTTCTGACTACGATCTCTGGGGATCCATGCTGTGAACCATGATGTCCATCGGTCGTCTGACATTCTTGCAACATGACCAGCCCATTGCCATTTGAGTTCTCTTGTGGATTTCTTGATATCCCTGACTCCTGTTTTTTCTCAAATATATTATGCTGTCTCGTGATCTCTCAATGATTATCTCATGTGCACTTTGCATGGTTCTGAGTTTTAGGGTCAATTTTTTGGTTAGTTTCCATATTTAAGCTCCATAGGTAACTATCGGAAAGAAGCATTGGTTATATGATACAATGAATCGCATATTTGAAGAATTTTGTACGCGAACAACGCAGTTACTCGACAACTGACCATCGTACGAAGTTGACATGCGCTAGATATATGAAACGAAGTGGAATTAGAATAATTAGGTCTAATTTTATCTGACTCTGTTGATTACCCTAGAACTTAATCCTACTCCGTTAACATATAAATACTGAATCAGTTTGTATTAAAAAGAATACTATGTAGTAATCGCTATGGCTGCTAGTAGTAATAGGAATAGTATTATGTTTATATACGCGTGTTAGGCTTGCTGCTGCTAATTCAGAGATATAGAAAGCCATTAGCTTAGTGTGTGCAGGAAGATGCCTTCTATTACCTTCTTTCTTATCGAGTTGTCAGCAAAATACAGCAATACTATGAATGCATACAGGAGCAAATAAGGTTGCATGCAGCATTTGAATGCGAAGAGGAATATGCAGAATTACATGCAAAATAAAGATACGAATACATTGAAAATTAACCAGAATGTATTTATTTGAGAAGTGCATAAACTAGATTTATACAATAAATATTTTCATTAATAGAGAAAATATGCTTTTAAAGTTCGATAATTCTACGTAGCTATGAATGGAAATATTAATCAATGTCAGTTGTAGATTTAAAGTTGGTAAAAATACATACACAATTTCATATACGATGGTGGATGTTCATAAGTGAAAGCAGATAAAAATTCTAACTTGTGTGCATGAGTGTGTGTGTGCGCGCATACGTACGCGTGAATCGAAATAGAGAAAAGAAATGCGTATCGTTGTATGTTGACGATTGAAAATTTATCTCGTATCTACCTACAGGTAACCACGGGAGGAAACTGCCGAAAACTGAATTGTGTGCGTCTCTCTGATAGAAGAGGGTGTGTGGAAGGGTGTGAATTGTCGAAATCGTAGTATTTCTGATGGTCTGTGTCACACGTTCGAGATATAATCAGAAGGGAAAGACATTGGACTTTTCCGTCGATGAGTCACCATGAAATATCATATTACTGATTTGGTGGTTATTTCAATGCATGTGACTAAAGGAAAATTATTTTTATCTGTGAAGCACTGCGTGTGGAAAAATGGATGGATTAGAATTGTGTATCTGGGTTTTCCTACAAAATATGTTTTATTGTTTTTACTTGAGGACTGCAGATAATCAGGGTTAACTATGAAAAAGTGATATTTACCAGTCATATAATCAGCTTACAAGGCATCACAGGGTCGAGTTTGAAGTTGTTTGGATAAGCGGTTCTCGAGAAATCAAATAAAATCATTGAATATAGATCTTGCTTTTTAGTTTCTACAGATTCTTTTTGAAGAATTCAGTTCAATTAGAAAACTGATTTATTCTAAATTTTCCAATTTTGTCTTTTCTCAAATGATACATTACCCAAAGTATAACAAATCAAACAAGAAAGAAACAGAAAGTTATTATAACGTTCACTTTAATTTCTCAAGTTACAAATCCCAGAAGCATATCTACAGAAGGACTTTTTTAAATCACGAAGAAGAATCAACAAACTTTTTTCAAATATACTAAAATATTTATCATCTATCAAATCTGAAAAATATTTGGAATAAAGCGAATCCTCTCCTGAAAACCTCTTAAATTATTTTTTTTCCTAATCGCTGAGAATTCCATGTTGCTAATGTCACTTTTATTTTGACTTTTGAAGCGTAACCGTTGGCTTTTGTGGCTGAAGCGATATAGACACCTGGTTGGGAAATGGGATACGTTTTCGAGTCTCACCGAAAGGCTGTACCTTATTTCCGATCTAAACTGTTTATCAAAGTCAATGGAATGAATGAAAAGATGCATTTGTAAGCAATATGTAAGAACAACAACAGTTGTTTGATGTTAATTTAACCAGTGAAAGTAAAGGTAATTGTTTTGCCAAAAGAGTTCAAATAATGCTCATAGATTGAAGTCAAATTTCATAATTTTCCCTCAAAGGTGAAGGAATGTAAAGCCAAAAGTTGTATTGAAAGAATACATTTCATACGGTTAATTGATAGATAAGTATTGTTGTGTCATTCTTTCGATGACTATTGAAAGAGAATTGTTCGCAAAGTCAAAGTGTGTGTGTGTGTATGCAGCAAAAGTACTCACGTAGTTCATTATTGAATAATGCTTGCATACCAAAGAGGTAAGGTAGTATATTCCGTGTGACGGTCATTAAGCATTGCATTATAACTGCTGTGTCAACCATTGTACCAGGTCGTTTCACGCAATCTGACTCATTATCTTTCTACGTCGACCCTCTCAAGTCTTCGGTTAGGCTCCAAACGCCATGCTTTGAATTCTGTGATCGGGCATCCTGATTGGGAAATACATTTCAACTATTGCCAACTTATTTTTATATTTTAACTATTGCTGTTATGATGGCGGCTTTCCTGGGAGACTACTTTTGCACAAAATCAGACTCTACTATATAGTTTGTCAATATATCAAACTTTACTAGGGTGGTCCCGGACGATAAAAAGCAACATAAATCAAGATGAAAGAAATAATAGTAAAAAATCAATACTGATTAACAATGCTTCATTTAATAATTAAATCCAATATAAAGTAGTATGTTGTGGGCACGCCTATACGAGGCCATAAAAGCTATTATATCGTTTCCAGTTATTTTTGGTAACTTTAACAGAGCCGTCTGAACATAAATCAGTCACAGTATCAAGGAAAAAAGAGACATAAAAAACATGACCAGAGGGGCCAACCCCAAAACTTTTCGCAGCTGAAAAAATTGATGAAAACGATATATTTAATCATCTCAGACAGCTAAAATTTTAAGATTTTTTTCTTTCAATTTCAAGTACTCCCAACCCAATAGATCTCCCAATCATCGAGCAATTTGCTAATTTTTAGAAAAATAAGTTTTCTAATGTTTTACGAGGGCGGGTCTATCGACAATTATGTGGGCGTATAAGTGGGCACATATTTTTGCCATATTCACGATGGTACGGCTCACATGAATTATTTTATCTTTTTCCAGTTACTTTTTTTATTACCATCAACCCCAGCTCCCCATAATTTAAATCTATCATAGAAAAAAAAAAAAAAAAAAGAATTAACAAGCGAAACGTTGATTTGATATAACGAAATATATAAAATTGTAATCCAGATTTTTAATACTATCTGGCGATTGGAAAGCTCTCAGCTGTTTGAGAGAAGGTCCCCTCCACATCCCTTGCAAAACAACGCAGGTGGGGGTTGGGGTGACCCTTGCAAATCAGACTCTAAAAAGACTTCTGTCAATATTGGAGAAATCAACCTCCCTTTATGACTGAATGTGGCTGGATTTTTCCATTTTCCATTTTCAGCTGACTTTATAGAATTTTAAAATGTTATATACGCTGGGAAAATCATACAAAGGCTCCTGAAATGTTTTGATCTTTAGATTTTTTTAATTTAATAGATATATTATTCAAAGATCATAATAACTATACTTTTTTATTAATTTTAGTTATTGTGTTAATTTCTGATCAAGACGTAGTACAATGATAATTTGGGGGGCATTTGTATGAATTTTCGCACGTAATTAAAATTTCGAGAGATTTCGTGTGATTTTTCGAGCGTCTTTACATTTTTAACCATCAAGTTATCTGAAAACGAAAAATGAAAAAATCCAACCATTGTTAGCCATAAAGGGAGCTAACTTTTTTTCAATATTCGCATAAGGCTTTTTAGTGCAAGATTTGCAAGGACAACCACTACAGGTTGTCATTACCAGTTTAGATGTTTTTCACCAAAATCTAGATGATTTTAGTTGTGTGTTGAAGTCGTTGGGGAAAAATGAAGAAATATATCAATTCATTTTTTTTATAGTAATAAAATGAATATAATTTTAAACAAAATGAGTAGTATTTTGATCTGTTCAATTTATCATAACAAAAGAAGCGATACCTTTAATGTAACTAATATTCTAATAAAGCAGATATTGACGATAGGAGTCACATTTGTATAATATTTTTTCTAGATTATTTTCAAGATATGCATAGATCTGGAGAATCTAGATGTTTTTTTTTCTACATAAGTTTAGATGTAAAGCTGAAAATAGATTTGGCAACACCAGTTGTCACCAGCCGAATTGAGAGAAAACTACTACTACAGTGGCAAATTGGTCAGATTTCAAAACTACTACACCACCAGAAAATTCATATTTTTAACCTTTTTTTTTGTCTAAATAACAAATGGCTTCGCTGTAATAACAGACATGATAAATACATACCGTTAAAATAAAAAAAAACAAAACAAACAAACCTTGTAATATAAAGTACATTAATCATCCAATATTTATAAAACGGAGAACTAGTTTTGGGGGGATAAATTTGCCTGATTAATATCTAGTAAGTTGATCCCTGACTTTATGGTCGTAAATTATTAATCAATTTTTTTTCGGTGTAAGACGTTCATTGAGACTGACAAGATTCAAGTTTCAGATTTTGAATAGCACCGTTTGAGCTTTGATCAAATCACCTGAAATAATCAGTGAAATAATTATCAAAATGAGCTTAAAGTATTCGTCTTTTCGCTTATGGAAAAAAATTACTTCGTCGAAGACGGCAGCCATTTGTAGAACTATTTGCGCCGGGGTTGCCAGATAGTTGGAGATATTTCTCGCCAAAAACGCGGAAAAATGGCCATTATTTTCTTATCCATTTTCACCAGACGAAGTATTGTAAATCATTGGTATTCATTTAAAAGAATTTAAAAAATAACACTACTTACCTTCGTCTGAATTTTTCAGTTGCTTTTTATCACAAATTCAACTTGACGATCTGGGGATTAACTCAAGCGAAGTGACTGAAAAATTGAGATGTAGGATAAAATTAATAATAATGCATGTTCATAAAACAATGCAATACTGAAGTTGAGCGCACCAAAAATGAGAATTTATTAGAAATATTACTGCAATAAAGTCAACTTCTTTGTTCCGCACGAATATCAGAAATTAAGGGTCCAGTTTAGCATAACAATTACATTGTAAATAGAGAACTCCTCGGCATAACCATAAACAAATGACTTGAACTGACCAATTTCCTGAGGAAACGAAGATCCTATTGATGGAAAGAACAAAATATTAGCAAAAATTGTTTTACTCTCTTTTGAAATAAAATCTTCGGAAGAAATGAAAAATGCCATAAAATGGCCAAAAATTAAATATGGCCAAACCAAAAAGTCCATAGTCAAATGGTTTTTTAAAAGGCCAAAGGCCAAATTTGGCCATAAACTAGTCAAAATAGCAATTTTGATTCGTACCAGCTGCTGTTATATTCTTCCGCCCAGCCGAAAAGATGTACATTTAAATAAGAGGGATTTTTGGATTAAATAAATTATATCAGACTTTTTTTTAGGTGACAGAATGATTTTGAAACATTTATTAATATTTCTGGCGTTTTCTACTGTTGTAGAGTAAGCGTTTTTCCGTTTTTCTTTTTTGTTGCGAAGTTATAATAATCTTCGTCTGTGTAATCCGTTACTGTCGTCAGCTTCAATGAAAATTCGGGTTCACCACTGATCTGAACCCATTTCAAAGATTCCTTTTCATTAAAGGACTTAAAATTCATTTCCTGATAAAATGCAAATATTTTGGACATTCTCTATTGAATTGTCTGAGCTAAAACATTTAAGAAGTCCTCAATTTTCATTTCTAAAAACACTACCCTTTCTATTTTTTTTAATAAAAAAAAACAAAACAAACAGTCCATCACACCATCAACAACTTTCAAAACAGGTAAGGAAAAAAATTGTTTTTGAGTTCAAATTTTTGTTTAAATTCTTGAAAATTTTCAATAAAAAAATTCACTCATTCCTTTATTCAATATCTTTTACTTATTTGAGATGAGCCTTCATAAATATTTGTTAAAGGTTGTCTTTTTCTTTCAAGTGTGAACTCTCCACTTACACGTGTCACGTGTTTTGTGTATGTTGTTTTGTTTTGAACATTATATAACTTGAAGTTGTAGGATCGATCCCCGTGATAGGCAGCGAGATCATTTCAGTGTCAACAATTATTTCTTTGAATAATTATTCATTTAAATGGCTTTTTACGATTATTTCGATTGGAACCTAAATTAAATTCGACTTTATCAACTGGGGGCGTGAACAATATTTTTTTGCATGGTTTGTTGTGGTTATCTTCATAAATCGGTATACTCACCCGGCAATTTCAACTTACTTTATAAAACATGTTATTATAATAACTTATTCTGTTATTACAGACCCTTTTTTACACCTTGCAAACTGAGACAGGAAGAGTTGATAATAGACCAAGACTAGATGGGAACTGTAGGCCCCACGATTCGAACTCCTCCCTGGCCCAGCTATTGAGAACACTCTGAGTTCACCCACACCCCTCTTTATAGGCTTTTGGAGAAGGCTCACTTAAAATCGTAGGCCCATGGGTCAGTTCCCGAGCTTACTCGTAAAATAAATAATATTTTGAAAATTCAAATCTCCATGAAAATAATGTTTCTGTGATCTTTAAAACTGCCATTCTTATTCCATGACAATACAGGGTTCTCATTTTTTTTTTATTGTATATTTTTGAATATTGTTTTGATAGAAAAAGCAGTGGACACCTGCCATAGATTGAGGTTGTTTAAATATGTGTGTGTGTGTGTGTGTTTAATTTTTTTGAATGATTAAAATATTTGAATATTTGAAAATTGATAATTTTAAGTTAATTGGGGAGTGATGTTCTCTACGTGAGTAAACTTGTTGATGTTCAAACCTTTATGGTGGTTTGGTTAATTCAAACAGCCCCTGATATTTCAAACAGCTTACAGAGTTATATCCCTTGTGCTTAAGTTGTGCGCTGTTTTTAAACTCAATTCAGCGGGTGTGTGGAAAAATCATGAACGGAAAACAGAAGTTAATACAGAAATTAGGTTGAGTAAACCACACATTTCACACACTTGCTCGCCTGAAGTTAAGTATGGTACACAACTTTTGCACTAGGGAGATAACTCTGTAAATCTTAGAAGCTGTAAGAACTAATCACCATAAAGGTTTGAACATAACCAATACTTCTTCTGGATATATGAAATACTGAATAAATGGATAATCTTTGATTTGATATGCATATACCTTTGGCAGTGTTTAACACAGTATATTAGAGAAAAAATGTCGTCAGAGACATCACAGAATCAATTTGAAATACTCAAAGGGCAAAGGTCATGTTGCAAGAATATCAGACAACTGCTGGACATCATGACTCACAACATGGATCCCTAGAAATCATATGCAATACTGCAAAATGGCGTAACCAACTAAACTAGTTCAAAAAGTACTGGCTCTGTGACGCCCATGGTAGAGAGGTCTGGTGAATCTTGAAGAAGGTCCATGTCCAACAACGGATTCTAAAAGACTGCCAATGATGATAATGAAGAACCAGCATACTAACAAAGGGCCCCTAAAAGCTTTATGAATAGTTGTTCACCTACTGTATTTCTACTAGCTATATACAATAACAAATTTCACTAAATGTTGGAGGAGGGTTAGAAAGTAGTGGTTCCGTTACACCCATGATAGAGAGAGGTCTGGTGAATTTTTGGGAAAGTCTATGTCCAACGATGTATGCTATGAGGGTGATGAGCCAGAATACAAACAAAGTGGCCCCCAAAGCATTATGATAAGTAGTTCATCTACAGTATTTTTACTAACATTATACAATAACAAATCTCACTTAGTGTCGGAGGGGTCTCTATGGAGCCAAGCCTGCCACTTGGGCCCTCAAATCTGTAATTCCGTCACTACTTTTGAAAGGACTGCTTACTTAACTAGCTAATGGACCCCAGACTTTTGAAAGATGAGCCTATGGCTCCCCAGTAATAATTTTGTAGACCCCCAGGGATCTGTAGCCTCCAGGTTTGGAACCGCTGCACTAAATGTTGAAAAAGTCAAGCTCCTCAAGTCTACAAATTGTCCCTCCATAAAAAAAAAAAGAATAATTTATTTAAAAAGTATAATTTAATAAAATATTCACTAGAAATATCCGCAATAATGAAATTAAAGGCATGTCTTTTGCTCTTCAGCAGACTGCACTGTTGTTTTGTAAGTTTCCAGGTTTCACACCTTTACATGATAGTCAGTATTATGCATTGATTGTATTATTTGTGTTTTAAGCATATTGGCAGTTTGCTTTTTGATATTTCCCTATTTATACCAAATGCCTGATTTTGTTTTTGGGGTCTTACTCCAGCTTTATCACTTGACCCAGGTAAATGTATCCCTTAACTCCTTTGAGGCTTCTCCATCTATTCCCATGGTCTTTTTGGGGACTTTATCATTGAACACTACTTTTGTCTTTGTTCTGTTCAACTCCATTTTCCTGCTTTTTTTTCTATTTAGATAACTCATATTGTTTTTTTAGATTCTCAGTAGTTTCTACACAGCAGGTTATCCTTCAAGTCTTCAATCTAATAATGGAAGAATCATTCATTTTTTTTACCACAAATATTGATTTTTCAATATAATCTCCTCCTTCGTCAAAGCATTAAATCAAATCATTATTTATTTGGGTAGCATGGAAGAAACTTATGTTGACAGTTTTGGTTGAAAGTGTCTAATAAGAGGATGTCATTTTGTCTGCCCTAATATTGCAAAATACAATGTTACTCAAGTTGAATCAGATGAAAATGAGGGGAATCGTGGATGTAGAGAAATTTTGTTGCAATGCATATCTAACTACCTTGAAAATCAGCATTGTTTTAGAAATAAGACTGGCACATTGATTCTTACATAAGAGGAAGAGGGTACACACTGCTTCTATAATGGCTCGCTGCAAAACTTACTCTGAACGCAATTTTTGTTTTTGCCCCCCCCCCCTTTGTAACAACAGAAAGTGGCATAAAGTGAACTCACAAAAAGCAGGGATACCTACATAAGGTCTCAGCTTAGCTTAGTGATATTTTGTAGAACAGGTTTTATGTTAAATCCTCTTCTCCGGACTCCAGTAATCATTTTAGATTTTCAAGTGACTTCCAAATATTTATTGAGGGCTTGCAGTTGCAAAGAATCTCCTGCCTATCCCAATATTTATCAAGTCTATTTTTGAAAAGAATTCACATTTTTGGAACACACATTTTTCATTAGGTAGACTATTCTATATCCGCACATTGAGACTATATTTTCGTATAACCAGCCTAGGATTTTGTTGGTACATTTTCTGGTCATTGTTCCCCGTCCTTTGTATATTTTCTTCCCACTTTCTGATGAAGCTACCAACGTTCTTGTCATACTTCCCACTCATGATCTTATATACTTCTATCGTGTCTCCTCTTATTCTTCTATATCCAAGTTGGTAAGTCCAGTTTACAAAGAAGCTCTTCAGAAGTTAGATTTGCCAGTCCTTGTACTTGTTTCATTGCTCTCCTTTGTACTCCTTCTATTAATTCAATCTACTTAGTTTTTTTTTATGGAGCCCAGACTGAACTTGCTTACCCTAGGTGGGTTTAAACTAGGGATTTGTACGGGGTAAGTGAGTTGTAACTTTCAGACAAGTCATCCAGAAACCAGCATTAGAGTTTTCCAAAGATGATTTTGAACCATATCCGTCAAAGGCACATGAAGTTCAGATCCAGATAATTCTTGATTTGAATTTAGGGACCCCCCCCCAATAATTAGTACTATCTGACCCACTTAAGGCAACTAATGTTGCTTCATGATCATTTTTTGGTAACTGGGGCGTTACAATGTAAGTTTATGCTAAAATGGCACCCTAGTTGGTGTCTGGGAGTGTATTATGCTTATTTTTTGAAAACTCTGACTTTTTGATGATCAAAAAAAGGTAAGTGTAGTAACTTCTTCATTGATCACTCCTTTTTTTTAATTTTTGAATTGATCATCCCCAACACAGCATATTGCCCTAAAAAATGTTGGTCACATGACTGTTTTTACTGAGTGACTAACCAGACTGGTTTCATTTGAATTCTAAAATAAAGAAAGATACTTTCTATAATCGAAATGTTATTTGAAACACTTTCATAAAGTTGAATCAGTGTTCAATTCAGGAATTGTGAAGGTGTGGAATTCACATGAGCCTCACAAGTACTTTTGAAAAATAGTAAACAGGTTAAACATGTAAAAAATTTATAACGATAATCTGGCCCTGGGATTAGGATGCTAAAAAAAACATTTGGCAGTGAGCAGGTTAGAATTCTATAGTCTTATAACTCATCAACTATAATAAAATCCATGTAGTCTTTAATGATGTTTTCAATTTTCTGATTATAATTCAGTGCTGTGGGGTTTGTACATTAAACCGTTGACTCTGACTCCTTCATAGATTGCTTATGTACATTAATTTTGGGGTCCTGTGTCATACTGGTACACAATGTTTTCCATTTTGTGTTCTGTTAAACGCTAAAATAATGCCGACTTTGTGGAAAGCCCCTGATAATTTATATTTTCAAAAGATTCGTCAAAAAAGAACATACATTTTTTTCTAAATAAAGTTGATAATATTGAAAACAATCTTGATGTAATTTTTTTTGTTTTGTTCTAAAGCCAGAGTTGGGAGTCAATTCTGACTGTGCTAAAAATTGTTTCCACCTCCATAGCATGTTATAGATATGATTTTATAGTACATCAACTTTTATATAATGGTCATGTGTTTTTTTTTAATTTTCTTATTTCAAAGAGATTGCCAATATTGAGTCTTTAAATCAGAGAATACCAACCTTCACAAAGTTATTAATGAGATTATTAGTCCTCACCCCTTTTCATTCAACTAGCAACAGAGAATAATTTTAAATTTACTGCTTTGAATTGTTGTTAATCTCTTGAACTAACAGATACTTGTTGTTGCTTGAACATTGTTCTGATGATGTCTGCATATGATTTTCATCTCTTCCAAATGTAATCTGCACCTTAAGAAGGATAACATATTGACTGAATTTATTGAAAACAACAAATATGAGGTGATGCTTGTCTAGATAATGTGGAATAAACGAAATAATTGAACTAAAGACAACATAAATGTATTCAATAAATATTTACTTGCAAAATTACCAGTATGTATCCTTCAATAATTTTTCTTCTTTTTTCAAGGTGGATGCCTGGAAAAAATGAAAACCTCTCCTCACTGTAGAGGAGACAAACTGCATTTACAGAAGTTGTCACTGTAAAGGGCTTTCTGTTGAGATGGCAACACAAGGAGTCAAAAGATTTCCATGTGAACTCTGTGGAAAATCCTACACACAAAAGGCCCTCCTTCGAAGTCACTACCGCAAACACACAGGGGAGAGGCCCTTCCACTGTGAGGTATGTGGAAAAAGCTTTACCGTAAATGGAACCTTACAAAAGCATATTCTAGTTCATACAGGGGAGAGACCCTATCCATGTGAAGTGTGTGGCAAATGCTTCACACGAAGTGGACATTTGAATAACCACATGAAAATTCATACTGGCGAAAAGCCATTTCCCTGTGATTTTTGTGATAAGTCTTTTGCTGAAGGCAGCCACCTACGCAGACATCGAAAAATGCATACTGGAGAGAAACCATTTGATTGTGAAACGTGTGGTAAATGTTTTTCGGGAAGGGACACTTTACAAACCCATATGAGAACTCATACTGGAGAAAGGCCATTTCACTGTGAAGTATGTGGCAAATCCTTTGCACAGAATAGTCACCTACGGAACCATGTTAAAGCTCACACTGGTGAGAAACCATTTCAGTGTGGGATTTGTGGAAACTCTTTTTCTCGAAATGGACATTTGAGGAACCACCTGAAGGTCCATACAGGCGAGAAACCATACCAGTGTGATGTGTGCAATAAAAACTTTGCAGAAAATAGCCACCTTAAGCGGCACATGAAAATTCACACAGGAGAGAAAACAAGCCACTGTGAAATTTGTGGAAAATGTTTCTCGGAAAGTAACAATATGAAGCGACACCTGAAAACACATCTGGATAAAAAGCCCTTTACTTGTGATATCTGTAATAAAACATTTATTATTGAAGCAACATTTGTGAAACATTTAAGGATACATACAGAAGACAAAACCATCTTTTGTGAAGTATGTGGCAAGTCATTTTTTGAGGACTATGAGTTACTAAAGCATATGCGAATTCATGCTGAAGTGAAACCCCATGTATGTCAAGTGTGCGGTAAAGGCTTTGCTGATAAGAACTATTTGACAAAACATTTGAGAATTCATTCAAATGTGAAACCGTACCGGTGTGATGTTTGTGGTAAGGCTTTTACTGTAAACAGTACTTTGCGTAGACACAAAAGAGTTCACATCTGAAGAATTCAGTGAACATTTTTTCAACTAATTGTTCAGTTTGAATCTGCTTTTTTGATCCTTGCAGTTCTCCTAGAAGAAAACTTTTTCCTCACAATAAAACCATAGACATTTGTTGGCTTTCAGAAAAATATTTAAAAAAATGTTTTTTGAGGGAGGTTCTATTTACAATGTATCTATAATCATAGAGAGCTCATAATTTCTGTCATTTTTACAGAGGTAGAACATTCATGAATTCTCTCTCTTTTGATTTGTAAAATGACAGAAAAAATTCTATAATTCTAAAATTTCAATTCTTAATGATTTAAAATCATTTAGGGTTAGGGTTGGGGATGATGGTATGGGAGAAAGTAACCAGAAGATTTAGAAATTTCAATTATTTTGAATTTTCCAGGGTTATGGTTTGGTTGAGGGTTGTAGCCGGAAGAAAGTGATGATAATTCATATAAACTGTATTTCCTTAAAAATGGCCGATAGTAAATGCCCACTTTATCATTGTAGTTACATTGTAAATTGACCCTCACTCACTCCTGAAACAAAATTTTTCTAGGAACTTGGTCATAGAGTCTAGTGAAAAGAAAATTTCTACTGGGAGAACTGTGAGGTTCAAAAAAATGATTTTTAACCAATTTTTTTTATCAATAAGAAAAGGTTGTTTGTTTTTACTTGACCTCATATTTTTGGTATACCTTTGAAAAAAACCCCCCAAAAACAAATATTAAACTTTATCAATTTTCTGATATCATTGGTAACAATTGTAAAAAATGAACTCAACTTTTATTCATCAGAATGAAGAATCAGGAGCAGATCCAGGATTTTGAGTAAGGGGTCCTAATGGAAAAAAATATTTTTCATAGATAAGTGGAAAAAAGAAATTTCTTCAGCACTAAAATTGGCAAAAGGATGAGGAAAGATAATTAATCAAAGAAATTTACCACAGAACAAATAAATGAAAGGGTTTTTATTTATGAAATTTCTTTAGCTAGATATTTAAAAAAAAAAAATGTGCTTTATCTGAGCTGTGGTAGTCCGACCCCCTTACACCTTGCTCCTGGATCTGCAACTGAGAATAGCGCAAAAACTCAGCAGTTATAATCCAAACTGTCTCCATAGAAATTGTGAGAAAATCCTTCATTTGAACATATTAAAAGCATTTCCTCGGGTGATTTTTAAAATTCATTTATTATTGTTCAAAACTGTGTCTGTGATTCCCCTCTCCCATCCTCAATATTTGTTTTATGCAAAAAAATTATATTGCTGGTAAAGGTTCTGCAATTAGTGTATTTGAAATGTGAGGTCTGGTAAAAAAAAAAAAAAGATCATTCTGGTGCCATTTTATTTTTTTGTTGTTTTTTTTAAGAGTGAAATTATCAAATCACCCTCCATCAGGAATATAACTCACAATTGTCTAAAAGGCCCTAAAAAACCTATCTAAAGGTGGAATTTTTAAAGAAACATTTTTTCCAGTTATAATAAAGAGTAAATGTTTAAATTTTCAGCCTTCTAGCTCCATTGGTGCGATCTGTATGCCTCATACATACTGTACATAGCCAGCTGGATGAACTTAAAAACCAAAGGAACATTTGGTGGCAGTTTTAGTTCATAGTTTTTAATACCATTACTATGCACTGATTTACTCAGACTAGTATCTTCATCACTATTGTTATGGCTGTTGTACCCTCCAGTCTTCTCCAGGTGTCTGTTGTACAGGCACCTGAATGAGGCTGGAAGATACAGCGCAGATTTTGAACTTTCATTTAGTCAGTATTTGGCTAATTATTAGCTTTATTTTTCTACAAGCATTAACCAACATCAAAGGCTTTTTCCTGGAATCAACATCTTGTGCTTCTAGACTAAATTTAGTATATTTACTTAGGTCTATTAATGATAGTCAAATGATATCATATAATCCGGTCTTCAGGCTATGATTTTATTTTCATTAGTCATTGGTCTCTTAACTGAGATTGGGCGCTGTTCTGATGAACCCACCAATTCTCTCAATCTGTAACGATCATGTGCCAATGCCTGGTTTTCAGAAGAACCTTTTCTAATTCTGTTGACACACACAAATCGAGTATTTACAAGTCAAAAAAATGGATAACCTTGCATACTTTAGTTTGTTCTCTATATTTCCAGTACAAATTCAGTGCCATTAAAAACTATGTTCAAGGCCAATATTTGTTGAGTATCTTGGAACATTCCTCTTTTCTACCCAAATATTGTGACAACTTCGTTAGTTTTAAAAAATGTGACCAAATTTTTATTTAAAAAAAATTAGATTTCTAATTTGCCCACAAACAGATCTAGTTACCTTCAAAGGTTAGGTTGAATACAGAGATGGCTCCAGGTTCTTGGTGCCTTGGGCAATCCTTACTTCAAAGCCTGATTGAGTTTGTTGTCAATCATGGGAATTTCATTTATCAATTGTGTCTGTTCATTTCAGCACAACAGAAACTATTAAAGTCAGATATTCCTGAAAAATCTGACTTCACATCAGGGAATTTTCTTTTTTTTATTCTGATTTATTCATTATTCTATTTGAATTTGGAAAGTCCCATTGTTCTGAACATATGACCAGCACCCATGGCATTTGGTGACCCGGTTGACTGCCTGTGTTGCTGGTTGTTGGTGACAGCCCTGGTTGTAGATTGTATTAAAATAATGATAGCAGTTGTTTGAAAACTATTCTAGGACTGAAAATGACCCATAGATCAACATTTGTACATTCTCAAAGTCTCTTTGATAGAGGTCTTTGTCAATTCACCATTTCTGTCCAATTCTGGAAAATGTTTCAGAAATAAACCCATAACAGCCAATCTTCTAAAATGATGCATTGACAGCCTTGTTTATCATTGCATATAGATATATCTAAACTTTTCAAAGATCATTAATCTGATGCTGGTGTTGATTTTCAATTGTGAGTATAATTCTTGCTGGTGGCTACTTTTTTAAAAACATTATTTAAAGGTCCTTTTTACATCAAGTATGTGTGTGTGTGTGTGTATAAAATGATTGTGATTTACCTGACCTTTTATAAATTTACAAAAAATGAAATTCTTACTTTTACACTCATGAATAAAGAAAATATTGCACATTGTTCAAAATCTATTCATTCGTTGTGTTATATCTTGGCTTGGAGGGGGGCACTCTCACCTATTGTTTTAGTTTTCAGTCTTAGCTACCTGTTATTTCCAGTTGATTTATCATGCTTGATTATGTTGAAAATAATTACCACCACCACTGTTTAATTTACAAGGTAAATGATTTAAATTTACATGATTTAAATAAATTTTCCTAATAAAAACATCAAAGTTGCCAGTGTCTCACTTTTGCAAATTTTGAATATCTAGGGTCAGACCAAATGCTGAAATGGTGGTAGATGAAGGTGGGGCTGCATAATCTTGGCGATATGTGCATAAATGTTATTTTACAATTTTCTTTTCAACAATTTTTATAGCTTTTTTCACTGTCTGATTGCTGCTTTTTCTTATAACTTTCTTGGTTGAATATCACCTGATAGTTAAATTAGTTCATGTTAAGCAATAATAAAAATAAGTGCCTTCTGGGATTCATTTTCCATGGACAACACCAGAGACAAATAAAATTAACACATTTCAAAATTAAGACTTTTTTTATTCACTCCTGTATCCTTCTCAGAAGTGCCAGGGTGTATCTAACATTTGACAAAAAAGTTACACAGTCTCCTATGTCAAAACCTCTTTGCTTGGTGAAAAAAAAAAAGGACTCCTATGCTTTTAGCACACTATGTGATAAAGATTTGTTGCATTTCCAAAGTTAGTGGGAGAGGGTGGATGTGTAATTTCAGTCTGTTTTCGAATTCATTTCACTCTACAATTAAGACGGGTTTGAAAAGTAAGCCTGAAGACTCATTGTACCTGGCCATGGAAAGCTTCAGGGAAAGGCAAAAGATTTATCCTCAATCCTTGACTAAAAACCAGATCTGTATGCCAAGTGAGCAGATTCACTGACATCACTTGTTCATGTGTTGAAGCAGTCTACTGGTGTGGCTTATAGCTTTTATCATTATCATAAAATTTCTGTAAGTTTTTCCAGTATAAATTTGCTTAATTGCAACTAATTACAAACTGGAATAAGACTTGCCAAAAGAATTTTATTAAAAAAAGAAAAAAAATTAAGTGCATTAACAAAAAATCAGGTCTTTATGTCTAGTTGCATACCAATGAGAGATGAACTACACCTCATACCTTAAGCCCTTATGAGTGTTTTTAGAATGAGTGTCAAGGTTAATGAAAAGATTTTATCAAAAATATCAACGCATTTAAAAATTACAAAAGTAAATAAAAATATCACATATTTAATTAAAATTCATCTAAAGAGCAATTTCTTATAGATAAAAAACATTTAAATGAAGAACATCTAAATTGGTGATACTGGATGGAGTTGGAGGGTCAGTGAAATTCAAATAATCATGAAGCACTAAAAGATCAACTGAACTCTTTATCATTAAAAAATCAGGGTCAGAATTTGGATTTCTCAAAGATATGAAAACCCATTAGATCCATTCTCAATTACTGTTACTAATCAGTTTTAAAAGAATCATGAAGTTCATTACATCACCGCTAATATCTAATGACTTAGATATTGTGTGAATATGATTATGCGCTTTTATATACAAATTTTATGCTTTTTTGTACTGAAAAAACAATTGTTGAAATTGATGTTAACTTCATTTCACATGAACACAAGAGTTTTTAGAAATTCAAGAGTTATTATCCTTTATTTCCGTATTTCATATAGTGATTGATATTTCTATAAAAAAACAAAACAAGAATAACAAGCCTGTCTGCGGCAGGGTGACCCCCCCCCCCCACTTCCACATGTGATGATCATTGCAACTTCTGTAATGTGTATATTCCAAAGATTATGTTTCCATACAATAATAAGGATCTTTGTTGATACCTGTTAAAAAATGACATTATTCAGTTAAGGGTGAACAGTAGAAGCAAAAATATAAATTTATTTTATAAGAGGTTGTGGGCAAGTCCTAATAAATTCAAAATTACCATTTTTGTTGTTAGGCAACAGGTAACTAAGCAAACTCATGAATTTTTGTGTATGTCATCATTTCAAGTGTATGACTCATCAGTTTTTGGTGAGGGAATCTTGTTATGGAAGGAAAATAAAGTCAACTCTGTATGGAGTTTGACAAAAGAAAAGATGTTTCACAATTCACTTTCTCAGAAAGAACTCAAATCAATTTTCTGTCCAACTTGAATGTCTACAAGAATATTTCCTAGATTCTTGCAGGTGTTGTGATTCATACCTCAAACTAAGACCCGCTACAGAGGTCTGAAATTTGATCAGATAGTTATTTAAGCTCCTGTAACTGAACTCATCCATGAGCAATATTTTTTCACACCATGTTCCATGAAAAACAGAATTTTAAAACAACTTAAAGGTTGCACCTTCAAGAAATTGAAAAAATTATGATGCCACCAGTAGAAAATTATAATGATCAAATTTTGACTGAGTCAAGATGATAATGTGAATAGAATCTTTAGAAAATAAAACACACAAAACTACAAAGCTCTCACTTCAACTTGGAAAAGCCACTGCCTCTTTCTGTTTCTGAAGAAAATGCTACCTGACTACGACTGTGCACATTTGATGGTACTCAATCAAGAATAGAATCCTCTGAGGAAAATTAAACTTTTCTAAAGATGTTTCCTGCTTGAATTGTGCTGAAAACAAGACATTTCAATGGCTATTAACATTTTACTCAGAGTGACAAAAAGAAAAAAAATATGAACAACAAAAATATATAATATTTAGAATAACTTATCATATTGAGATTTTGAACTGGACTTTCAACTGTGGAAAATATAGATGTGCTAAAACTTTTTCACAGAATTCAAGTTCTCACACTTCAGTTGTGTGACCATACAGATTTTTTGAAAAAGCTTGGTTGAAACTGAAATTCAAGTGGTTCTTCCTTCCTTCCTGTTTCTCGACATGCAATTGAAACAGAGTAACCCGTCTGCTTCTGGACCCAACATTGCAAACGGTCAGATGATGTGTGGTTTGATTTTCCTATGTGGTGATTGGTTGAGATGTGAGAAAGTTGAATCAGCTAGAGCGGGTTGATGCTTACTCAGTGACTGGCTCTGGTTCCTTCTCAGCAAGAACCAAGTTTTTCCAAATCATTCGTGAGTTCACACAAGTGAAAGATAATAACTCAAGTTTTGTGAAAGAGTTTTAGCTTGTCTGTAGTTTTCACAGTTGATTTTTCAGTTCAAAATCTCAATGCAATAAAATATTATTCTAAATTTTCCTTAAGCATATTTTTTTGGCACAGTATCTATTTATCCACCTCAAAATGAAATTTTGACTGAACTGCTATAGATTTAAATCAGTACTTTGACCCAAAAAATAGATTGATTGATGAAATTATTTTGTTCTTGAATAGATTTTACAACATAAAAAGCAATCAAGTTGCAAACCATTTAGTTCCTTTTGCTCATCAAAACGTACATCAATGCTTAACTTATTTTTAAGTACAATTTTTCTCTTACTTTTGTGATACTATTAATTTTGACTAGTTTTTACCTTCATCTTGATTTTTAGTTGCTTACTACTACTTTGACTCAGATTGTAATCCTACAGCGACAATTTAAAAGCATAATTGGATATAAAGAGCTAATGAGAACTGAACTCACACCAGACAGAGTCCAGTATATGTCTAACTGCTTTTCATCATGGGGCTCCCTGATTATGCAGAAGCTGATTCATATCTATATCATTAGATAAAAAACTAAAATCAAAGAAGAAACCTATGTTTTTTGACTTTGTTTGTAGTCAGTTTCGAATATTGTAACAAAGACTACTAGGGCTCAAGTGCAAATATCAAATATTGGTTGAACAAAGTCAAGTTTATAGTAGTAAATCAACTTCTTTTTCAGCTTCTACATAATCATGGAGCCCTGTGGCTGAATGATTAAAAGTAGCCTGGTGTATACTGGACTCTCTCTGGTTACAGGATGTGAGTTTGATTCAAACTGTCAGCATATTCTTCATTTCCAATTATACTGTTAAATTGCTGCCGTGGGATTATGGTGAGAGTCAAGAGTTTTGAGAAAAAGAAACTGAAAATTAAGATGATGGTAAAAACTAGTCAAGATTAATTTATAATGAAAACATACATTCCAAATCCCTTGAATTTCCAGTTGCTATGAGGTAACAAGATTAACAAGATAAAGAACAGGATGGTTTCCTTGACGATACAGCAAGTAATAAACTACATTATGCTACCATCCTTTATGGTGATAAAAGTGTACGCTTGAATGAAGGGATAAGCAAACTACATTCTTTTTTCATTCAATTCCAAAATTCTGGATTTTCTACCTTCACTTGTGGCTGTCATTTTTTTTTTTTTTGCCGCAATTCAGAAAACCTGAAAAGACTTGAACGTAATTGAACTCGATTAGTGAATTTTATGATGGCTGGAGATTGGGACAAATCAGCTGCTTAATACAACACTAGGGTATCAGAACATGGTAACACTGTGCCCTGGAAATTTATAATGAGCCAGCAGGAACTTTTTAAAAAAAATGTCCAAGTTTGTCTGCGTCAATATCCACAAGAGACACAGTCTGCTGCTACATTGGATCCCGATTTTGGAGAGTTTACATCCAAATAACATGTATTATATCATATTGAATTATAAATGTCCACTTGGATAGTGTAATAGTTAACATGTGAGCTTCAAATGCAGAAGGTCCAGGGTTCGATTCCCAGAATGATTCGAAGAATATGGAAAGCTCTTCATGCAGACAAATTTCCCTGTGCATTCAGCAGTTGAGTGAGTACACCCTATTGCATCCTACCAAGATAGGGGGTCATAAAAACTTGTTGGTATTAAGTCCTGGTTTTAACTGAACTTAAAACTTGTATGGATCACTGAGCTGATCTGTGCAACTGAAACCTTTCACTTTGTCACTGACTGTCATACTCCATTTATCCTACCTTTATATTATATATACATGTACAAGAAGTATATATTATACATCAACTTATAGATAAATGACAAAAATAAAGTATGATGAAAAAATTTCTGATGTCCTGTACAACAAATCATTTCCGAACGAGAATATGATTATGTCTATTCATAAACAAGTGCATGGTGATCATGAATTGATTAAATTGAATTCTTAGCCCGATTAAACAAATATAGTTTCTGTAATAAGATACACTTAACCATAAAAAAGCTAATTTTAAACATTGATGACACTAATCAAACCTGAAAATTCCATCAAAAGTTTTCTACCAATACATTGGGAATAAATTGACAATGATTTTTATGGAACAAAGTTGAAAACAATTGAAAAAAAAAAAATCAAAGTAGAACAGTCGCTCAATAGAAACTGTCACATGACCGTGTTTTGTTGGGAATGATCAATCAAAAATTGGAAAGGGGGGGTGATCAACAAATAAGTTACTGCAATTTTTGTTGGCTAGTGATCACTGTAAAGATTATGAATTTTCAAGGATAAATTGACCCCCCTAAAAATGTATTTTGAGGGGGAATTTTAAAGAAAAAATGTTTTTTTCTTACACATAATAAGGAGTAAACGTTTGAATTTTCAGCCCTCCAGCTCAGTTGGTGTGGTCTGTATACATCATACATATGTAACCAGCCAGCTGGATCAGATTAAAGACTGAAGAAACCTATGTTGATAGTTTCAAATATTGACAAGGATATTTATGCAGAGGGTGGAAAGATAAGAAATACAAAACAAATATATAATGTGAAGTACAGAAGGAAGAAAACAATGAGAAAGAATCAGCTGACGAAATTCTAGAAGTTTTTGCAAAATTCTGAGATGGTTTTCTCAGGCAGATAATGATGAGCAAAAATAACTTGCCTCCAATGTTACATTAATGAGCAAATAAGTGGTATTATTACCCCCCCCCCCTCAAACTAAAATTAGTGTCTCGGAATTGACAGGACATTTAAGGTTTCTGACCAACTTAGCAGTTCAAAGTTTCCTGGTATTTCCCCAATTTCCTGACAGTAGATAAGTCAATATAGAGGTAATTGATAGACTCCTACCTCACATTTTATTCAAATATATAAAAAGAATATCAATCACTAATTCTGCAAAATATGTTTAAATAAAAAATATGATTACATCGACTATGTTGGGAATGGCTATAAATTTACAAGTTTTATTTGGTGAAACCTTTTTTTTTGAAAATTTAGAGAGAGAAAAAGTTGACAATATGTATAATTCCCTGACATTTTGAACAATTTAGAAATCTCATTAAATTGGGCAAAAATTCCCCGACCTTGACAAATTTATCCCCCCGCCCAACGGGTGAGAACCCAGTTAAATCTTGGAGCATACAAGCTCACCATGTTCTCTTTTCATCATTTGATAATAATCGATATGATATCTATTGAAAGTTCCATGATTTTTGTACCTAGTTTGCTTCATAAAAAAGCTACAATTTAAGTTTCCATTATTTCTTGATTGTCGTGGCAGGAATCTAAAACATTTTATTTATTGAGCTGAATCTTCATCAAAAAACTTACAGTTCAGCTCCAATCAAGATTAGAGGCTATAGCAAAAGCCCTGAGAAGTATTTTTTCCAATTGGTTGACACTTCTCTGACTCAGACACCTCAGAGAAAGTTTTTTTAAGGTTTATCAAAACTTCGGTCAAGATTCCAAAGTCTTATTATTATTATCAAGAAGAAGAATAAAGGATTAGGGTTAGATACTTGATTTTCATTTTTTGTTAAAAAAAAAAAAAAAAAAAAAAAAAATGATGAAATTTGTGTCATTTCTAAAGACACAGGTGATAACAATACCTAAAATTAATCAGTTATTTTCTTTCAACCTTGCAGGGATGAACAATACAGCCACAAAGGGGAGGGGGGGGGGATAAAATCGAGAGTTTAGAAAGAAATTGGTTTTACGGTCTAGTGTTCCCTTCTGCCTGTCCAAGGGGAAAAAATTGGGTTTCTCAATTTGGAATATTTTAATTAATTTCTATTTGATGCATCATTAATTTTCATGTCTACTTTTTACCTTTAACTCAATTTTTTTAGTGCCTTTTTTATTTTTTCAACTGTTCTGAGTAAAAAATTACAATAAAACCACTTTCCTTCCAGATCTCCATCCATGAAGAGAAGTTTAAGGAAAGTGAATAAATCATTTCATTTTTCAAATTTCAATTCATGTCTTCCATGCCTGGAAAAAACAAAACAAAAAAAAACAAAACAAAACATTACATCATGTAGACTTTGAATTCTTTAAATGGATGAAGGGAAGAAAAAATATATATAAATCTTCTTAACTAGCCTGAATAAAAAGTTACGATGAATTTTCATTCAGAACTGTTGAAAAGATCTACATATTTTTTTTCATTCCATTCGTTCATTTAAAGCTTTCAAAATCTTAAGAAAATGCTTTTTATGCATAGATGCCGACCGTAAAATTAAGCTGAAGGTAAAAAGTAGTCATGAAAATTATAATGATTCATGATAAGTCATTGAATGAAATTAAATGAAAAATATCTCAATTTGATCAACCAAGTTATTTTCCATGTACAGACAGAAAGAATGGCAGTAGGGCCTAAAAAGTATGATCATGGAAGACATGAATAGAACTTTGAAAAAGTAAATGAATTATACATTTACTTTCTCAAAACTCCTTTTTTTACGGTTGGTGCAGAAGTTGATTTATAATAACTTTTATTTAGTCCAGTTAGAGATTTATATTTGTATCTTTTATTCCCTCCATCTATTTGAAGTTTTTAAAATCTATTTAGGGTAGTGTTTTGTTTCTTTTTTATGCACAGAGGAATAGAAATTTAAACAAAAAAAAAAATCAAATGAATCAAATGTTTCATCTACTTTTTTAAAACATTCCTTCCACAGATGGAGGAGAATCCATGGAATGGAAGTGATTTTATCATGGCTTTTATTTAGCCTAGTTCAGAACAATAGAAAAAAAAACCCAACTCAACTATCAAACTGGAGGTGAAACATTCATGAAAATTAATAATGATTTATAATATATCAAATAAAATTGAATAAAAAATATCTTCATTTGACAAACCAAGTAATCTCCCTTGAACAGGCTGAAAGGAACACTAGAAGGGCCGAGAGGAATTAGAAGTTGAACTCAGAAAAAAAAACTCCAAGGTAAACTACAAGGTAAATGGGAAAAATTGTTAAAAGATGTTAAAATGTACCAAAAGAAAAAAAAATGTATAAACAAATGCCTAAAATACCAAATTTAGTAGCCCTGCCTCCAGGCTTGTCCAATAGATAATAATCATGCAGATGTACAGTTTCTGTATGTATTAATGATAGAATCCTGCATACTACACCTTATGTTCCAGTGAGGTTATTGACACTGAAGTGGCAACTTCTTGATATCTCTTTGTGGGGCTATTAGGTCAACAAGTGTGTATCATCATTACTATAAATTTTTCTCCGACTATTTACCTTCATTGTAATTTTTGTTGCTTTTTGATTGCAACTGGGTTTCCTTCAGCAATGAAGTATGTTTCAATAAACAGAATATTTGAATAAATGAATGAAAAATAATTATGTATAAATCAGAGATGTGTGTCAGCAAGTTGTATTTTATGTATTTTTATTTCTCATACAAAGTTCAATTAACCCCACGGATAGGAATCAATGTAGACCACTTTGGTGAACCCTTGAATAAACAAAGATCCATTCACTCTGGCCAAATATGGTCTCTTTCCTGCTTTGTTTTCATACGTCACATCAAATATGAAATTTTTCAAGAATTACAAAACTGCAAAAGTCACAAGAATGTTTTTTCTCCAGTGTATGTTTGCATCAAACTTGACTTTCTTGCAAAAGTGAATCCACTCATTTCACCAACTATATGCTATTTTCAAATGAGTGTTCTCATATATCAGAGAGTCTAACAAATGGGACCACATAGCAATTAAGCAACCTGAATTTTATTTGAGACATTTTGGTTAAAAAAAAAAAAAAGAAATCATAATATAGTTTAAACAATATAGTATTCAATTTATAAAAAAAAACTTTATAAAAACTACACTTTTCTTTTAAAAAAAACAAAACAAAAAACTGTCAAGAAACTTCAATACTTCATAGAAAAAAAATAGAAGACATCTCTTTGCAAGTAATTATTTTGTGCTTTCTATCCATAAGACCTTACTTACCAACAGATGTTATTAGTTTTTTTTTTTTTATTGATCATATATATTTTAGCAAAATAATATGGTGTAGTTATCATTGAGTTGATTGAATCAACTGAAATTTTGATTAAATTGTAACTACCTTTTTATTTATTCATTTTTCTGAAAAAAAGATTTAGCTAAAAATTTCATGTGAAATTTGTTTTCTTAGCAATGTAGACATACCTGTGACAACCAGTGTCTGCAGAAAATTTGACAAAACAACTGGAATCAATTTTGGAGTTTTTAATACCTATATGGTTCAACTCATGTGCAAAGGTATATCCACAGGAATGAGTTAACATGTGCCATATTAATTCTTACTCGTTCAAAATTGCAAATCCACAAACTTGAAAAAAAATATGAATTTGATCCAGTGTGTATCCAGATATGTTGCGCCAAACTTGACTAGACTTGCCTGCAGATGAATATCCACGTTTCGAAAGAATATGGTTTCTCTCCAGTGTGTTTTCAATATAACACAAAATAAGACAGCGCTGAAGAATATCGAAAAGTACAGATTTTTTTCAGGGTGGGTTTTTGAATATTTCCTCATAATTGATTCTGTGGCAGATTTATGCACAATAACGAGTGACCAAATTTGAACCATCCAAAAAATTGATCTTCCATCTTCACAAGTAGTCATTTAATTACACAATTCTGCTTTTGATAAAAATTTTCTCTATTTTATTATACTATTTCCTCTATTAATGTAGTGAAAGGGATCTGAATTCTGTGTTTCATCCTTGTTTTGATTAAATTTTGGATTGACTGTTGCATCTTTGTTTTGATTAAATTAAATCTGCTGTATACATTCACAGTTTTAATGGAATGACAAATCATTTTTGATACACACATAACTTGTTAGAAAGGATATAAAAAATATGCCCTTAACAGGATGACAAGTACTATGACCTTAAGTACGTAAGTCTTTGCTGATGTGGCTATTTAATTTCAAATGATGCAGTAAGCCAACAGGGTTTATGACAGTTTATAATATGAAATATGAATGTGGCCAAGAGAGGGTTAACAGCAGAGATTATCCAGTTAATTAATGGAAATAGACAAGAAAAGAATTGTCTCTTGAAGTCTGTTTCTTTGTGTAAAATCTTTGGAATAGTCAACCAGGAAGATCAAATCTGATTTGGTTTAGCTCCAGTGTGTCCGCATGTGTTCCACTAAATATAACTTATTTAGAAAAACAGATCTACTCACTTGGCATTATACAAGTCCACCTGATATGACTTACTTGAAAAATAGCCGCCACAATCTTTGCATCAATATGGTTTCACTCTAGTGTGTATTCGCATATGTCGTACCAAAGTTGACCTCTGTGCAGAAGAAAACCCACACGTTTCACAAGAATAAGGTTTCTCTCCAGTGTGTGTTCGCATATGACGCACCAAATCAGACTTTTTTGCAAAAGAAGATTCACACATCTCACAAGGATACGGTTTCTCTCCACTATGTGTTCTCATATGTTGCACTAGATTAGACTTATCTGAAAAAGTCGATCCACATATTTCACAACAAAATGGTTTCTCCCCAGCATGTATTCTTATATGTTGCAACAAAATTGACTTTTGAGCAAAGGAAGATCTACATATTTCACAAGAATATGGTTTCTCTCCACTATGTGTTCTCATATGTCGCACCAGATTTGTCTTATCTGCAAAGGTTGATCCACACATTTGACAATTATATGGTTTCTCTCCTGTATGGGTTCTTATATGTTGCACCAAAATTGACTTTTGTGCAAAAGAAGATCCACATGTTTCACAAGAATATGGTTTTTCTCCACTGTGTGTTCTCATATGCCGCACCAAATTTGACTTATCTGCAAAGGTAGACACACACAATTCACAACTATATGGTCTCTCCCCAGTGTGGGTTCTTATGTGAGTCACCAAATCAGATTTTTGTGCAGCAGAATATTCACATGTCCCACAAAAATATGGTTTCTCCCCAGTATGTCTTCGCATATGTCGCACCAAATGAGACTTTTGAGCAAAAGAAGATCCACACGTTTCACAAGAATATGGTTTCTCTCCAGTGTGTGTTCTTATATGTTTCAGCAAATCTGGTTTGGTCGTAGAAGAATATCCACATGTTTCACAAGAATATGGTTTTTTTCTAGTATTTGCTTCCATGTCTTTCCCAAAAGATGACTTACGAGAAAAAGACAATCCACAAAACCCACAAGAATACTGTTTTTCTACTGGGTCTTTGCATATAGTTTCTCTCCAAAATTTATTTGGATGTATATTCCGAACTGTGATGTTTTAGAAAATGGAGATTGATAGATTTTACAAAGAGAAAACTTTCAAGATATTTTCCAAGGTACACAGTCTTCTTAACTTCAAAATTATAACAAATGATTTCTATGTATATCACACAATTTTTTTTTCCAGCCAGAACATCTGTGAATGAAAAGCAATAAAAGATAAATTAATAAAGACATTGAATATCGTATACACTCGAACTATACCACGATAGATACATGTAGTTATTTACTAAGATTAGCTTAGCACAGGGCCACAATAATACAGCCATCAGTGAGGATAGAATGCATTACACTGACAGTGTCATTTCTTTAAATTCCAGGGCAATTCAAGATGTTTGGTAATGTACTAATGGGCATATTTATGCTATTTACATATGTGGGTCAACAATTGAGTATAAGACTATTGAGCGATGACAACTGAGAAGGGACAATTGGGCATGGGTACATTTGATTGTGAGAAAATTGAATAGAGGTCATTTTCAATCAAACAATGGAAATGTGGAAAATGTAAACTGTTTTTCATTCTATTAATATGTACGACATACTTTTAAAAAAAAAAAATATTCTGGTTGGAATAGGTGTTGTTATGTAGTAAGGGGTACTTGGTACTTTGTGATAGGGTAAAATAGACACACACCCTTAAACAACCAGATCTGATAATAGAAGTATCATACTTCAAAGGATACCTAAGTTCAGCTTACCCAGGTCACTATGAATTCTTGGGCTGGCCCTGTTTGCTAGTTCTTCGAACGGGTTGTGATAAAATCCAGATGAAGTTTGGTAACCTTTCAAGTACGGTATTACTAGTATCACTAATGATTTTAACAACTATCCCTTACTACTAAGCAACATCAGTTCCAACCAGAATTTATATAAGAAAAATATATAGTGTATTTGTTTGTTTGAATAAAACACTATCCTAGACAAATTTTATTTTCGAAATTAATGTTGTGTGATTGGAAATGTCCTTTGCTCAAAAGTCTCATGCTCAATTGTACCCAGGCTTAGTTGTCTTCACTCAATAGTCGGTCACTATTAGCATGGTTCGAAACATTCTATCTGAATCTATATCTTAAAGATCAAATTACCTATGTAAGAATATTGTCACTATCTACAAGTAAATATATTCACAGTTTTTAGCTTTGTTTAAAAATTTTCTTCTGCCCCTATTTGAATTTGCAAATAAGCATAGGTACTAATAAGTTCACAACTGTTATCAATACATCAAAGTAAATTATTTCTATGAAGATTTGAAAAAGTCAGAATATTTCAAAATAGTTATTGGTACAAAAAGAATAATCAATTATATGCTACAATGAACTATTACCAAGACTTTGCTTACTAAGAGTTCAAGTATTTCTTTCTCCATAGATGCTGAGAATAAATTAATTAATTGTTTTTCATATTGTAGCATGAAGTAAAAAAACTCAACATAGCTACATAAATGCACCAGAAATCCACATGGATGTAAAGGAAGCAAGTCTAAAAGATCATTCTTCAAAAGGTCTACTTCAGCAATAAAGATGAGATTTATAAAAGTAATGAAAACATTTCTCTATTTCATATTTCATGATACAAAATGGCATAATTTATCATTAGTTTGAAAACGTAAAACCAATTTTTCTTGTTTTCAATTTCATAAGACTAGATCATTTTGTCATTGGAAAGTTACTGAATCTGCAACTGATTTTTGTTTGATAGTAACACTGGAATGAGAGGAAAGGAAATATCTGAATTGAAAATAAGGGAAACTAATAATTCACATATGTACAGAGTTACATATTTGATTCTATGGAATACTTGTAATTTGATGTTGAGTATAAATCAATTTCAGTTAACAATGCATCTATAATGATAATGAGGGCACATACTTTCCGTCATTTTCATGGAGGTAAAACTTACATGAATTGTCTCCATGGATTTAAAAAATGGCGCAAAAATAGAAAGGAAAAAGATTCTAATTCTTCACTGTCTGCGTTATGGTTGGGGTAGGGCTTGATGATATAAGAAAAAGATAAATGGAAGATTTAGAAATTTGAATGCTTTTTGTAAATCTAATTTGTTTGGGGAATGGTTGGGGTCGGGGTTTGATGAAATTAAAACTGGAAGAAGAGAAGATGTCAGCCATATTTCCATGAAGATGGTAGAAAGTGTCTCCTTTATCATTATAGTTATATTACATTGTAAATAGAACCACCCCCTTCCACATGGAACCTCATTAAATGATTCTCTAGAAACCAATGTCAATGAATTTCTGGGAGGTTCAAGAGTGTGAGGCTGGAATCGGTAAACTTTTTGGGAAGTGGACAGAGAGGTCAAAGCAGCAATGTTTTCATGCCTTGTGGGCCAAGGGCAATAAAAATTGTAACATACAACAATTTACTTTTTTAAAATTATTTCAATGTTTTTCCTCTGATAATCTACATAAATTTCCATATACTGACAATAAGAACCATATTGTTCAAATTTTATGCATATTAATAGAACAGTAAAAATACGTAGTGTCTAACATATTTTTTAGTTTTGAAACCTAGACTCATTTGAGGCTACTGCAAGAATGAGACTTTTACAAATTTTTCAATACTGAATTTTAATGTTCAGTAACTGAAACAAGAAATGAATAACTTTAGTAAGAAAAATTTCATATTCAATAAAGTCAGATGGCTGGATGAAATGAAATGGCAAGTTGAATTTGGTATAGTATGCCTACAACTGGACTGACGGATTGAGAGCACCAACCATTGAAAGGCAAGAAAAAATTTCCCTAGGAGAACAGCAAGGTTAAAAATAAATGAATGTGCCGGGTTACTTGAAAAGCAGCTTGAATCTGTCCACAGCCATCTGAACCTAACAAGGGATGTGTGTAAACCTCCCCAAAGGTTACACAGATCTGTCCAGGCTCTAAAATACTCTGAACTCAACTGCCTGGGCATTGGGAGACGCTTAATTCTCACATCAAAATTCTAGGAGATGCTAAATTCCAATTTCTGAGCCCTGGAAGATGTTAATTGAAATCCAATGTCTAGACCTTCTAAATTTCATCATTCGACCACATAAATATTGCTGTCTGCTCAAATAGTGTAATGTTTAGTATGTCTGCTTCACACACACAGAAGGTTCTGGGTTCAATTCCTGGTATGAGCGAATAGTATGGAAAACTCTTTATCAAGACAAATTTCCTGTACACTCAGCAGCTAATTGAGTGCACATCAAGCTGTGTGATTAGGGTGGAGGTATCCCTTCGGTGAACTTGCAACCTGCCAAGGAGATGGTCATAAAAACTTGTAGGTGTCAACCAGACTTAATGCAACAGAAATCGAGACTTCAGACATAAATGTTAAACCACGAAAATACATTCTATTTCAACACTAGAAGCTGTTCAAGCATTGGAAATCTGGCACATGATTTAGAATTCAGCATCTTCCAGTGTTTGTCATGGGAATTCTGTGTGCAGGTGGTTGAATCTAGAATATTTCAGGGTCTGGTGAGGCCAGCATGACCGTTATATGGACCCAGTCCAACGGTGCACAGGTCTACTGAGACTGTATGCACACAGGCCTGTTCCAAACTTGACAGTAAATATTTTAGGGTTTGGACATTGGTATTCAGCATCCTAACGTGGCTGGATGCTGGCATTTAGCATTCCTACGTGCCCAGACTTCTCTCAGACAGATTCTAGTACATTTCAAAGGATTACTCCAAAATCTGTTCTGGGGATATCCAAGACTCAGATGCTAAATTTCCACACCTGGCTCAAAGGATTAATCCCCCTGGAAAAATACAGATGTATTTGAATTTCCATGAGATCATTTTTTGAGAAAAAATAATCTATACGGAAAAAAATAAGTTCATCAATTGGACAGTGAGCATAGGGTTGTCAGAGTCGAAGACATTTCTGGCCAACACACAAGAGAAAGCCAAGAAATTACCTAATTCAGAAATCTTATATTTATTTAAGATAAAAACCATCTTGCATCCTTGAGCCATAGGCATGGGTTTTTCAGGCCTAGGTCTTCCTGGGCACATTCTAGTAATTAATATTAGTTATTAAAATCTGTTTTTTTTTTCAATTTGAAAGTACCAATAAAAACAATTTGAAAAATCAACAATTCATACAAGAAAAAAAAAAAAAATAGACTTTCATGATTAGGTCAAAGGTAAGAATTTGGATGAGGTAAGATTTATCAAAATGCCAACAATTGGAAAGGAAGATCAGTCCACGAATATGCTATGGTTTCTATAACATACTCATCAAATCTCTTGACTGGCCATTTCTACTGGCTGAAAGTGGCTTGACCCCCCCCCCCCCCACAGGGGAGAGATGGCTAAAAGTAATTTTATGAAAGAAAAGAAAGCAAAAAAAAAAACAAAAAACGATGAACATTTGAAATTGTATTTTACTAAATATGGAATGAAGAGAAACAAATTCATTAAATCAGACGACATTTCGATGCAATCAAATAAAGCATCTCAGTTACTTTCCTTCCCTATACATCAATCCTAACCCCTAACGTACCAACTAACCCGAGAGAGAATTCAATCAAAAATTGGACATCAGTGTTAATCTAGCTACTTTTAGCCATTCAGAATTCTCTCAAAAGTAGCTGTTGCCATAGCAACTCTGTCAATTATCTCTCTTGCCAAATATCGGCATTTTGTTGAATATTACCTAACCTGAATAATGACCGATACGTTAACCGTTTCTTTGGTTGTTTTAGTGGATTTTTCCGTAGAATACGGTGAAATAATTTTCTCACATTTTGTGGACTAAGAGGGAGAAGAGTGGGGCAAAATGGGTTATATGACAAATATTTCATGTAAACAACAAAGGTAGGGAATTATGAACTGACAACAACAGAAAGATTAGAAGGAAAAGAAGATTCCCCACATTCTAAAGATACCAAAAACGAGTTTAAACAAACAAACAAAAAAAAATACGACGAAATGAATCAATCTAAAAAGAGTTGAACGAAGCCAAAAGGTGGGGGATCGATTTACAACTAGAATGCATCATGAATTGATCCCCCAATTTCACAAATAAATATTTCCGTCAAGTTTACACGAAAGCGGTTTTTAGGTCATACAAGAGTGGTTCGAATAATTTATCTGGTTAATCGAAGAGGAAAAATATGTCAGGATTTCCGGGGGTTTCAAATAAATTCGAATCGGATTTTATTTTTGATGACTTACGTTCTTTAGGGAGATCAATTATCCTACAATTAAAACAAGTGAAATCGATTCAACAAAATGTAAAAAAGATAGATAAAAGGTCAATTTACCTGCGAGAAGTTTTGTCAGCAATTGAAGAAGTTTAAATCCAAAAGTAATTATTGGAACTCAAACCTCAAAATGTTTCCCAATCGTCGTTAAAACAAGTCCGATGTGATTCGGTAATTATCGGCACTTTCCGACAATCAGCGCCCTTCAAAATTCAAATACGTACAATATGTAAGTATATATTCGAACTTATCTATAAATTCTAAAGGTAAACGAGATCCCACCTTTATTTATTAAAAAATATTTTAGAATTTATTTAAAAAAAAAAGAGTGAATTTTTAGCGTTTCCATTTCACAGTGCAGCCATTTTGGTTTATTAGAAACGCATTTCTCAGCTTAAATACGTACAGCAATATTAGTCTACCATTATTAATTTTCAGCTCGTATTCCTTTCATCTTGATCTTTGTTGCTTTTAAATGCAATTACTCAATACGTCAGTCTACAACCGTTAGTAAACGATTGTTTGGGAAAAAAAACGTCTTAAGAAAAAAAACAAAACCTTTGTTTGTGGGAAGGAAAAAGTCATAGGAGATTCCTTTTTAATAGAATGAATAATACTTCAGCTCATTCAATTTAGGTTAAAAAGGAGCAATGATATTAATTGAATATCTTCATTTAATTTATTGGAATAATGTGATATTTTATAAAAAAAAAAAGTGATATTTTAATGAAGTGAATGATGTCAATAGAGAATATTGAAAATGTATCAGAATATTAGGAAAAAGTATTCCTTTGTGTAAGCTGATTTCAGAGGTTTGTTTTCCTACTGCACATCAGCATACATTATGACCCCCCCTGCCCCAGTCACCTAGGTAAAAGCAAAGATATAAAGGATGAACTCTTGACTCAATGAGAAGGGATGTGAGTTCGAGTCTTGTCAAGTGATTATCCTACAATGAAAGGTGATTGAAATTAAGATAAAAGAAACACTTGCCAAGAATTTATAATGGCTGACAATGCTTCGCGAATCAGAAATCATATCAAGATGATATTTCAACTTTATGTCATGTCGTATTGAGGAAGAATAAAGATAAAACCTAGCTTGCAATTCACATCTGCTAGCCCTACCCGTAATAGGGTTGGGGGGTAGTCCTGTCTTATAATACATGCCTTCCTTTTGTGGCTTTTTTTATTTTTTATAACCAGTTTCGAAGTATCTTTGGTGGATGGAAAAGTAGATGGGTTTCTGGGTAATAGCCAGTTGAGGAATGAGTAGTGCAAAGATGTTGGAGACAAGGGATTTTGTCTTTGATGGTTGCGTCAATGTCACTAGATATGTTGAAGAAAAAAAGATGTATGAAGAGAATGCGAGCCAAGTATGAACATAGATATGGAGATGAAACTAAGTAAAAAGGAACTCATACAAGTATTTGGATGGAAAAATAAGACGTACATTTAATACAAAAGCATTAATGATGAATGAAAATGAAATACATGTAATGATAACATAAATCTAATTGATTGCATAAAGAGGTGAGAAGAGATAGCGAAAAGTGGGAGCTTCGTTTTCATTGATAGTACAGTTGTCGGAGTCGAAGTGGAGTTGTCTGAACTGGTTGTGAATCCATATGGCTTGTATCATGCCAAGGAATGAAAATGGAGACTGGGTTCAGTGTGTGAGCCAAACTGTCAAGTGTGTGACTTGAAGGTTATTCTCTGACGCAGATAAACACTTGATGGATAGACCATGAAAGACCAAGGACACAGAGTTTTATCCATGCATGTTTCCCAAAGAATTAGGATAGATCGCTGTGACTATTGGGTAGTAAAGAGCATTGCCATTTCATTTGTGCAAGGTGTATACGCGTTTGGTGCATGTGATGATACGGTTGTGTAGCTGCATAGCTGTACATATGAGAGTTAAGTCGACATCGGTGAAATGAAATACAGATGTAGGTCATGGTGGAAAAATATTTAGGATTGGATCAGCCAGGCGGTTGGCAAAATGATACCAATCTTAGAGAGGAGGAAAGAGAGGGAAAGGGTAGCAGGCAACAAGTGCTAGGGCTAAAAGCGTAACCAGCTAGGAGTGCCGGCACCAATGATTATTTGACCACGTGCGTCCAGGGTTTTTATAGGGGTTGTTGTAGGAAGAGACATCTTCGATATCAAGCTAAAAGAAAGGTTTTGTATTTGGAATATTTTTTTATAGATAATTCTTACAAACAAAGAATAGGTTCTAGTTCAGCATAGCTAAGTTTTTTGCATCGTCATTAAAGCTCTCTTCAAAAGATCATTTCAGGTTTCAGAATGATGTAACATTGATATGAATTTCTTATTTTCTCTCAATGTTGATTCTGTCGACTGAAACAAAGTTTTTACTAAAACCGAGGGAACACCAGATCAAATACCACAGTTATTAGTTTCCTGATTCCAATTGTCTGAGGGAATCTTAAAATTTCAATGAAAAGAGCTATATGGCTGAAAATGACTTTGAAGTGTCTTATTCTATTTTCCTTGATTTTATAACTAAGTGCAGAGTTTTCCGTCCCTTCAGCTGAGTTGTTATGGCACCCATCAAAGGTGTGTCTTGATGACAGTGTGCATCCCTCTCCAGGCTTCCTCAATCTTACTATATATGTTGACTGCTTAGCAGACAGGCATTGAGTACCATTTTTCAAATCTTTGGTATGATTTGGCCATGGATTCAACCCACAACTCACACAACTGGAAGTGAGTACCCTACCAATGAGCAATTCTATTCTAATAAATACAAAATTATTTTTAACTGATTTTGATACATTGTGGAGAGACAAGTCACACTTCTTTCACCGTTTCAACAGCTCTTTCAAAGTTTGTTTTTGAGTAATTCCATATCAAATTTTAAACCAGTCGGCCCATCATCAAACGTTACCTGGGTGAAGAAGTATGGACAAGGACTGAGGGTTTGTTCTCATCTTAACAGCTGTCCGGATGGGTTGAATCTTCACATATGTGGATAACCTTCCTCCACCTTCCATTTAAGATCGAAAGGTCACTTCCAGATGTGAGCGGGGAATCACTTGATGCTGGGTCAAAAAGATGTTACAAGTAAGAAAAATAGATCAAAAGTAGCTGGATAAATGACAGCACGTTGGTTTAAATCAACAAATATAAAGTTTAATACCTCAAGGGCTACAATATGAGAAACCCTTCCCTTTAGATTAAGGTAATGTGATATCTATTTGGGTGGCCTTCTTATATGGAACAAAGATTATATAGCAGTGAGCGACTCGTAACAAAGTTGGTTCAACCAATGTTTCTTTACTGGTTTGGTAAATCAGAATTGATGACAAGTACTGTCAGACTTCAGCAAAAGCTATGATCCTCACAAGGTGGGGGGGATCAATTAGAAAAACGTGTCTCATAGGTTCTGGCACGTCTGAAATTTCTGTGCTCACTGGAGTAGAGAGTCCAAAACTTGCCGCTTATATGACAATCTCTCTCTTACAAGAAAGGATCAGACGGTATGAGGAGATATTTGATTTTACTTCAAAATATCTCCCCATTTCTGCTATTTAGCCTTTCCTTAACCTTTTGCAGCTAATATTTTGGATAAAAGATTTTTTTTTATAGACACCTTGTTTAATTTCTATTATTCCAGGATACACCAAGTTTTGACATCTTGTTTACCAAAAGAGATTTGCACTTTTCTCACTCACCTTGAAATTCACCAGCAAACAATCCCAAGATTCTGATAAGGGTTTTGTACAGACAATGATCCCTTTGTTCTGTTTTAGGTTTCTAAGTGTAATTTCAGTTCAAATATCTTCCTATTTCTGCAATCCAATTTTCCTTAACCTTTCTTGACTAATATTTTTGATAAGAGACTGGTTTTCCTCCAGAACCAAACAAAAGTTTACGTTTTGATAACCAGCAAATTCAGACTTTTATAATTTGTTATATAATACTCAATGTAATAATAGGCAATTTTCAGGTTTGTATTCAACCATATGGGCAGTTAACCACCATTTCCATATTTTTACCATGTATTTTTATATATCTTGAGATGATCTGACAGAAGTTTGGGGCTTCTTCTTAGAGTAATGAATTTTTAATGCATAGGAAGGAATACTGAAAAGTCCTTAACTTGTGAAAAAATGTCGGTCCCTCCTCTCTCATAAAACTTGAGCGTTATTTTGTCACCGTAGCTTGAAAGGGTATTCTTTTATATAGTGAAGTGTCAATTTGAAGGATCTTTGCACTTAAAGAAAAAAAAAAATGTTTCTACGTCCTTCCTTGGGTGGGACAAGAACTTTTCAGCAACAAGAGCATGACAGCTCAACTTTGAATAAATTTATAACTCAAGAAGGAAGCAACAAAACCTGATTTCAATCAGATCAACTTCAGATAGATTTGATTTAAGTGAAATGATCATAATTTTATTTCAAACTGCTGTGATTTTTTAAATTTTTCCTTTAATTCATTGGCATAAAACGGAAGATCACAATTCAAATTTGAAAAAAAAATTTTTTTTCAAGATGATCACAAGAAAAGAGAAAAAAATTGAAGAAAATTTGGTCTTGTTGCTGAGTTCCCTTATTCATTTTCTTTAGGACTGTCCAAGATCAGAAAAAAAAGGGGAGAAACGATAACATTTTATAAAAAAACCCTAAATATTTGGGTTAATTAAAAGAAAGTAATTGTTATTTTTGTGCAGTGAATCAAGAAAATGTTTCCAAAAGAATGGCATTCAAGGGAGATAATAAGTAATGCAAGCTCTTGAGATTTTGATGTTTATCAAAATTAAAATCCATCAAATGAAATCATTAAATGTTACAGGTAATTTATTTTTCTCATATGGTATAAACTTTTCTGAGTTCTACTTTTTGATTCTAAACTGATATGAATGTATTTTTGAAGTCTAATTCTATTTTTCATTTTTCCCCAGAAGCATAATGTTTTTAGATATTTTTTTGCACACTGAGAATAGATACTTGTGGACAGCCAAGTTTTTCTTACGTTCTGAATTCTCATTAATCAAGGCACTTTAAAAAAAAATCATTCAAGGTTCAGAACGATGTAACAGAGAGAGGAAATAAGAAACTCATATCAATACTAATCCTATCAACTCAGAGAAATCCAGTTTTTACTTGAAGTAAACAAAGATTTAGATTCTTGGCAAATATTAAACGCAGAACTATATGCGTCAAGCAAACTAAGTGGAAGGTAAAGATTCAAAGAATTTATTATTTAATGACAGGGCATCTCAGGATTTCCTTATGCTTCTTCCTGGCATGTGCCCTGGAGACATTCAATTGTCTGTCGAGACAGAATGGAGGCCATTCATTTAATCCTTTGTATTCCATCCAAAATTGGTTACTAAATCCCAGAATTATGTACAACAGTTTTTCCTGCTTCTCTATCAGACAAAATGATTTTCTCCAAATCTGCACTTATATCGTTTTTCTGAATGAATCAAGAAAATTTTTCCCAAAGAGCAAAGGTAAAAGGAGATAATAAATGAAAGCCCTTTAGAGTTTTATTTCTTTGACCCACCAAAATTGAGATCCATTCAATGGAATTGTGAAACGTTTATTCTATTTTTCATTTATCTTCAATGAATAAAAAGAATTGTATTTAATACTTCAGATATTGAATAAGTTAATCTATGTATTAAATGCTGTAAATAACAATCATAACATCTGCAACTATCTATTTCTCTCATTTCCCGTTTCATAAGTGCAAACATTTTTTTTATATTAAACATTTCAACATTTACAACATGATCTTTATTTTCATCAGTCAAACAGGTAAAGCATTTTCTTTGTTAACAATTAATATAAAAACTAGGACTAAAGAATGCATTAGGAATGAAAAGGTTTATAAATTTTTAGCTGAGAATTATTAACTCATTTCTGATAACACATAAATGGGGGAGATGGAAACTAATCAGTAAAAATCAGGGCTCAAGAAAGTCCAAAGTTTCTGGCGAGGGCAAATTTTTCACTAGAAAATTTCTGAAGCTTTCTGATAAAGTGCAGAGTGCGTGGAAAAAAAACTGATGATCTTCAATGAATAGAAATGCAAAATTTGATTCTAAAATCAATTCCTGCATTGTTAGAATGCATGCTTGAATTGCTCAAGACCACAATTGTATATTACATACGTCCACATAATAACTAGGATATTTTTTGCAGACAACTTTCAGCCTCATTATGACAAACTAAAGTTTTGCTCTTTCCTTCTACACACAATTTCTCAAAGAAACACTTCTACTTCAATCATTTTTACATGGAAAGAAACTCCTTTCAGAACTTTGATCAGCATAGAATACTTTAGATTCATCCTTGTTCTCATTAGATACTTAAAATACGGAATCTTTCAGCTGATGGTTATCATTTACATTTATTTCAATAAACCCAGTCTTGTTATATCATATCAAACTTTGAATCCGCTTCACGCACGTGGAGATTCTCTTTCCAGCTTCTTGCCATACCAAAGGAAAAAAAAGAAAAGATCAAGCATTGTTCTTACCACTCAAGCTAATTCCATTCTTTTGCTCCCATCAGTTAACTGATTCTAGGAAACATACACATACAAAAACAGGCCAAAGAAAGATTTCACTTACCAACTACATCTTTACTTAAATTTTTCAAAACAGTTTATGAATTATTAGCTTGAGTATTTAAAATAGTCAGATTATAATAATTGAGTATAACAGTACAACATTCTGAAACAAATTGCCTTCATTTTGATTTAATTATTCAGGTTTTTGTTTTTTCATTTACATCCCCAAAATTTGATTATATCTTCTATAGATTATTGAACACCCTTCCACAACATTTTATTGAAATTCCTTGAGAACTTTTGATGATATCATGTAGTTTGGGACATATAACTACAATGTAGCTGGAGGTAATTGTGCATGAATCTACTCTAAAATTTGATCAGTTCCTCCTTAGGCTATTGTTCACATATCAACAAATCCATTGAGTACTTTTAGATATCTTGTAGATAGAAAGCTGGACACAACCGAAAACACATGCATCACAAACTTAGATGACCGAAGTAATTAGACATGTTTGTTTTTACAGTCAATATTTTGGTGAGATGTGAGGAAGAATAGATTTGAGGTAAGATCATGCTCTCTTTACGGTGTCTATGTTTTGTATGGTTTCTTATTCTTTTATATGATGACATCTCTTAAGGCAAAGTTGAGTACATGGCTAAAGATATGAAGGAGAAGATAGGATAACATATGTTTGCCATATTAGCCATTTCTCAGCTACACCTGGCTGATTTTTCCTAATTTAGCCAATGTGTTCCAAAAACGAGCTCTTATTCTGACAGGTAGTGCTTGCTGCTTGGCGATTCTCTTGATCCCTGGTAAAAAACATTCAAAATCACTGAAAATTGAAACTGGTGAGTTCCTAAAAAGCGCACTGAATTAGTTTACATCAAAAGCAAAAACCTTAGAACAATTGATACACAATTATACAAAAACTATTCATCAGGAAAGAAACCAAATAAATGAAAACATGAATAAAACCAATGTTCTTATATTGATTTATTTCTCAACAGGGAAGAAAATTTTGATATTTCACCAATTTTTCTTTAATCAAAGATCCAAAAAAGATCAGAAACTTTCCAAAGTTGACCCTTGGGAAGATGACTAGAATTATGCTGATAGCTCTGTCTGAAGTTGTGAATAAATAACTTTTCAAACTTTTCCAAATGGAATGATTCATTCATTTCTCTTTCGTATTTGTTTCCATCACTTTGCCAGATCTTCATATCACATTTTCAAGGACTTTCCTATCAATTCAAGGGAATATATTTTGTTCTGCATGTTTTTGTTTGTTTTAGAAAAATTATATCAAGGAACATGTTCGAAGATATAGGAGAAATTTCAGGAGGACAAATAATATGAGTCTAAGTGGAGAAATCTTTGTCGACAAGCAGTTATCTTATCCCAGCAGAGGAGAGTCTAATGATAGTGTTGCAAGCGAACAGACTTTAAGAATGACACTTCATAATGAGATGTGATACGAGGTGAAAAGGGGATTCACAGCAGGTATCATCAAGTTAATCAGTTTAGAGAGAAGTTTCTTTTTGAAGTCTATTTCTTTATGCAAAATTTTTGGAAAAGTCAACTAGAAAGACCAAATCTTAAATGACTTTGCTCTAGTATGTGTTTGTTCCCATGAATATGACTTAGTTTAAGGCCACACTTTGTATAATTATGGTTTCTCTCAAAAGGCATAATTTAGAATTGTACCGAAGAAGATTTTTCAATAAAGGTAGATCCATACCTTCGAAAATATTTTTCTTTCACCGGTGAGTTATTGCATTTGTTTCAGCAGTTGAGTTTTTTTAGTGGAAAGGTACATCCATACCTTCCACAAAAATGAATGTATTCTCATACATTGAACCGAAGTAGGCTTGCATGCAGAAAAAAATCAGCATGTTTCACAGGAATGTGGTTTCTCTCCTGTATGTTTCTTCATATGTTGCACCAAATTTGATTTATCTGCAAAGGTATACCCACACGTTTCACAAGAATATGGTTTTTCTCCAGTGTGTGTCCTAATATGTCGCACCACATGAGAATTCTGAGCAAAAGAACATCCACACACTTCACAAGAATATGGTTTTTCTCCAGTGTGTGTTCGCACATGTAGAACTAAAGTTGACTCTTCTGCAAAGGTAGTTCCACACGTTTCACAAGAATATAGTTTTTCTCCAGAGTGTGTTTTCTTATGTCGCACTAAATTACTCTTCTCTTTAAAGGTTGATCCACATGTTTCACAGGAATATGGTTTTTCTCCCGTGTGCGTTTTCATATGTCGCATCATATTTGATTTATCTGCAAAGGAACATCCACACGTTACACAAGAATATGGTTTCACTTCAGTATGAATTTGCATATGGCGCATTAGAACTGAATTGCTTGCAAATGCAAATCCGCAAACACCACATGAATATGGTTTCTCTCCAGTATGCGTTCTCATATGTTGCACCAAGTGTGATTTGTATGCAGAAGAATAACGACAAACTTCACAAGAATATGGTTTTTCTCCTGTATGTGTTCTTTTATGTTGCATCAAATTTCTCTTCTCTTTAAAGGTAGATCCACATGTTTCACAGGAATATGGTTTTTCTCTAGAGTGCGTTTTTAAATGTCTAACCAAATATGACTTGTCTGCAAAGGTAGATCCACATTTTTCACAAGAATATGGTTTTTCTCCCGTGTGTGTCCGCACATGTCGCACCAAATGTTTCTTCTCTATAAATGTAGATCCACATGTTTCACAGGAATATGGTTTTTCTCCTGTGTGTGTTCTCATATGTCTCACCATATGGGATTTCTGAGCAAAGGAACATCCACAGGCTACACAAGAAAATGGTTTTTCTCCAGTGTGTGTTCGCATATGGCGCATTAAATCTGAAGTTTTCACAAATGCAAATCCGCAAACTTTACAAGAATATGGTTTTTCTCCAGTGTGTGTTCGCATATGTTCTACCAGATGATGTTTTCGTGCAAAGGAAGATCCACAAGTTCCGCAAGAATATGTTTTTTCTCCTGTGTGTGTTTTCATATGTTGCACCAAATTTGATTTGGTTGTAGAACAATATCCACATGTTTCGCAAGAATATGGTTTCTCCCCAGTGTGCGTTCTCATATGTTCCTCTAGATGATGCTTTCGTGCAAAAGAAGATCCACAGGTTCCACAAGAATATGATTTTTCTCCAGTGTGTGTCCTTACGTGCTGGACCAAAACTGATTTGGTTGCAAAAGAAGATCCACATGTTTCACAAGAATATGGCTTTTCTGTATGTGCTTGCATATCTTCCACAAAATGTATTTAGTATGAAAATGATCCTCAAACTCAGAAAGATATTGTTTTTCTCCAGTGTCCACACATATGCTTCATTTAAAATTCTTCTTGTGAAAAGGATGATCTGTATTTGGTCATTTGCAGTGCATGTTTGCATAAAGATTTATAATTGCGATGATTCAGAATATTTTTCCAAGTTTTTGATGCAGAACATCTATGAAGAAGAACAAATAAAGAATGTATTATTAGAGACACTGACCATCGTATAAAGATTACATCACAATAGACACAATAACTTTAATTCCGTACAGGGCGATAATAATGCAACATCTAATGACTAGGCAAGTTTGCTTAACCAAATGACAATGACAAATACATAACTTTTTTTTCTATGAAGATAATTATAGGAATGAATGTAATAATGTTAATATTCTATGAAGTATTCAAATTCTCTTTCACTTCTATGAATTTTAATGCAATTGCAGATTCCTTTGGCAATTTGCTACTTGCTATATTTATGTTATGAAAATGAAGTAGTGTGGGTGAAGCAAATTGTATGTAATAGATGATATTACCAATGAAACAATATTGGTATTATCTACAACTAGTCAATATGTTTACAGAAATTGATGGCCTTCCACGTATGAAATTTTGCCAGTAAGCATAAGTACGAGTGAGTTTGCGACTGTTAACATATCATCAAAGTTATTTTGTAATAGATTTGAAAAATCCAAATCATTTTGGAATACTTATTGGTGTGCAAAGAAATATCATTTATATGCTACAATCATGAACCTTTTTACTAAGAAAGCAAGTCTGAAAAACTCTTTTGTAAAAGGAATAAATACAATATTTTTCCATTTTTTTTCATAATACACAATGTTGAATTAGAGTAAATATGTTGGTGTCTAAACTTTTGCAATACGATGGCATAATTTACCATTAGTTTTAAAAAAATAAAACCAATTTCTAAGAATTTTCAAGAAGAAACATGCAAGTATTTTGACAAAATTGTGGGACAAATGTGTAAATGAGACTGTTTTTCATCAAGTTCAGGCAGTTCTTCGACAAATGCATTTTTCTCTATTTCTTGAAAGACCATTTTTAATAGCTGGAAGTGGCTAGGTTCAACAAGGTTGGAGATTACTATGTTCGAAATAAACAAAATGATTTGAAAAACAGTATCTGGAACAAAGGCTTCATTTTTTATATTTTGTTAATAACTGATCAATACATTCTACACTTATACAATATACACACATATATATATATATATATATTTAAAAAAAAATCTAACCTCTTTTAGCTATTCAAAGCATTCATTTAAGAAACTGGATTAGTTCAAGGATTGCCTAAATATTAATATACAAATAGATAAATCATAAGATAAATGAATAAAAAAGAGTAAAAGAATATTACCAAATAATACTTATTGAATTGAATTGGTTGGTTTCTCCATTTTGTGCATCCAAAGTCAATTTCTTCAATAGTTAAAATAAAAAATAGTAATTAAACCTGATGATTTTAATCTACCTAATACAGGCTATTCTGAGTCCCCACCATATAATTACCTCACAAATCTTTCACTCGATAAGGTAAATAAAATAGTCTTACTCCTTTTACTTATAACTATTCTATATTCTTTCACAATGCTATATTGTGATAAAATTAATTTCCCATTTTCAGTACAATGTACGGAAGTTGGTCACACTTGTAAAGTTCTACACTCATGTTGAAAATGGTGCTCAAATAAAAACATCTAAGCTGTATAATTTCAATTTATTGATTTACTTGTTTTTCTTTTAATACTCCTATCAATTTTTTAATTTGTGCACCTTTTTCTATATTAAGTGAGGTAGGGTACTGAACGTTACAATTTACATTTGGGGCCTTCTTCAATACACTGTACCTCATCAAAAGAGTTACCATGCACTTTTCACCATTCTTTCAAAACGTATAGCAATCACAGTCATAACAAAATAAATAATTGTTCATATTCATAGAGGATTTCTATGCGATTTACACTGTGTTTTTATAATTTGACAAAAATACCAACATTTTTGAGGTTTTGGTTGATTTGTCAACAGACATGAGGATCTCAATTTCAAAAAATCTTTCAGAAATATAATTCACCTCAGGGAAGTTTGAACTGAAGAAAATTAGTTGATTTAATGTTCAATTGACTGGATTATCAATGAAAACATCAACACATAATACACTGAAGGATCAAAATGATAAAAGGTGGGGTAGGGAATCATATGAAAGAAAAAAAATATGTTTTTTTAAAAAAAAGATCGTCCTCAATTAAATAAGGATTGAACATTTTATGTAAATCGGATAATATGGTGATCTTTTCAATTTCTCAGATATCGATTAGCCGGTGAATATTTCGTTCATTATGTTCATACCTACAAAATACTCTTTTCAAACGAAAATTCATACAAAACTAGATATATCCTTATTTATTTTATTTTTATCTTTTTCATAGAAATCGATCCATAAACATATTTTTGGTTGAATTTTTAACTGTTAGAGTAAACTGCGCCTGACTTTCCAAATGCATTTCATTACTCCACCGGTACACGAATGTAAACAAGTTTTTAAACCCGGTTATCTCTTTGTCTACAGGAGGAAGAGAAGTAGTTGATAATTATCTGCAATCATTTTTCTTCTGATTAACACCAAGATTATTACGATACAATTTACAGATTTAATTACAGACGTTTTAATCGTCACATATCACTTCTTGGCAAAATTCCGCGAGACTGCCACCTTATTTTTGAAATATACGTAGAGAAATATGTTTATCGCTAGTTCAATCTTAAACTTTCATAAAACAAATGAGTCAGTTGTTAAAAAACTATTGAAAAGTTAAAATGTATTTGTCTTGAAATGTTCATATACACAGTTTTATGGATGGACAAAATAATTTACGCCGCTATAATATCCAATCAAGAAGAAAATAATTTACAACAATGTACTATTACGAAAAAAAAAAAAAAATCCCAAGGAAGTTATCGAAATCTGATTTGAAAAGAAAAAATGTTTGAAAGTACTAGTGAAAAGTATTTAAAAAACAACTTACTCCTTGAAGAAAGAAAAAAGAGGATCGTAAAATAATCAATGTCTAAAAGTCAGGGATCACTTCACAACGAACAATCATTGAAAACTGACCCTCTACTTAACGACCACAGAAAATACACATGTGCCATATGTTTAAATTCGATAAAGAATACAATAAATAATTTGGAGTAATTTATTGTAACTCGAAACGATTCAAAAGTTTGATTTAAGGGATTTTTTTTCATGTCTTAATAATTTTCATAAAAAACTGAGTGAAAGAATTTTGTTTATGTTACATTGTCGGAGGGAAGAAAGAAAGGCGAAATGATTTAGACAAATATTTTGAGTAATTAATAAAAGTGGAGGGTCAATTAACAGCATAAAATTAAGAAAAAAAAACAAACATTTGAACCAAAAATACGACAAAATCATTAAATGAGTTGAAGTTGGCCAAAAATGGGGGATCGATTCATAACGAGAATGTATTGTGGATTGATCCCCCAATCCAACAAATAAATATTTAAGTAAAGTTTACACGGAAGCAAGTTAAAGGTTATATATCATTTTTTTCCCAATGATTTATCCAACTAATGGAAGAAGGAAAACAGGATTTCTAAGAGATCCACAAATAAATCAGATTTCAATAATGAGTTTCTTTTTAGAGGGGAAATTTTCCTGGTTGAAAAAACAAATAAAAACGGACTAAAAAATATAGATAAAAGGTCGATTTACCTGGAAGATGTCTTCTTGACGATAAACAAAGAGTAAATCCAAAAGTGATTCTTTAAATTCAAACCGCAACATTCTCCCAGTCAACGTGAAAACAAATTCAAATCGATTAGAAAACCCGAATAAGATTCGGTAATTATCGGCCCTTTCCGACCACCAGCAGCCGACGGAATTGAAAAAAAAAGTATATATTCAATTTTCTCCATGAATTCTAAACATAAACCCAATCCTATTTCTATTCATTAAAGATATTCTGATATTTATTTGAAAAAAAAAAAAAAATAATGATTTTTTTACTTTTTTCATTTCCTATTTGTCATTTTTATTTATTCGTTCAGAAAATTATTTTGTTTTTTAGCTAAAATAAAGCTCAATGATATGATTCTACCATTATCAATTTTCAACTAGTATTTCTTTCAGCTTTAATTGTTACTTTTAATTGTGAGTACACAAACCGTCCGTCTACAAACGTTAGTAGACGATTATAAGGTGAAAAAAAAGAAAAGAAAAAAGAAAAGGAAAAAGAAAAAAGAAAAAAAATGTTGTAGGGAATCAGTCATAACTTTGTTTTCTGGGTAAAAAATATGGAAAAAAATATTTTAAATAAAACATTTCAATTTATCAGATCTATAGCGCTAAAATAATTACTGCACCAGCTTAGTTGAAAATTTCAAGCAATTGTGCATTTTTTGACAAAAGCTTATAATTTGATACTCTAATCGCCAACGGCGTTAAAAAAAATAAAAATTGGGTATTGAGCTATCATGAATTTTCAATATGTCATCTATGGCAGCTATTTCAAAATTGCTGTTAACAACAACTGTTTTCAGATCAATTTTCTTATCAGTGATATATGATATTGAGGAGATGATTTGTTGAATTTATAAACCATACATAGTTTTGGGGAATTACCATTTAAGCCATATCAGAATAAATCATTGACAATTCAAGATTGCCACCATGACTGATATGAAAATTGTATTTGCAATTAAGTTATGTATGGTGGAGCAGCTTGGCTAAAATTCCTTGACAATTGTGCATTTTGAGATAAATGCATATAATCTGATAACCTTATAGCCAAAGGCATTCTGAAAAAATTTTGTATTGAACAATCATAAATTTTCAACGTCACCCATAGTAGCCATTTTTCTTCTTTGAGTTGAGTAATAATTTACTTTTTTTTTTTTATAGCTAATTCATATATATTTTTACTGCAACCATTTACAGTGGATTTTATCTTGGTTTCACTTTTTATCATATGGGATTTTAGATCTGAAGGGTAAATGTAATTTTATGTGAGATAAACTTGAAATGCTAATCACAGTCGTATAGATGCATCCTAACATTATTTTGGTAATTAATTTTAGTGATAAAGATTTGTTATTATTGTTGAAGATGGTGTTGTTGATGGTAATAGTGGTAGTGATGATGTTGGTGATGGTGAGGATGTTACTGATGATGATGATGATGATGATGATGAAAATCAATGACACACCAAAAAATATTGCTTCCTCAAAAATGAAATGTAGAGTTCTTGGAAATTATCACTTAGATGATTCTTGCAAGATTTAGAATTTCAAGACAGCAGCCAAGACTGGTATAAAAATTGTAATTGTGATAAATTTGCATAAATTAGTTTGTTATGGATGATCTGTGACAAATCAGGCATTTTTTCATGATGCAGAATTTGATTTCAGAACTTTAGAATGGTCCAGAAACTTTCTTCTATCTTATATCCAAGATTACCACCATGTATGGGGTCAGGTGCAGGTGTAGGTGTCCATACTAGAACTACTTTCATTGTGTAGAAAGGGCTGATCAAAGACATCTTTCTATGAATCTTTCTGGACATGCCGATCAGTCCAACTGTGTCTCCTGCAAATTTTACAAGGGTTGTGTTTTGCAGTGAAATGCATGGAAGCTGCCTTATACTACCCAACCCTCTTACTGTGAAGGGGAGTGCTGAATAGACTCACAACAGACCCTAGGTTTGGGTTGTTATTGTTATTGTTATCACTTACTTTTGAGTTTGGAACTGTGCCTTGACCACCTTCTAGAATTTTCAATGACTTTCATGTAATATCCAAATCGTGATTCTCTAAAACTATTCATGGTGGATGAATTCAAGTAATTACATCACCAATATCATATTATATCCATTGCTGATGAGAAAATTAATCTGAAAAATGTTGCTGCTGGCAGCCATTTTGAAATGCTGGCCATGGGTGACATATTGGAAATTCATGATGTCTCAATATTCTAATTAAAGAAAAAATGCCTTTAGCTATAGACATACCAAATTCTATGTTTGCATCACAAAATACACAATTATTTGGCCAAATGATAATATTTTGATAAAATAAATGCTATCGAAAAATATATGAAAAAAAGTATCTTGTTTAAACTAATTTCAGAGTTCTTTTTTCATAATTTTTTTTTCTGTAACTTTTTTGTCTCCAAAAAAATAGAATGGGGCAATGAACAAAACTTCCAAGGACAAAACACCCTCACTTGAGTGCAAGTCTTGACAAAACTCCCTAAAATGTCAATGTTTTGATTGGAGTTAGTATGAATTTTTTTCCTAGTCTCATATTCTGTACACATTTACTTTTAAAGCTTGTCATTCTGACACACCAACAAATTAAAATACCAATTTTTTTTTATACAACACTCACTTTTTAAAAATCTTCTTTTCCATAGTATTTAACTTTTTTTTTACCTTACATTGCAAATCTATACTTCTGAAACTTTTGACACAGCCAAAACTTGATGAATAATTCTACATAAAATTATTAAAGTTCTAATGAATTTTTTTTGTCTGATCTCAGATTTTTTCATACAACACTTCCCAAAATAAAAAAATGATACATCATAGTTTTATTACACATTTTTAAATGTATCCATAAATCAAAAGATGATACTTTACAGGATTAAATTTTTTTACCTAGTCTCATCTTGTAAGTATACATTTTTAAGGTTTTCTTTGCTGCGTTGGAAAATCAAGAATATCACATAGTTTTAATCATTTTTTCCTCATCTGGCCTCATATTCTCATAACATTTTTTCAAAGGCATCAATGAATCTCTAAATATAAAGAGCATTGTGATTTTTTTCTTCATCTGCCCATAACAATGGACTCTTTAGGATAGCAATTCAATTTTTCCAATGAAAATATAATCCATCAACAATTTAAAACAATGGCTTCAACATTTTCAGTAGTTTTTCTGAAATAAAAAATCACCTTTTACCGGATCTCATATTGTGATCACCCATTTTAAATTCTCAACAAATTTTTGATGCATTCAGAATCAAAAAAATAATCCTAATTTCCTCATGATACTTTCTTGAACAAAAGTATTTACCTACCCTCATATTCAAACCATACATTTTAAGGCATGATTCTAAGGCACCCAAAAATCAAAGAATAGTACCACAATGAATTTTTGTAAAGGTGAAAAAACACAGTTGACAATTAATAAGGATTTTTATTCATTGAATCACAAATATTTCATTCCTGAATATAAATTAAAATACAATTGATCATGAGCAAATGTTGTTCAAACAATTTTCCCCTGAATTTTCACTCCAAAATAAAATTTGCTTCTTATTGTTTTTATCATCATTTTTTGAGAGAAACTTTGAATAATATGTAAAATTAAAATATGAACACAATTCAATAACATTTGATAGTTGCAAAATTGACAATTCATAATATTCTTAACTTTAAAGATATGCAAAAGTTGGAATTTTCCTCTCCATAAGCTTGTAGGATATGACCAACATATCATCTCGAAAGCCATTGATAGTACATGAAAAATCAGGCCCTGGTATCAAGGAGTATAAAAAAATCATTTATTTTCACAGAAAGAGAAATGTGATGGTGTATGAGACTTTGTTGATAGCAGAGGATCATATCAGATGACACTGCTACCGAGAGAGTTTAAGAATGATAGTTCATGATAAAATATGATATAAATGTGGCAAAGAGATGGTCAACTGCTGAGATTACCCAGGTCAGCAATAAAGAAAGAGAGAAGTTTCCTTTCAAAGTCTGTGACAACTTGGTACAAAATCTTTGGAATAGTCAACAAGACATTGAAGGAGAGACGGAAATAACTTTTCAACCTTTTACCAAACGGAATGATTCATTCTTTTCTCTTTTATATTTACTCGTATCATTTTGCCTGATCTTGGTATCAGATTTTGAGTAGAATAGATAATGTAGTTTTAAGTGAATCTTTGCCGACAAGTGGTTATCTTGTCTGAGGAGAAGGGCATCTTATTTGCTGCTGCATATCAAGCGAGAAAAAGAACAATACTTTATAAGTCACATAAATGTGACCAACAGAGGGTTAAAAGCATAGATTTAAAAACTTCTGTTTCTACTTTGTGTGGCATTATTGTAGTCGTCAACCAGAAAGACCAATATAGTTTTGCTCAAGTGTATGTTCGCAAATGTTGCACTTAATGTGACTTGAGCGGAAAAGATTCACAATTACATGGTTTGTATCCAGTTTGATTTCTCATATGTTGTTCCAAATGTGTGCAAAGGAAAATTGACTTATTCCAAAATATCATTTGCCTTCAGTGTGTGCTTGCACATGTTGCATCAAACTTTGTTTTCGTGCAAAGGAAGATCCGCACGTTTCACAAGAGAATGGTTTTTCCCCAGTGTGTATCCGCATATGTTGTACCAAACTGGAATTATGTGAAAATGCAAAGGTGCAAACTTCACAAGAATATTGTTTGTCTCCGGTGTGTGTTCTCTTATGTTGTACCAAAGTCGATTTTTGTGCAAAAGAAACCCCACACATAACACAAGGGTAGGGTTTCTCACCAGTGTGTGTTCTCATGTGTTGCACCAAGTGTGATTTTTGTGCAAAGGAAGATCCACATATTTCACAAGAATATGGTTTTTCTCCAGTATGTGATCGTATATGTTGCACCAAATGTGACTTCTGTTCAAAGGAAGATCCACATGTTTCACAAGAATATGGCTTTTCTCCAGTATGAGTTCGAATATGTTCCACTAAATGTGAGTTTTGTGCAAAGGAAGACCCACACATTTTACAAGAGTATGGTTTCTCTCCAGTGTGTGTTCTCATATGTCGAACCAAATGTGACTTGTGTGTAGAGGAAAATCCACAAGTTTCACAAGAATACGGTCTCTCCCCAGTGTGTGTTCGCATATGTAGCACCAAATTAGCCTTTCGTGGGAAGGAAAATCCACACGTTTCACAAGAATATGCTTTCTCTCCTGTGTGTATTCTTATATGTTGCACCAAACTTGAATTATGTGAAAATGCGAATCCGCAAACTTTGCAAGAATATGGTTTTTCTCTTGTGTGTGTTCTCTTATGTTCTATCAAGGTTGAATTCCGTTGAAAGGAAGATCCACATATTCCACAAGAGTATGGCTTTTCTCCAGTGTGTGTTCGCATGTGTTGCACCAAATGTGACTTCTGCGCAAAAGCAGATCCACATGTTTCACAAGAATATGGCTTCTCTCCTGTGTGTGTTCGCATGTGTTGCACCAAATGGGACTTTTGTACAAACGAAGACCCACATGTTTTACAAGAATATGTTTTCTTTCCAGTATGTACTTGCATGTCTTCCCAAAAATGTGACTTGGGTGAAAAAAGATCTGCAAACCTCACAATAACTTTCTCCAGGATCTGTTATGATTTATTACAAAATGGAGACTCGCTTATCCACCTTGGATAAAACTTTTCAGAATATTTTCTCAAGTTTTTCATGCAAAGTCAACATTCTTGTCACAATTGATTGAGGTTCAAGTACATAGCGAAAGATTTTTATGCACAACATGCAATGTTATTTCAAGCCAGAACATCTATAAATGAAAAACAAGATATATTAATGAAGATGTTGAATATTGCACAAACTCACATTATATTGCAATAAATACATGTAGTTATTTACTGAGGCTAGATTAAGACAATGTTACAATAATGTGGCAGCCATTGAGGATCAAACACACAAAACTAGTAAATAACCTGTAAGATTGCTCCACCATTGAACCTTGACAAATATGTAACTGCAATAAAGTTGATATTTCATAAGAATCTTATTTCACTTTTGTTCCTTTGGATAATCAAAGATATGCTCGGTAATTTGATGATTACAAACACAGCACATGACATTTTGAGGCAAGTCAGTTGAACCTTATAGATCATCTCAAGTATGAAACAATATTCGTACGTTCTACACCTAGTGAATATGTTGGGAGTGTTTTAATTTTGCTTAAATGTTTTCTTCCTGGCCTATCTTTGTTTAGCAATAAAAAAATTAAGAATCTATGGCTCTTGATATTTGTCATACAGTGTAGGTACTAATGGGTTCACAACTGTTATCAACTCATCATTATTACGAGTGTTAGCACAAACATTAAAACAAAATTATTTTGATATAAGTGAGAACATTTGAAAATGGTTATTGGCACGAAAATTATCAAATTTTATCGTACAATGTATGGGTTCCTCACTCAGACTTGGCTTACAAACACTAGCAATTCATTCACTTCTTTTTCTGTGGATTCATTGCAGCATGGAGTGGAAAGATACACGCATCTATATAAATGAACTAAAATTGCACACCCATCATGGCAGACAGGTAGATATTGATGCAAATAAAGTCTGAGAGACCATTGTTTAAACAGTTTACTTTGATGAGATTCTTTAAATGAATAAAAAACAATAATCTTCCACATGGACACATAGCATAGTGGTTACAGCATCAGACAAATTACTGCAAAGTAATCTGATGGTTCTAAGTTCAATCCTAGTGTGAGACAATAATAATACTAATGCTAAGAGGGGAGTGCGGTCAATATACCCCCGTTGGATAAATAAAGGGTTCACTTTGTTACTTCCCCACACTTACCTGATGAAGGCTGTAGAGTGCTACGGCCGAGACGTTGTATGAAAAACAACCAAGATGAGGATGGTCCGAATATTAATAGAAATAATAATAATACCTCATCTCAAAAATTCAGAGATATACTAATAATCTTCCATTTTATTTTTTATAATACACAATGTAGTGTCAGAACTTATACAAATTGACGTCATAGTTCATCATTGATTTTGAAACATAAAACCATTCTCTCTTTAATTTCATAAAGCTTGATAATTTTGTGAGAGTGAGAAATCACTGAATCTGAAACTTCTTTTTCTTTGGTAGTACCACTGGAATGAGAGGAAATAAAATATTCTAAATTGAAAATAAGGAAAACTGATAATTCATCAAATTAGAGTAACATATTGGATTCTATGAGATATCTTTCTATTAGACAAAAATGTTGCTAAAACTTTCAACAAATATCAAAAATATAATAGAAAATTCAATAAATTTATCAATAACAGCTTTCATCTGTAGGTGAAAAGAATACAAAAAGGGACTGGTTAGTAGTTTAATAGAAACAGCCATGTGACCAACTTTTGGTAGCATGCTGACTTGGGGGTGATCAATCAGAAATTAGAAAAACAGGTCATTGATGAGTTTCTTCTTCAACGTTTTGCTGGATAACTTACTAACATCTGAATTCGAAAAAAAAAAAAGAACGTGAATGCTGTTGGATGCATACTAAAGGACTAATTTACGCTCATAAAAAAATTATTTGGGGGGAATTATCAAAAAACACAAAAATGGTTTTTCCCCAGACCTACTCAATAAATATTCAAATTTTCAGCCCTCTTTCTCTCCCCAAGTCTGTACATGTGACACATCCATAGCCAGCTTGAATCACTTAGAAAATGAAGAAGCCTATGTTGACAGTTTTGTTTGATGGTTTCCAATACAAAAAATATCTTTTATCTAAGTCTGTTTAATATAATTAAGGATCATAGAAATCAGACAAAAAGACAACACCGTCTGATAAAAGAAATTCCATTTTTATGCTCCAATTTGTCTGGTTGGAAGTAATAGGGGACAGCTAAACTGACAGAATCAACAGAGCTGGGCACATGTCAGATATGGGGATGCATTGCTTTTGTCCCTTCAGCTACCACAATCTTTTCAGACCTGCAGAATTTCCTGCATTTCGCATGATTCTCCAGCAATATTTTTTGTCTCCAGTTCTCCCCTATGATTTTTGTTTCAAGCAGTTTTTTACCACATTTCTATTTGAGAAGAATTTCACCCAGGAAATATTGATTATTTGGCATTTATATTTTTCTTGAATAAAAGTATCAGATATTTGAGTTCTACCCTCTTGATTAATGTTGTGCTAAAAAGAATTGTCCAATCAAAACCTCATATCTCTCGCTGGATATTTTTATTTTCACTTCGATATGCTCATCTTGGTTTAAAGAAGAAATCAGTATGATTCATGTGTTATGCATCTTTTCATATCGAATTTTGGCACTGGAAATGTTAGTTCCAATCATTTAAAAGGGCCAAAATGAAATATCAAAGCACCCTAGGAGAGGGAGAGCTCACAGAGTCTGCAGACATCCAGCGGATTTACATGGCTACTTCATTCTCACAAATGATACCAACCATGTTTTACTTTACTGAATTCGGCAGGTCTGTCTTTTGTGAACAAAATTTCTGGTCAAGATTCTTTAAATCACAATTGACAAAATCATTATAAAAAGATACCTTTTCGGAGCAGAATCAACTGAATTTTGACTATAGGTTCTGGGAGACTTTTCCATTTCTTGAGAAAAACATTTTTACGTTAAGCGAGTGATTGATTTACAATACTGTAAGCATTAGCTAAAACTTGACACTGCCTTTATTGTCCTCTTTCCAACATCTGTACAATATTCAATACAAATGTCACCAAAACTGGACTCTGACTTTCTGAGTCCTATTTTTACAAAGTTTATAACTGTTTGAGTTTGGACACTTTTGCATTCAAAACTTTGTTCCACACATATATCTGGGAATTAAAGTGCTGACTGTAATTGTAGACTTTTTAATTCAAAGCCATTAAAAGTTGGAATCGTAATTAAAATCATTTTCTCCCCAAAATCAACCAACACAACATTACAAAAATTAAATTCATTTTTTGAACTGTTACTTTATCATGAGACTTTTTTTTATGTGATAAATATGTTCTGCCTGTGGCTGGGTAAAAGGTATCAAGACAAATAAGCATCAATGTAGTACGGACTACTGTAGTTTAAAGCATGAATGGTCAAAAGGACAACATACACTACTTATGAATATTGAAACTGAAGTTGTATCATTCAAGTAATTCAATTTAGTATTATTTTGTACATTCAGGTGAATAAATGTTCAGTTGTGATTTTATTTTTATTATGCACCATATGTCACAGGAAGAATTAGTAATCATATTCTTTTAGAAATTTAAATAATAAAATAAATATTTCATATGAAATAAGTATTTTTAAGACTTTTATTAATGACTACGAAATAGTATCAGTTAATCTTTGTGGCCTATAAGTCATACAAAATCTGTAAAATGTATAGTTTTTGATTAAAACGTATATATATTTTTATCAGATTTTGTTGTCATGGAATCATTTTTATTCCATTCTTGCATTGAATATGTTGTTTGATTATACCTTATATTTAAAAATGATACTATTTTAGACTCTACGCAAGACAGAAAAATAAAATTAAAACTTTCTATTCATTCAACTTTTAACATTCAAACTTCAAGACCATCATTTAAATATCCAAGATTCTTGACAATTCAAAAAACAAAAAAATTGTTGAAACCCATAATACCCCATCTCTGTTATATTTTGTTGATTAGAGGTAATGTTATAGAAATAAAGAAAGTTCAACAGCTATTGAGCACCTTTTTATAGGTTAGAAAAAGGGTCTATCAATAGATTTTTAAAAAAAATGAATAATAAAAAGCCTAAAAAAAAATAAGAAATTCGAAAAACAACTGTTGTCTATCAAGTTTTTGCATAAAGAGAGAATCAACTTGTTTTAAAGTTGGTAGTAAACTAACTCATTTATGTCATTTAGTCCAAGTCGTACGTAGAAAATAAAACATCGTTTTTAATCAAAAGATATAATCAAACAACATATTCATAATATAATAATGCACAAGTAGAATTAAAACCTGATTCATTCAAAGTTTTTAAAAAATTCAATGATCGATTTCATATGGTCACAAAATCTGATTAAGACGTAAATATGTTCAGCTCCATGTTTATCCCAATGGTTGCCTTTTAGAGATTTTGTATGACTTTGGGGAAAACTCCAAAGCAAAGATCAACATGTTTGTATTACAGTGTTGACATTCTGGACTGATGCCTTTTGACCGAACACGATTGTAACTTGCAGTAGTCAGTATTACACAGCTGTCCTTGGCTTTTCTATTAGGCATTACAGATAAGAATGATATTTCATTTTCTAATTTTTCCTTTTAAAATGGGAACCAGGTTTCTTTTTTATTTCATCTTTTCATGATATATTGAGTATTTTTACTCCCCTTTCATCATACTCACACTCACGTAATGTTGCTGAAAAACCCCTTCTGAGTGAAAAAACAAAATCCAGTCTAAACTCGTAGATTACATTTCATGATAAAGTTAAAATTAGATATCTGACAAAACGAAATTAAATACGAATTATTTTTTCAATTTTATGTTGTTGCCAGACAAATAAAAAACTGAAAAGTTATTGAGACAAGGTGATGTGAAACGACTTGCATTTTTTTTAAACAAAATGAAAATCCTTCGTATTTTGTCCACTTACCTTTCAGACGAGGAAATGCAATGAGAAAAACAAAGAGAAAGCAAACGGGATGATTTCTTCTTTTGTCTTAAAGTGTTTTCTCTAAATTTGGTCGATTCGTTAGGGTTTCTCACTCAATCTACACAATTTCTATTTTCTTCATTGAATTCATAACAATAATATCAAAGTTGAAAAGAATGGCACAAAGAAAACAAAACAAAGAAATGGAAAAACACGATGCAGACGTGAAATTATATTGAAGAGAATGTACCACCTGACACATTGCAGCGTAAATCGAAATGAATCATAAAGCGGTGTCAGCCATAATCTAGTCCCTTGCCTTTGATATTCCTAAAATTTCATTCTAGTTAACCGGAATAAAGTAATGGGAAAATGTGTTATTTATATTTCTATCATAGAATCCTGTCAAAAACGATGCATAACATTTTTGCTGTACTATGGTGAAAAAAACAAAAACAAAACAACAACAACAACAACAACAAAAAAAACGACAAATGAACAGAATTTCGATATTTTGGTAAATTCAAAAGCAAATTAATGAGAAAAAGCAGAAACCATGTCAATTGTAGTGATTGTGTTTCAGTTTCTTCAGTCTTTTTGTGTTATGGCTTTTTTTCAAAATTTGCAGCATAAAGAGGATAGAATATATTACTGATGTTTAACTATAAAAAGTGGGGCTTGCATTATATCCGAGGTCACATTGTACTTGAGTAGATATGGTAACAAATATTAGATATTTAATGGATAAAATAGAATATCAAATAAATAAATATTTTGTAATTGTGGCCTATTGTATGCTTTTTCAATCGATCTGTAATTTTCTCATCAAAGTGATCAATATTTTTCTCTAGCATATTTAATTTTTTACAAATTAGACCGTCTGTCTAGCAACTTTTGCTGTTATGTTAACCACCTCTTCGAAGCTCTAAAACTGCCCAGCCAAAAATCTATATTTGTTAATATTTCCCCTTACATTTCTGATAGTGGCCATCAAACTATGGTGATTTTACACTTTTCAAAAAGAAAAAAAAATCAACTTTGGTGGAGTTCGGATAGTGAGATTTGACATGACAAATACCAAAATACTGTGTTTTTATTGTTTTCATTGAATTCTACAATACCATAACACATGTTATTTAAATGGTGGCCTAAATACATTGTCAGAATCAAATATTTTGGTCCCTAAAAATGATATTGTGCCAAAAAAGGTGCAAGATTGAAAAGAAAACAAATTTTAAAATTTCAAAATTTTAATTCTTTTAAAAATATTTTTGGTTAAAGTGAAAATCGTGGTAACTAAGTGCCCACTTGATCATTATAGTTACATTACATTGTAAATAGACCCCCCCCCCCCCACATCAAAACTGAAAAAACATTTTTACAAAAATCAAAAAGTTCCATCCATTTTTATATATACATTAGTCTGTTTGTTCCAGCGCTCCTGGCTAAACTATTTTGTCTATCACATCTGATTGATACCAGATCTCATCTGATCCACTCTGGATGGACAAGGAGTGTGTGCAAATCTACCAGGGCTTATGTGATCCTATCTGAGCTCTAAAAACCCTACCGCACAGATTATGAAAGGTAACAGAATGTAAAGAAAACTTATCAATGCAAACTTCTTTTTTTCCTCATGAAGCAAGAACTGCGAGAAATGATCTAATGCGGATAAAATTTGATTTCATCGAAATCTCAGTGATTATTGAGAACCAAGTTGGAAAAAGCCCTGATCTGATCTTCCTCTGAGAAGAATCTATAGAACTGGAGATTTTTACAGTCAAAGTTGTCCATTTCTAACCATTAAATAGGCATATCATTCAATATTGCAAAAAAGTAGAATTGAATCATTATGAAATAGCACATTAAAAGGTTCGATAAAAGACATGCAGATTTCAAATTCGGAAATAAAATCATTCCCACTTGTAATTCATCCAAATTTAAAAGAAAAATTCTATGATTTCACATTGCAATGAAATCTGATAAAGGCATTAATTATATCTATTGATCAAAAATATACTTTTTAGATATTTTGTATGACTTTTAGGGCCACTTCAAAACAAAGATTAACGGACATTATCCCTCTCAGTTGTAAAAAGACTGCCCTAAAATAATACTAATTTAATTCAAAGTATATTTCGTTTTATCACTTGAACTAATTATTATTTCAAATTTAGTTAGTTACAATATTTGCACTAGAGTGTTGACATTCTGGACTGATGCCTATTGACCAAAAACGAATGTAACTTTTGGACTGAACTGTTGCCCTTTTGACTGATGTCTTTTTATTTGAAATTTCTTAACAATCAAAAAACATACTAATCATGCCTTATGCCTAAATACGTTAAAAATTATTCAAAATATTTTGAAGAATTTCATTGTAATTCTAACTGTTTCTCAGTTTGATTCAGGGGTTTTCCTGAGCAAAATAATTTTATTGAATTTTGGGAACAAAGAGAGAGAGAGTGGCAAAATGGGTCTTGTTGGTGTTTACACAAATATTTTAAAACAATAAAAGTAAGAGGTAGATTTACAACAAATAAAATACTAAAATTATTTCTTGATGTTGAAAACTTCTTAAATGGAAAAAAATACAACAAAATTATCCCAACAAGAGTCAAACACGGCTAAACAGTAAAGGATCAATTTATAACGAGAACCGATAATCATTTGATCCCCCTTTTTCACAAAGAAATCTCTCTGTCAGTGTTTAAACAATGGCAGTTTAAAGGTTATATATAAAGTCTTTAAAAGATTTATCTAATTAATGGAAGAAGGAAAATGTTGGAATTTTTCGGGATTTCAAATAAATCGGATTTCAATGATACGATTTTCATCTTGGGGAAAACTTTCTTGGTTAAATAAAATAAGATAAAACTGACTTAAAAATAAGTAAAAAGATAGATAAAGGGTTGATTTACCTGGAATGTTTCTCAAACACTGTGAAATAAAAATTTGAATTGACTAAAAACCCAAACTTTCTGACAATCAGATTGGAATTATCATATGGAAAAGTAGCAACTATTACGGGACAGGTATAGCTGGGGGGGGGAGTAGCCGAGGGAGGGGTCAATTTGAAAGTGTTGCAAGGCCTCAAATGGGTGGTGGGATGTTGGGGTATAGATTTTAGTCCACCTGCAGCATTTCTACTAACATTTTATACTGACAAGGATATATTTGTACATACTAGCTTAAATTCTGATCAGTAACAAGATGGCATTGAATTTTGGAAAAAAAGCTTTTTTGACCTTTTTCAGGCTTTTCTTTTTTTGCAGGATTATTAATAACATTTAGATTCTCCAAAGTCTACAAGTTTTCCACTCTATTCTAGATGTTCCTGTGGAAAACACTAGTGTTGTCATAATATAACTTATTCTGACCATACTTATTCTTTGATGGAATTTTTTTTACATGATTCTAAATTTTGATGCTACGGCTGTTCAGTTATTGACCCTGAGAGCAAGTTTATTATATTTCTTATCGAAGGACTGTAAACAATTGAACAACTGAAGCCGCCCAAGGTGACAAAGGGTTCTATCCTTTTTAAAAATTAAAAAAATTTTTTTAAATTTGTGCCATGTTTGCAAGAAATCAAGATTTCACAGGGTTTGTTTTATTCTATTCTCTGCATATCATATTGGGGTGAGAAAAAGATGAGACAAAAGACGGGCTGCCCAACCAGCAACAAGAGAAGTCACCAACTGGGAGAGCAATCAACCCTATGGGATGAGACAAGACAATCTGGCCAATTTTGCATACCTATTTGATATATCGGACAAATGGACTTACACTTTATACCATGTCATATTGAGGAAGAATAAAGATCAACCTTGCTGGCCATTCATATTTGCTGCTTTCTTATACAAACATTTAGCTTCTCTGTTCGATAATGTTATACAATATAATTTTTGTTCCTTGGTAGTGAGTGTTATTTTCTAATTGCTTGTGTGTAAAAAGTATAGAAAACAACTATTATTCCCTTCAAAATTTGCTTTTGTAACCAGGATAGAGCTATTTTAAAATTTACCTTCCTTTTCAATTGTAATACTTGTGAATTTGCATATTTTTATTCCTATTTGAAAAAAAATCAACACATATATGGGGGGGGGTGTCACTGTAGACTTTAAAATGGTGACATTGCAGATAAGTTTTCAAGTTAACCCTCTATATTTGCCTTTGGGACAGAAGGGATACCTTAGCATACTACCAAAAGCGAGACTAGCCATAACAATCCTGTGTGGGAATAAACGTTACATGGGAGCTACTGGCTTAACCCTGGAAGCCATCGATGCCATCACTGTTCATGATATTAGGCCTTCTGAAACAATTTGTCACAGCTCTAGATAAGGAGTTGGTAGCTTTCAAGTGTCTTCCTTAAGCAGCCAAAGGCAAAGTAGGTAAAGTACAAAATATCGATGTTCTAATTAGAAATGCAAAGTCTGAATGGAATAACAGCCAATTCCTATCAGAAAATATTACTCATTTATCAGGAACAAAAAAGTTTTAAAAAAGTTTCAGAGTGTAATCAGTTATAAAATCACACTTTACAGAAAGATCCCTTCCTTCACAAGCTTCAAGTATGTTTGTGTGTCAAATTTGTTCCAGTTGTTCACTTCTTAAAATGGTGTGCAAGTATTTTTGAAATCAAAGAATGTTTTCTTCTCAAAAGAGTAATATTTTTTTTTTTTACAAATAAAGAATAGATTTTTGTTAAGCCTGGCTATATATTCTCTTTTGTTCAGCATTGTCATTAATCAAACAACTTTTTGAATTATAAAACAATTAGAGGAAACGAGAAACTCATACCAATGATGATTCTATCAACTGTAATGAATCTAGATTTTACTTCAAAGTAATCTAGAATTATATTCTAAGCAAATACAAAATGAAGAAGAGGAATGAAGAAAGTTAAATAAAGGGAACATTCCTTGATTTTACAATTTACAGTGCTCGTTAATACCACACTATTCAGTTCTATTGTGGAGAATGAAGAGAACAGTTGATTACAGAAGAAAATTCCATCTATTGCTCTCAGTCATAATAAGGATGTGTATTATACGTGGGACTCAAACTGAAGTAATATCAGTTCAAGAACTTAAGTTTATTTCCTGATGCTAGCTGATCAACTGAACTACAAAAATTGTAAGGAATACCGAAATAACTGATCAATATTTAATTATTAATGATAAATTGTGAAGAACTGAGTCAGACTTCAATTATTGTTTTCAACAGCTCTTTGAAAATCTTATTTTATTTTCTTCCAATACTTATTCAAAAGTCTTTAATGATGTAACTTATTTAGAAACAACACGAGTCAGGACATAGAAAACTAATTCTTAAAGGAAATTCTGGATTATTTTCAGATGATAATAGAAGACAAAAAATTACCCAGAACTGGGTTTATATTTTGCTGATGTTTCCTGAAATTGAAAAAAAAGTAACTTAAAAGTTTTTAAAGATGAAAAAAATTTGATAAATTTAGAACTTTGGTGAATGATTTGGATAGTGGTGTTGGTTTTATTTTGTGAATAAATATTAAGAGCAAAAATATTTCGAAATCTTGAAAAAGTAATGGAAATAACTTTTCAGCTCTATTCCAAAAGGAACGATGCATTCATTTCTCTTTCATATTTACTTACACCACTTGAGATCAGATTTCCAAGGACTTTCATATCTATTCAACTCATTTCCCAGGGATAGAGTTTTGTTCAGAATGTTATTGTCTGCATGGGAATGTTCCCTCATCTGATGAGAAAATAATAATGCGAAATACATTTTAGAAAAGATAAAGGAAGCATTATACACTTTCTTTACAGGAGAACAAATATTGTGAGGTGATCTTGTTATCTTGTCTAAGCAAAAGAGATTACTGCACACCTTATCAGAAAGAGGAGGGAAACATTCCCATTTTAAGTCTGTTTCAACTCGGCACAAGATCTTTGGAGTAGTCAATCAAGAACACTAAATCGATTATGCATTAGCTTTGATATGTTTTTGCATATGTTCTACTAAATATGATTTACAAGAAAAATAAGAACCACACACTTTGCATGAATATGGTTTCACACGGGTATGTGTTTGCATATGCCGCACCAAAGTGGACTTTTCTGCAAAAGAAGATTCACATATTTCACAATAATATGGTTTTTCTCCAGTGTGTGTTCGCATATGTTCAACTAAATTTGATTTGGTTGCAGAAGAATACCAACAAATTTCACAAGAATACGGTCTTTCACCAGTGTGTGTTCGTATATGTCGTGCTAAACATGATTTTTGAGCAGAAGAAAATCCACATGTTTCACAAAAATACGGTTTCTCTCCTGTGTGTATCCTTTTATGTTGCACCAAGACCTGCTTATTTGCAAAGGTAGATCCACACGTCTCACAAGAATATGGTTTTTCTCCAGTGTGTTTTCTCATGTGTTGCACTAAAGTGGACTTCTGTGCAGCAGAATATCCACATACCTCACAGGAATATGGTTTTTCTCCAGTATGTGTTCTCAAATGTCTCATCAAGTGAGACTTTTGTGAAAAGGAATATCCACATGTTTCACAAGAATATGGTTTCTCTCCAGTGTGTGTTTGCAAATGCACTACCAAGCTTGATTTTTGTGCAGCAGAATATCCGCACATTTTACAAGAATATGGTTTCTCCCCGGTGTGTGTTCTCTTATGTTGCATCAAATTTGGCTTATTTGCAAAGGTTGATCCACACGTCTCACAGGAATATGGTTTTTCTCCTGTATGTATTTGCATATGAACCACCAAACTTGACTTTTCTGCAGCAGAATATCCACATATTTCACAAACATATGGTTTCTCTCCAGTGTGTTTTCGCAAATGCCGAACTAAGGTAGACTTTTGTGCAAAGGAACATTTACATGTGTCACAAGAATATGGCTTTTCTCCAGTGTGTGTTCTCATATGAAGCACCAAGTGATTCTTTTCTGCAAAGGTAGATGCACACATCCCACAAGAATATGGTCTCTCTCCAGTGTGTGTTCGTGTATGGCGTACCAAATCTGATTTCTGTGCAAAGGAACATCCACACGTCTTACAAGTATATGGTTTCTCTCCAGTGTGTGTTCGCATATGTACCACTAAACTTGATTTCTGTGAAGCACAATATCCACATGTTTTACAAAAAAATGGTTTCTCTCCAGTGTGTATCCTCTTATGCTGCACCAACGCAGACTTTTCTACAAAGGTAGATCCACATGTTTCACAAAAATATGTTTTTTCTCCAGTGTGTGATTTCATATGTCTCAGTAGATGTGCATTTTGTGCAAATGTTGATCCACACGTTACACAAGAATATGGTTTTTCTCCAGTGTGTGTTCTCATATGTTGAACCAAATTTGATTTCATTGCGAAAGAATATCCACAAATTTCACAATGATATGGTTTTTCTCCAGTGTGTTTTCTCATATGTTGAACTAAATGTGATTTTTTCACAGCCAAATATCCACAAACTTCACAAGGATATGCTTTCTCTCCAATATGTGCTTGCATGTCTCCCACAAAATGTTCCTTGTGAGAAAAAAGATCCTTAAACCTCTCAATAAGGTCTCTATCTAGTGTGTTTGTTTACATTCCACTAAATGTGCTTTTGTGAAAAAGAAGATTCTCACACTTACCATATGATTCTTTTCCAGAGAGTGTTCAAATGTGTTTTTCAACTGTGATGCTCCAAAAAATGGAAATTAACAGCTTTCACAAAGAGATAACATCTAAATTATTTTTTGAGTTTTTGATGCAAGATCTTCAGTCTTATTCTTTTTCATTTAATTTTAAAGTTAAAACAAATGATTTTCATGTATATCAAAAAATGCTTTTCCAGTCAGAACATCTGTGAATGAAAAGCAAGAAAAGAAATATCAATAAAGATATAGAATATTGTATGAATACAGATTATGTAGCAATAGATACATTCCTTGCCCCCAACCAAACGGACCAAGCCCAAAATCTACAGTATGCAGCAACTGTACTTCTTCAACTGAATTTTTAGTAAAAGGAGCAAGTATAAAGGGCAATTCTTCATATGATCTACTTTAACAATAAGGATGAAATTCACTAAAGGAAAAGAAACAATATTCCACTATTCTATTTTTGTTTTTCCTAATACACAATGCAGAGTTAGAATAGATAATTTAGTGTTACAACTTACAGAAACCAATGGCATCATTAGTTTAAAATAGATTATATGCTGACTAAACTCAAATATTGACTGAATGATATTGAATTTTTTTAAGTAATTCTTGTACCTCTATATTTCTAAAAGTTGACTAATATTATGAGATTATATATTGAGATGCCAAAAAAAATGAATGAATATTCCTTTATTTTATTTCTTGTCGTGCACAGTTAGAGTTGATAATTCAATAATGGCATAAATCATCGTTAGTTTGGAAACATGAAATCAATTTCTTGTGTTTTCAATTTCATAAAACTTGATAATCTTGTATTGGGAAGTCACTGAATTTGGGAGTTTTTTGTTTGATTGTAACACTGGGATGAGAGGAAAGGAAATAATCTTAATTGAAAATAAGGGAAACAAGAATTACAAGAGAACATTGATTATTGTGATCTTGGGGCATTTTCTTTAGATTGTTTCCTTCATTTTCAGGTGCATCACAAAGGGAGGGGTGTGGGGCCCTTTTAGATCACCAAAAGCTTTACAACTAATATTATTTCAACAAATATCATACAAATCTCAAAAGGCCCCCAGTGTCGTTTATTTCTCATCAATTGTTTTGTTTGCTTATTGATCGGGTATTTTTCATTGGTGTATGAAAGAAGAGATAGGGTTTTAAAGGGAGTAGTGGAAGAGTCCAGTGTTACCACCAGCAAATCTATGAAATTAGTTCATTATCAGAGTAAAGATTAGCTTGCTGATAATTCAAATATGACATTTGTCTGGATACTTTTTGCTTTTTTTTATCTACTTGTTGATCACAGGGATAAAAAATATGATAGATATATTTGGATCAAGATGGTATTTTTTTGAAGGGGGGGGGGAATATTGCTTTTGTTCACCAGGAATAGTGTGTAGTTTGGAACAGTAGGTGGTAAGAATTGTTTCAGCAAAATTTTAACACCAATGTTACGACTCGTGAAGCAAGTAAATCACGCTGTGCCTCATCAGTAGATAATTTCCAATTGAGTTATAATGAATAAAACAAAATATAAAAAACAATGATATTTTCTCTTCAAAATGTTCAAAAGGCTGAAATGAATTTGCTGTTTTATGTATCATTCTTTCCGCTTATGAACTAAATCAGTTTTATCAAAACACACTCATACAAAAGTATAAGAATCATGATTTCATTTGGGCCATTAGAAATTATAAAAAGTTCATTAAGTAGGAATGGACAAAGAACTCAGGCAAAATGCAGACACTGTTATAGAAAAAAAAATTCTCATAATTTATCAAAAGTCCGTCTCTCCACCCATCTGTAAGTGATAGCCTACCAAAGATAAAAATTTGGAACAAAAACTAATTGAATAAACGGCAAAATAATCTTAAATAAGTAAAGAAAATTTAATTAAAATCCAATTACATTTTTGTAACTTTTTAAAATCAACGTGTTTTTGCAAAATAAAAAGAATTAGACATTTTTTTCTATGTAAATGTTCACAGCAATCGCTTTGTTTATATAGTCATGATATTGACACTATCTGTATTGAAAAAGATATCTCCGATTCTATAAGGTATACACAAATGATTTTTTATCTCATATTTCTTTCCAATCTTTCTTCTTACTGGTTACACGAAAATTTCTGAAATAAAATTGATTTATATGATTTTGACGTTTTTTTTTTCCACATAAGGAATCAATTTCCACTGAGCGGACCAACGGAGTCTGCAGAAACGGATACCGGAATTTTGTTTGTTAATGATAATATTTCAGAGTATTTCTATATCATTCTTTATTATTATTCATTTCTTTACAAAATGAAATTAAACAAGAATTATTTTTCTACTTTTATGTTAATGACAGATAAAAAAAAAAAAAAATGAAAACTCAATGAGACAAGGTAGTGAATAACTTGTTTGACAAAAAAAGAAAAAAACCCAAAAACAAAATAAATGGAAATCCTTTTTGTATCTTGTCCACTTACCTTTCAGACGAGAAAAACAAAGAGAAAGTAAACGGGATGATTTCCTCTTCTTTTGTCTTCAAGTGTTTTTAAAAAGAAATTTGGTCAATTTGTTGGGATTTCTCACTCAATCTACACAATTTCTCTTTCTTTTCATTCAATTCATAACAATGATAACAAAAATGAAAAGAATGGCACATAGAAAATGGAATCGAGAAATGGAAAATCACGATGCAGACGTCGAAGAAAATGTTTCGCCTGACAACAATGTTAAGACGAACATATCATGCGGTGTCAGTCAGAATTTCATCCCTTGTATTTAAATGTCCCCAGATATCCCCCGTTTCTGCTTGTAAGTTGACAGCAAATAAAGTAGTATGAAAACAACAACAACAACAAAAAAACAGAACAAAAATGAAAAGAAAAGTTATTACATAATGTCACAGGGGGAAAAAGTCACATTAGTATATTGATGAATTAAATATTAATGATAAAAGACACATTTTATTCAAATAAAAAAAAAGAGTAATATTTCAAGACATCTCTATAGTACACGGCTATCTATGTGTAGATGATGTAATTGGCATAGCAGTAATGGTGCAGACAATGGAATTGGCATCCTGAGTTCAAATTGAGCATCAAACCATTTTAAGGGGTCTCCACACCCTGGTTGGGCAATCAGAGTTGTCCTTCTATGAAATCCATCTCTTCTCCCTAACTGCTGCAAGCAAAATAGAAGAGCAGATTGGGACCGTAGCCTTGGGAAGGTAACCAGTCTAGGAAAAGGACAACTCTAAACTCCAAAACCAGGATGTGGAGCCCTGTCAAGGTGGTTTGATGCCCAATTTGGCATCCTTCTTGCAGTTCCTATCTTGAAGCTGATGCTGGGAATATCACTTCCTGCTTTCCTCTGGACTCTATCAGTATGGGGGTCGGATTCCAACCAATGGAAATCTCAGAATCTCCACAGGCTTCATCCAGACGTGCAACCTGTAACAGACCCTCTATTGTTTGTACGGATAGAACAGAAGCCATCCATATATCAGTATGTGTATTTGTGTGTCTTTGCTCAGGGGAGGAGCTAGTCGGGGACTAGGGCCTAAGATTTCATTATATTAGAAAGTGTCTTAAATCATTACATTTTTTTTATTACTCTAAATTAAATAAAACATTTATCATCAACATTGACGTCATTAAAACATTACTTACTTTGTCTCTATTGCATTATTGTATATCATATTTATCTTTATTGAATGTTATGGTTAAACTTTGCTTTATTATTACATATTTCATAGAATGTATTATTTTATTGATATAGATAATGAATGGCCCTTGAGTGCTTGGGAGGACCCAAATTTGAACCATCCAAAAGATTACTTTTTGGGTCTTCACCGGTTAGAATTCATTTCATGACACAATTCTTGTTTTAATACACTCTTAGTTTTTTGAATCTTGTTATACAAAGAATATTGTGAAGTAATTGGTAGTTGTTAAAGGGATCTGAATTCTAGATTTTGTCAATGTGTTGATTGAATTACATCATTTGGATAGTGGCATCTTTATTTTTGTTTAAATTTTGATAGAATGATAGTGGCATTAAATTCACAATTTCTGTTTTCAAATATTTTCTTCTCTTTCAAAGGAATGTCTCTTGGCAAGTTCTATGATCAAAATTCTTCATCCTCCTTGAGGAAGCTAGTTCTCCACAGTACATTCTGTAATTTGAGGTGACAGAAGTAACTTTAGTAATTTTCACTTAGGGTGTTTTTCTCTTCAAGCCCTGAGAATCTTTAATATCTATGTATAATGTCTGTTTCTGTCATGAGTTGCACACCTTTGGTTGTTACTTTATTGCATAAACACTTTGTCTTCCATGTGTATTTTGCATAGGATGCTGGGAAATTGCTTATGGGGCAGGTTGGATCATAGCATTTAGGATAGTGGATCCCTCTAGTTAGGTGGGTCAACCTGCCCCATGGAATTTTTTAGAAAGTTAATCTATATTCAACCATCTCAGTGAGGCTGATACTGTTGTCACAGGAAGCATTTGATGTACAGGAACCATGTGTTATTTCTGTCTTTAGAAAATCAAATCATTGAGTCATCAAGTGTAAACTTTCTTTCTGATAGAAATGCTTGGAAAATATCAATGCAAGACAAATCATGCAGCACATCGAGATAAGGTTCCAAGAAACTACTTGCTGAGAACTTTACTAAACAATTTCACTATGTAGCTCAAGTAATTGGTAAGGTCAGCTGGAGGTACCACATGAGCAAAGTCAATTCTGCATTTTCCTGTTGACTTGACTTACTGACAATTGAATGCTTTTTATAAATACTTAATAATTAGTAATTTGGAGAAGGCTGTATGAAAGCACCATAACCAATTCTTACAAGACTGTATAAAGTTTTGTAGTCAATAAAACACAGGTTGAAACTAATTAGTGTCTGTAAACTCCAGTTGTCAAGTTGAAATTTATTTTAAAGGTTTAAGAACCAGAATTTGTGTCATTGGTCCAATGTACTCCACATGATTATCCACTGTGGGGCTCACTGGAACTTTTGAAAAACTTTTTTGAACATAATTTTTTCTTTCTACAACGCTATTTGGGAAGATCATGCTCTGATTAATATTAAATTTCAAGCCGTCTTTGAGAAAGAATAATGATCCATTTGTGGCTTACTACGGTAATTTCCAGTTACTTCTATTTCTGCTTGTTGTTGGGATTTATTGATCGGTTTTATAATACATGCATCTTGATAAACTTCCTTAAAATATTGCTGCTTATATGTTACGTTTCTTTACATTAGAAGTCCTCATAATTCATCGAAGAAGTCGCTGTCAAAGATGGAAGCATTTAACATAACTGAATAAATACAAGAAATAAAGTCTTGATAATTTTATTGGTTTTGCATTATATTCTAATATTATATATCACTTGTTTGTTTTAAACTAATTATTTTATTTTATCTCAGCAGCTGCATACAAAGAAATGAATAAAATATGTGTTCCCCCCTCTATCTAGCAGTGTGGATAAAGCAGTAGTGTTTTATATTTTTCCTCTCCCCAATGAAACGTGATGAACCTGCACAATAAAACCTTAACATCAATAGACACTGTAAAATAAAAGAGATATTTGAAAAAATTACATAATATTCATTAATAAGATGAAGTATAAAAGGCTGAATAGTTATCTTAATATTCAAAAAACATTTACTATTCAAAAACCAAATTCTCATTAAGAAAACACAATTTATTTTCCAATCTTTCTCTTCCGTGAATAGAAAAACTCACCAACCCAGTCAATAATTGAACTGTATAATCAAAATTTTAAGTTATATAAAAAAATTCCATCTAAGAATAAGTATGGTCAAAATAAATTCTATTTATGACATCACTGGTATTTTCTACAGGGAGATATCTAAAATAGAGTAAAAAGCATCTTGATTCTGGAGAATCAAAAGAGATTATCTGACAGGGTTCAGTGGAGTACTGCCGCCAAATTTCAAGTCTGTAAACAAAATGGTATGGCCAGGAACACTGGAATGGACATACGTATATATAAAAAAAAAGGATAGAATCTTTGCCATTTTTGATGACTATGGTTATTCAATGGAAAATTGATCTATACATATTAGACATTTCAAATAAAATGTATATACAGAGACGTCAGTCTATATCTGATGTCATCTTTTTCTTCCATTCCCTTTCTTGATATTGGTAATTTTATTTTGCATTCAATTATGAGAAAGATATAAATTGGTTTGATAATTTTCACATTATTTTATTAGTACTGAATAAAAAACATTTACTTGAGTTAAATGAAAATGCCAAGCATTTGAAAAAATCTTTATGAACATTTTTTTTTTTTATTGCAGATTTTTTGGTTGAATATCTAGAAACACAAGTTGAATTGTGCTAGTTCTTTGTTGATTTCTTTCAAATAAAGTATTTCTTCTCATCAGACTCCAACAGTTAAAGCATTATCTTGGTGAATATTAAATACAGATACTAAATAATGCATTTGAAATGAAAAGATAACACAGAACAGATGATGAAGATGAAAGTTGAGTGAAAATGTTCATAGTAACATCAATCTAGAGCTTATACGGAGTTCTCAAATATATTCTTGAACAGGCTAGTTTACATGACAACAATAACCTTGAAACAATCGATATACAATAATATAAAATTGTTTTTGTGATGAGGGAAACCAAATAAATAAGAACATAAATAAAAACAAATTTTCTCATAAACATTTATTTCTTACAAAGGATACAAATTAACTGGATTGATACTTGGTTAACCTTTCCAGCACATAAAAACACAAGAATTAAAAGAAAAAAAAAAACAGAAATTTTATAGTGGTCCACGGAAAAATGATTTGAATGATCTTGGCTATGTCCAGTTTTGGAAAACAATTCAGGATAATCATTTTATAACTGAAAAACTGAGAGGAAAACTTATCAAATTTTTTCCCAGTAGAATGAATCATTCATTCCTCTTTCATATTTGCTTGCGTCGTTTTGCCAGATATTGATAAAAGATTTTCTACAACTTTCTTACAAATGAAGTATTTTTGTGAATGTTCCTGTTAGCATGAGAATATTTTCTGATCTAAAAATATACTTTGGAAAAGATATAAAAAATTATACACTCCCTTTACAGAGAGAAAAATAATGTGATTTTGAGTAGGTGAATCTGTGCAAACATGTGGCTATTTCGTCTCAACAGGGGGCATCTCAGATGATGTGGCAACAGGCCAAGAAAAGGATCAACGGCAGAAATTATCGAGTCCAACAATAGAGAGGAGTCTCCTTTTGAAGTCTGTTTCTTTCTGCAAATATGGCCAAAATAGGCTTCACAGAAGTGTTCATCAATAGAGAATAGGGTAGTTTCCTCTGATGTTTGTTTCTTCTTAGAAATAGTCAACCCAATCAAAAATGGTTCTCATCTAGAGTGTTTATGCATTTGTTGAATCAAAATTGACATTACTGCAAAAGAAACTCCACATGTATCAAAGAATAAGATATCCCCTTGTGTGTTTAACTTAGAATAAAAATAGATTTGTATGAAGGGAAATATCAACAGGTTTCACAAGATTATGGTTTTTCTCCAGTGTGCATTCTCATATGTACCACCAACTTTGACTTTACACCAAAAGAAGCTCCACATGTCTCACATGAGAATTTTTTTTCTCTAGTGTGCTTTCGCATATGTTGAACCAAAGTAGGCCTGTGTGCAAAAGAAGATCCACATGTTTTACAAGAATATGGTTTTTCTCCAGTGTGTGTTCGCATATGTTGAACCAGAGAAGGCTTCTGTGAGAAGGAAGATCCACATATTTCACAAGAGTATGGTTTCTCTCCACTATGTGTTCGCTTATGTTGCACTAAATGTGACTTTTGTGTAAAGGAATATCCACACGTTTCACAAGAATATGGTTTCTCTCCAGTGTGTATTCGCATATGTTGTACTAAGTACGACCTATGAGCAAAGAAAGATCCACAAGTTTCACAAGAGTATGGTTTCTCTCCAGTGTGTGTTCTCTTATGTTGCAGCAGATTTGACTTGTTTGCAAAGATGGAACCACACGTTTCACAATAATAGGGTTTTTCTCCAGTGTGTGTTCGCATATGTACCACCAAATGACACTTAAGTGCAAAAGAAGATCCACACGTTCCACAAGAATGCGGTTTTTCTCCTGTGTGTGTTCGCATATGTAGTACAAGACTATCCCTCCGTGGAAAAGAAGATCCACAAGTTTCACAAGAATATGGTTTCTCTCCAGTATGTGTTTTCATGTGGTGCACTAAATTTCCTTTCTGTGCGAAGGCAGATCCACATGTTTTACAAGAATATGGTTTCTCTCCAGTGTGTGTTCGCATATGTTGGACCAAAATGAACCTCTCTGCAAAGGAAGATCCACATGTTTCACATGAAAATGTGTTCTCCCCAGTGTGTAATTTCATATGTCTGCGCAAGAGTGGCTTTTGAGCAAAGGTAGATCCACACGTTGAACAGGAATATGGTTTCTCTCCAGTGTGTGTTCTCATATGTTGAACCAAACTTGACTTGCGCGAAGAAGAATATCCACACGTTACACAAGAATATGGTTTCTCCCCAGTGTGTGTTCGCATATGTTGCACCAAATGGAACTTTCGTGTAAAAGATGATCCACACGTTTCACAAGAATATGGTTTATCTCCAGTGTGTGTTCGCATATGTTCCACCAAACTAAACTTTCTTGTATAAGAAGATCCACATGTTTCACAAGAATATGGTTTATCTCCAGGGTGTGTTCGCATATGTGCCACCAAGTGTGACTTTTGTGCAAAGGAAGCTCCACATATTTTACAAGAACATGGCTCCTCTCCAGTATGTGTTTGCATGTCTTCCAGAAAATGTGATTTGTGTAAGAAAGATCTGCAAACCTGAAAATGATTTTTCCCAGTATACGTTCCCATGTATTGGGAAATAGAGATTCACATATTCCACACGAGAAAGAGCTTCTAGAAAGTTTTTGATGCTAGGTCAACAGTTTTGTTTCAATTGATTGAAATTCAAAACCATAAAAAATAATTTATATACATCTATGTTTTTCCAAGCTGGAACATCTGTGAATGAAATGCAATAGAAGATATTAATAGAGACGATGAATACTGTATGAAATCATATTACATTGCAATAGATATACATAGTTATTCACCAAAGCTAGACAAGTCTGGCAAAGGACCACAATAATGCAGCATCCGGTAAGGATCAAACTCACTGTACTAGCTGATAGCCCATGAGATAAGATTGCTTAATCACAACACCTTGCAAAATATATAACTGTTTTTCCTACACAGATAATTCTAAGGATAACTGCAATAAAGTTGGTATTTCACAAGAATTTTATTTCACTTTTGTTTCTTTGTACAAGATGTTTTGGCTAATCTACTACTACAAAGTAAATTTATATTAATGACATATTGAGGTAAGTCAATTTCATCTTATAAATCATATTACCTTGTGAAATGATATTGGTAGCATCTATATTTCTTAAATACAAGGGCAGTGATTGAACTTTGCTTCAAAAATATCTTCCTTCCAAATTTAAGTTCATCAGAAAAATTTTAAAAATACATGGCCTTTCACATGTGATGCTTTGCAAATAAGTGTAGGTATTAATGAGTTCAAAACTGTCATCGACTCAAGTATGAAAAAAAATTATTTTGATATATATATATCTGAAATGTGAAAAGATATTCATAAGTTCTATGCTACGACGATGAACTTACTCATTTATTCCTCTACAAGTACATTGTGGCATGAGATGTAATGGAGCATACACTGACATAAATGTACCAAAAATCTATTTGAGTTCAAAATAAATGTGGTTCTTCTCTAGAAAATGTGACTAGTATGAAAAAAGATCTGCAAACCTCACAAAGATTTGTTCCAGTATGGGTTCCCATATGTTAGAAAATAGAGATGAAATTTCTACGATATTTTTTCCAAGTTTTTGATGTAAAGTATACCATCTTCTTTCAATTTATTGGAATTCAGAACCAAAATGGATGGTTTTATCTATGTGACATGTTTTCTCCAGCAAAAATATCTGCGAATGAGAAGAAAAAAAATCATAAAGACATTTGATATTGTATGAATTCAGATTACATTGCAATACATAGGTAGTTATTTATGAAGGCTCCGCTCGTAGAGAGCCACATTAATTCAGCATCCAGTGAAGATCAAAGTGGCCAAACTAGTTAGCCTGTGGAATGAAATTACTCAAACATGAAACCTTGACAAATATATCACTGTCTTTCTGCACAGATGATTACAAGGATTGCTGCAACATTTTATTAAGAATTCTATTTTATTTTTGCTTTTTTGCACAATTGAACAGGGGTTGGGTAATTTGATACTTGATATACTTATATTATTTACAGAGCACGCAACATTTTGAAGCAAGTCAATTGCATCTAAGACATCATATCATGTAGGAAACAACATTGGTATTATTTACATTTCGTAAATATATCTACATTATTTTTACTGTACTTGTACAATCATCTTTTTCACCATCGATTCATTCAAGCCTAAAAAAGAAAAAACCCCTCACATCAACATTTAAAATGTTCAAATGGCTGGAATTAATTTGTGTTTTTAGATCATTCTTTCCACCTCTAAAACAACTTGGTTACTTCAAAATACACTCATACAAGCGCATTGATGCCCTGACTTCATTCTGGCTGTATCAAATTAGAAAAGAAATGCAAACATAAGAATTTCACAAAGAAATCAGGCAAAAAGCCTACACCATTAGATAAAAATATTAGATTTAAAAGCATGCTGCACTTTGTTTTTACAGTAAAGAGAGAGAACCCAGAATCAATTTATAATACAAAACCATGTTCATTTGATGACAAGTGATGCAAATTCAGATTCAAATTTCTTTGTTTACATCTAAATCACTTTTCTTTGCAGAGATCAAATCATTTTAAAATTTCTGAACAAAATGGAAGAAATCAAATACAAAATATTGATGTTTCGACGAAGATGACATCAGCAAACACAAGTGACACTGATGGCAACAGTGTGAGGGTCAGGGGATGATGAAACTGACAATATCAAAAATAAGGCACATGCAATACAGAGAGATGTATTGTTGTTGTCTCTCCATGAGCTACAGTAACAGCAAAAAGGCGATCAGTTATGTACACAATTTGAAAAAAAATCTTTTTCACTCCTTTTGTGTTTCCAAAAGAAATATGAATTTCGGATAGTTTAAAATATTTACTCAACATCTGTCACACATATCTTTTAATTCAAAGGAATTGAAATTAATATTTCTGATTAAAGTTATTTTCTTTAAAAAGAAATGTTACAAAACAAAATGTATTTTTGGCATGGAGTGTTCACTTTTTATCTCCTTTTTTTATTCAACATTATGTTTCCCTTCTCCAAGAATTATCACATAATTTCTGCCGTCATAGACTTCTTTGATCGAATAAACAACTCTTCATGAAATGTCAGTGACAGACAAAAAGGGGCAGGCAAATGAATTGAGAATTTTAAATATCTAAAATAAAACCTGAAACGCGATTGTAAAGAAGTTTTCAATCCTGATTATATTCAGTTTTATATTGTCTGCATAAATGATTTTTAGTGGATAATTTTCTTTTATACTTTCTTCTTATTAATAACAAAGATCATTACAATAAAGTCGCAATATCTTTTAGATGGTTGCCGGCTGTATAAGGTATCTTTGAAGCCAAGTGTGGAAAACTGGAACTGACTAAAATGTCCATGTGTTGATACACCTAAATTTATTGAAACCTGAGAGATAAAAAAAACTTCAAAATAACAGTTACATGTGAATAGAAGCCTCTCCACCCACATTGTTTGGGAGTTGCACTAGTTCCATTTGATGGTATTATTATTATGCTTCTAATATTTCCTGTATTGTATACTGTCCATCTTAATCAACTCTGAAACTTTCCCTGTTTGTTGGTTGTCCATATCAAATGATGATTCTCAATTTACTGTTTTACTTGGCACAGTAGATTCGAAAAGATGAAAAAAAATTGAAGGATCCCCCTTTCATCTTCAAAAGAAAGAAAAGAGAAAAATAAGACAATTTTTCAATTAATCAAAAATATATTAATGGACTGATTCGATATGACGTCATACTCGGTTGTTTCTATAGTACTCAGTGAAAAGAGACAGTTATGTCGTAGTAGATACCGAGGAGTTTGTGTAGTGGTGGACTTATTTTCATTGGTTATTCTGTACTAAGTTATCATTTATTAGCATATACCTGTAAAAAATTACATTGTTATTTATTTGTAGATTAGCACTAAAAGGCATAAAGGTGAAATATTTTTTTAGGTGATTATTGATAATTCAAGTTTTTTTATGTATCTTCCAAAAAGTGATATTGGACAAAAAGTTTCAAGACAAAATGTTAGGAAAAAGAAAAGGAGTTTAAAGTATCTAAAAAAATAATAACGTTAAATTTATTGAGAAAAATCAAATTGATTGAAGAAAAAGTTATCAAACATGTTTTTTCAAGTAGAAGAAAATCAACAAAAGATGACGGGAATATTTGACTTGGAATAAATTATGCAAATGCATATTTTAGTTATATTTTCATCATTTAACTTGTGCTAGATTATTATCTATGGTCATTATAATTGCTGAAATTTAAGCTTTTGTAATTAAGGACGTTGTATATGAATATTGTGATAAGCTGGAAACTGAAGCAATTCTTTTCCTTTGCTAATACTTTTTTGTGATTTTGATTCATTAGACCAGTGGTCTCGAAAATGGGGTCCATTGCCCCTGGAGGGGAGGGTCTGCAGCAGTATTCCCTCTAAAACTGACAGCAAATCTGTTGGCAGGGAAATGACACAATCAATTGTGGAAGTATGGAAACACATAAACCTATATCATATATTTGACTTTGAATAAATGTAATAATCCATTTATGGTTTTCTACAAAAGGTCAATTATTGCTTCATTATTGAACTACAATAACAAAGTCTAAAAAAGGTTTCTAAACCACTGCAGTAGATCCTAAAGATATACCAGGAATTTGTTAGTTTTAAGAAAAGAATATTTTTCAGGATTTACATGGGGGATTCTGTTTACGAGTAATATGATGGTAAACTCAACCCCCATTTTCCGTCCGTCATAATGAATTGACTTTTTAAAGCAGGCATTTACTTTTACCTTAACTATCAATTACTATTCGTAAATTCCTGCAAGGACTAAAAAATTGAAATCACCAAGAAGTATTGGCGAAAACTTTTTTCAAGGTGGTCATCAAAAGTAGCTTGAATATCACATATCCTCTAGAAATTGTCAACACCTATTTTAAAAATGTGATTTAAAAATGCGTCTTTGTGTGTGTGTATGTAGGGGGGTCTCATGACATGGAAGGGGGGGGGAGAAAGGTTTTCTTCCCGAAATGGAAACTCCTTGAAAAAAACAAATGAAAATCCTGTTCACAACAAAGATAAACATATTTCCCATTCAGAATCCACTGGCCCCCATCATGGTTCAGATTCAGTTATGGCCTGTGCTTAACGTTTTCACTTCTCTACATTTTCCTCCAAATCGGGAAAGATGTGGAGAGACAATCTTTCCTTTCAACATCATATCATGGTTCGAACAACCAACAGCTACACGACGTTTAGGCATATCTCATCAAATTACATCAATTTATGAACGATTTCTCTTCGCATAAAACCTTTCGACACAGTGGTTGCAAAAACTTACAATAGCCGCGAGGGTTTGTTTTCATCCCAATGCCTGCTGTTAGGGGCGGTTGCTAAACCCTACCAAGTTTTTCCACACATCCCATGTTGTTCCAGTCACTATTTTTTTTAAAGAAGTTACCCAGTCCCTTTGATTTGATTCAATCCAATGATTCAATATCTTTTGGTGAAGTAAACATAAATGAATATATATAAAAAATGGTGTAATCCCGTCTCTAATATTTCATTTAATCCTTATAAACTAAAGCATATCAAGACGTACACGTTTTAATCAATTCTGGTCATCCATACTCGTTTCAAAAATGTCTGACACAGCCGGCGACAGTCTACGAAAGATCGCCGATAAAGTTAATTGACTACAAGTTTCAGGTGTTTTAGCAGTAACCTGTCACTTCCGACAAAAAGTCCATGGTAGATGCTAATAATCACGTAAATAACCTATAAAGCGTAATAACAAAAACTTGTCTGATCTATTCTTCTCACAATTCAGTTGATATTTCAAAATATTCCTTTACAAAATATCAGACGCGATGAAATTTTTTTTTCACTTTTCATATTCATGAAAGTGAGAAAAAATAATCCAGATTTGATTCAGTATTATCAGAACTGTTGCTGAAAGCCAAATTATTGAAAAAATTAAAAGGTATTGAATTAAGGTGGTTAATAACTTGTGTATTTTTTAAAACAAAATGAAAATCTTTTTTGTATTTTGTCCACTTACCTTCCAGACGAGGAAATGCAATGAGAAAAACAAAGAGAAACCAAACGGGATGATTTCTTCTTTTGTCTTCAAGTGTTTTCTCTAATTATGGTCGATTTGTAAGGATTTCTCACTCAATCTACACAATTTCTGTTTTCTTCATTCAATTCATAACAATAATAGCACAAAGAATGGCACAAAGAAAACAGAGTTAAGAAATAGATAAACAAGATGCAGACGTGAAATTATTTTGAAGAAAATGTTTCGCCTGACAACAATGTAAAACGAAATAAATCATGAAGCGGTGTTGTTCATAATTTCGGCCCTTGTATTTAGAAGTTCACATTTCTTTTGCTTGATGTTGACGAGTTCACGGCAAATAAAACAATAGGTAAAAAAAAAAGCCATGAAAAAGTTAAATATCCGTAGCCATTGAATAAAAGTCACAATAGTAATATTTCAATAATGTAAATGTTAGGGTTTGGGCCACAGGTTAATATTTTGTGGTATTACCTTGCTTTGTCTAAAGGGTATTGATTATTACTTATTTCGTTTTTTCAAAACCACTTTCCTATGACTTCGGGTCTGTGAGTTTAATTCCAGTTGTTACATCTTTTAGGCAGCTTAGTGTACTACCTATATTGTAAGTTTAGTTCCGGTTACCGTCCATATGTCTTTTTGTACGTCTTTGGTTAGGGTAGGGGTTAAGGTCAGAGATTGGGGCTGGGGGAAACGTTTTGTTTTCTTACCTTGCTTTGTCTAAAAGTATTGAATAAGACATAATATTTCTTTCTAACGAATGTATCAAAATACATAAATTGAGTTGTCAGTGTGCACAAGTTGTATTGTCAGTTGAAAAGTGTCTCGATGTATTACTCATTCGATTACGATGAATCAAATATGGCATTTATTTTTAATATCTACCTTCTAAGAATATTACTTGTTACGAGAAATTGAATAACACATTTCATTATAAGTATTACTCTAATCACATTTAAATCATTTAACAAATGAATAAAGCATGATTTTTTTCCAAGACAACTTCATGATTTTTTTCCATGAATTTTTCCCTACAATAGTTAGGAAAACATTTTTTTTGTAGAAGCCATCACTCAAGATATTCAAATGTAAAACAAAGAAATCTTCAGAAATTTGTCATTTGTCAGAACAGATTGTATTTACAAATTAAATCAATCATCTGTGAATGAGCAAAAATATATTTTAAGTTGAGAGAAAGCATGGAATACAAAATTTTATTTCATAACTATTTTTTTTATTTTTCAGCATTCCCCCTCATCCAACAGATCTGTAGCCTTGTGTCACATTTTTTCTATGGAAGGTTTATTTTGAACAAAATAAATATCAGTCTCAAGGAAGTCATCTTGGAAAGAGTTGCAAACATTTACAACAGAGTAAACACTATTTTATTGGGGTCAAGATGAAACACCATCGGACAAAATCTTCTCAGTAAAAGTGCAAAGTAGGACAAAACCCCTTTGGTCAAATTAGAATATGACAAAAGTTCAAGTAATTGGTGACATATACTTACTTTCAACATTGGTCTAAACAGAAAGTCTCTACATGACCTTATATTCTATTCACTCATTTCAAAGCTTAATAATCTCTTTAGGTATTAAAATGTGGAAGAATAAAACTTATCAAAAGAATTTTCTTAGAATCAGAAAACAAATGTGCTAATCCATCAGGATTCTTCACCTCTGAGTTATTAAAAAGAATCCCCTTTTTAAGTGTATAAAAAAAAATTTGTAATCTATTATTTACAATGGTTGCTCAGATGATTCTCCCCAAAATTTGCACTTCGAAATAAAATTAGTTTTCAAGAATGTATTTGATATATATCTAAAAGATTGAAATATAATTTATTATTCATGTTCATTTGGAGATGCAAGAGTACTTCTAGACATGATTATCGCTGACGGGCAGACAAACCGGAAAACTCCCATAACCTCTTGTTATCGCCCCCACTTCTATATATGTCCGACAGTGTAAGGGGGAGAACTCATGTATCTGACTGGGTGACTTCCAGGCTTGGGCTCGGGAAATAATTCTGCTTTTTAAAACAGCGAGTTATAAATTTATAACTCTAAAGTTTATCTATGTTTGTGGCAGTGTTATTATGGAAAGAATGTAATTTGTTAATCTATGAAACAATACAATACATATAATGTTTTCTTTATAACAGTCTTATTATAGAATGAATGTAATGCTGATCTATGCAACAGTTCAATACTTATAACTTCTTTATTGCAATCTTATTTTAGAATGAATGTGATATGTTAATTTATGCTAATGTAAACTACATATGATGCCTTACTTATTGCCCTTTTATGTTAGAATGAATGTAGTATCTTACTCAATGTAACAGTACAATACTTATAATGTCTTTCTTATTGTAATCTTATTATAGAATGAATGTGAAATCTCAACCTATACAATACCTATAATGCTTTCCTCATTGCAATCTTATAGAATTAATGTAATATGTTAATCTATGCAACAATGCAATACTTATAATGCCTTCCTTATTGCTGTCTTATTAAAGAATGTTTTCCCAAATGCAGTCTTATAAAACGAATGTAATACATTAATCTATGAGACAGTAGATATTTTAAAACTGACACATAATAAGAATGAAGATTATGATTTAGAAATTCCTCATTTCATCTTTCATAAAGGGGTATTTCTTGAGAATGAGGGGATTCTGTCCTTGGAGGGTTTGCCTAGGGATGTTTTGTTTTGGGGGATATCTGTCCGATACTCATTTTTTTAATAGCAGCCATTTACAATCCTCTAAAATGAAGAATGCTCCTTCAGTGAACAAAGTGCTTTCTCTGCAGTTATACATCCATCCACTACTGGTATTGTTTGGGGCGGTAACTCGGGGTGTCACTCCCAATGTTACCAACTCAAAATCTTTTTTGCTTTGAAGGATTCTACAAAAAAGTCAAAAGATGCTGAAATGTGCCCCCAAAATTCCACTCTTCACCTTCTTAAGGCTATTTTCAATGTCACTGTATCCATGAAGAGAGTCATTTAATGGAAAAGTTACTGTTGGACCAAAAACTGCAAATACATTCAGATTTTAGATTTGAACACTGTTAAAAGATCAAGTTTAGAAGAGTTTTCAGCCTTTTCTGAAGAGATATGATGATCAATCCCTTGCTCAACATAGATCTGCTGATGCTACTATCTCAGTTAATATTTGGAGATGATCCTATTGTCTTATAATGCATGACTTCCTTGCAGTTTCATCTTTCAGAATTTAAATACTTTATGGCATGTTTCCATTGCAGTAGAATGAGAATAACCCCAGGTTACGATTCACATTTGCTACTTCTGCCATCAGGTGTAACTTTTCTGTCTCATAATACATGTCAACCTTTTAGTATATAAGTATTTCATGTGATATCTCATAGCAGGCAAATTATTGTAATACAAGGAAAATCAAAGCATGTATACCACTGTTTCAACTTGAAATCTTCATTTTGTCACTGAATTCAGGAAATGAGTGTTACTTCATGAAACAAGTAGTATCTCAATATTGAGTTTAAGTTTGAATTCTCTAAAAGGCAATATTGGATAATGCTTTAAAAAAAAAAGAATTTTGTGTCCCCTTTGAAGATGAATAACAATCAATTTTTGCTGTTATTACTGTTCCTGCTTGCTGTCTACATGTGGTTTGGATTTTTCTGCCTTTCCTGCCATCTTGACGGTTGATTTTAGTACCACATGTAATACAAAAAAAATTACAATATTTCCACACTGCGTCCTACCTTTCATGATTAATTTTTTGGCAAAAATATAAAGCTTTCCAAGAATATAGGTGGAAAAGTCACTATTCTTGTATCTACAAGAGAAAAAATTGCTATTGGAGAGAGCATTGATATTAATTGAGAAGAGAATAGCTGTTTTCAAGTATGGATGCGTCTTGGTCAACATCACTTGTATATTTCTGCAGACATGCCACTTCTGCATCTCAAAATCCACCCAAAATGTCACTCTATCAAAATTAAAGCTTCTACCATAATTGAATGAAAAAAGAAAGAGGACTGACTGCTTGATATTATATTGGATTCGTAGAACACATAATATTCTACATCACTAGTTCAAAGTTTTAGAATAATGACTTTTATAGCAGCAGCAGCAGCTAACAAATAGATGTATACAAGTCAAGTAAAGCAATAATGTTTTACATCTTTGTTCTCTCCGATCTCCTATAAAAACAGATTACCATACATACCAGTGCATACTGAATACTAAGTATTAGCATCGGACTAAACTTGAATTCTTAGCTATTTGGGGGGTCAACTCATACACTGACATATACAGTGATTTTATTCAACAAACAAGCATGAGTAAAACAGATATAAGAAATCAAATAATTTATTCAAAATAAGAAACATTTCATTATGGATGAAAGCCATATTATTGTTTACAATAACATGTCAAATCGATTGCGATATTCCAAACAAACTAAATAAAACAAAATGATGAAGAACTTTGGAAGAATCAACCAGAAGAACATAATCTAAAATGGTTTTACTCCATCACGTGTTTGCTTAGGATCCATTAAATATAATTATGAAAAAAAAAGCCCACACTTTGCGTCCATATAGTTTCTTGCTAGTGTGTGTTTTCATTTGTACAACCAAATAAGATTTCTGTGTGAAAGAAAGACCCTATGTTTCATAATATTGTTTTCTGTCAAGTATGTGTTTTCATATGTCTCACCAAATCGGAGCTGTGCGCAGAAGAAAATCCACAAACTTCACAAGAATATGGTTTTTCTCCAGTGTGTGTTCTCATATGTTGCACCAAGTGAGACTTTTGGGCAAAAGAAGATCCACACATTTCACAAGGATATGGTTTGTCTCCAGTGTGTGTTCTCTTATGGTATACTAAGTGAGAACTTTGTGCAAAAGAAGACCCACATGTTTCACAGGAATATGGTTTTTCTCCAGTGTGTGTTCTCATATGATATACTAAATCGGAGGTATGTGCAGAAAATCCACAGACTTTACAAGAATATGGTTTCTCCCCAGTATGTGTTCTCATATGCCGCACCAAATTAGATTTTTGAGTAAAAGAAGATCCACATGTTTCACAAGAATATGGTTTCTCTCCAGTGTGTGTTCTCATATGATGCACCAGTGTAGACTTCCGTGCAAAAGACGATCCACAGATTCGACAGGAGTACTCTCTAGAGTGTGTTCTCATATGTTCCACCAAAGTAACCTTTTCTGAAAAGACAGATCCACATGTTAGACATGAATATGTTTTTTCCCCAGGGTGTATTCTCATATGTCTCACCAAATGAGCCATCCGTACAAAAGAAGATCCACACGTCCCACAAGAATATGGTTTCTCTCTGGTGTGTGCTTGCATGTTTTCCACTAAGTATTACTTGTATGAAAAAGAAGATCCTTAAACCTTACAAGGATACAGTTTGTCTCCAGTATCTGCACATATATTTTCCTAAATATATTTCTTGTGTAAAAGATGACCTGTACATGGTTTCTCTCCTGTGCTTGATCACACGCGATAACTGTGATGCTATAGAAAATGGAGATTGACAGCTTTTACATAGAGATTACTTTCAGAATGTTTCTTTTTTCCACGTGAGACCAACAGTCTTGTTTCCATCCATTTGACATTGAAATTATATTGAATATTCATGTCAAGCGTTTTCCAATTCTGGACATCTGTGAACAAAAAAGAGCAGAAGAAATATCATTAAAGACATTGGATATTGTATGAATTCATATCTCACTACAATAAATATATATAGTCATTTACAAAGGCTTGTTCAATCTGGTACAGGGCCACAATAATGAGAGTGAAACACATTACACTAGATAATAGTATGTCAGAAAAATTTGCTTAACCACTGCATAATGACAATGATATAACTTTTTCTTTCTACACAAATGATTATAAGAATGACTTTAATAATATTCATATTTCAGGATCAATTTGATTTCTCTTCCATTTCTCTCTGATTCAAGTGCAAAAGATGCATTTGGTAATTTACTACTTGGTATATTTATGTAATTAACATTGCACAGTTTGTATCTGTCAGATTGCATCTTATAGATCACATGACCTATGAAACACTATTGGTAGGATCTACATCAGTATTTACATTGTTTTGACTATTTTGAAATCATCTTTCTTTCCTGTTTAATAACAGAAATAAGGTTCTGATGAGTTCATAACTGTTATCAACACATCAAAGCAAAATCATTTTCATGATAGATCTGAAGAAGCCAGAACATTCCAAAGAGTGAAAAGAATTATCAGTTTTATCTTACCAAGCAGAAGTTTGTGTCCATATGCACTAAATTAGTTATTTTTGTTTTTCATAAATAAATTTTGCTAATTCTCAAATGGACAATCAAATCCCATTCTGACCGTTTTAGGATATTTCATCTGTGCATGTCTAAGCTCCAAATATCTTTACCCTGAACATTTTGTTTTGATGGTGAAAACTACAGATGCACCCCTTTACAAATGTCAATGGATGGAATTCAAAAATCGAATATATCTATCTCTCTATGTATAGTGAATCTAAGTTAATTCAAGGTTACTGTTTAGTGTTTCATAAATTTTCATTTCAACTTTTTACAGCTAATTTTTGTTTATTTCCTCAAGTAATCTTATGTAGGGCCTTTGCTCCTTACAGAAATTCATCAGTTTCTGTACAAACTGCAGCTATTATATAAGCTCTTTTAGCTTAATAAAAAAGTTTTAGGTTCAAGAGCCGAGTTGAATATTTTATAAAATATAAAACAAATCTTTTTTTCACAAGTGATCTTTTGGACTCTCCTTTCAGTCATTTACACCTAGCAAAATTTGTGAGTTTTGGGGAAAAATTTTTTTTTAAAGATTTTTAGCAGAGTTCTAATCAGGGGGCATCACTGACTTGGTGACAACAATAAGCATATGTCCATAAGAGGACCTAAAACTTGTCATCAGTAAAGATAAATATTGTAGAAAATCTTTATATGAAAATTATTCATCTAAACAATAAAAACTCATATATATTTGTCTTTTAATGGTTTATGATGGGCGAAATTTTGGCATTAAAAATTTCGGCAATCTTTTGACCTAGTTAAGTGCGAATTCAAACCATTGTCAAAATTGACTACAAATAGAGAATATCGACAAAGAACAAAAGCAGAGAGGGAACAGAGTTGATTGCAACTGATCGAACATTCCAACAAGATATCGATTAAATTTAATGAGTATCTTTTAAAATTATTATTCATTTACTAATATTTAATATAAAAAAAACCTTGACGAAAATACACTCGTGTAAATGTTTGCTATAAACAATTGCAAAAATATTCTTTAGAAATAGTTAAACGAGAATAAACTTATTATCATTGTGAATTGCATTAGATTAATATATCATGATTATATTTCATTTGAAATCCCATTTAGTTGGTAATTTTCACCTTAATATTCAAAACGTGGCCGGAACGCCCGGGGTAAGAATATTGCGGGGTCAAACCATCCAGACCAACTTGTCCCGTTACCACACATGACATTACCCAGCAAAATAAAAACAGTTTTCATTTAATTTTGTGAATAAAATGTTAATCTTGAGGCAGGAAATTATCTTATCTTCACTATAATTTTATTGTAAATTGCCTTTTCTTCTTGAACGTCATCACTTATTATTTTTTAATTATGAGAAAAAAAAAATACTTTTCATTTGCTGCCTAAACACAGCAAGATTTTTTTTTACAAATAAAGGTTTCATTTTCTTTTCTTTTGTTGTTGCTTCAAATGAATAACCTTTCAAGAGGAAAGAACAAGACAAAAACAGTCTATAGCTGATATTTCAAATAATTTCTTCATAAAATACCCGACAATATATAATTAAACATGACTTCGATAAAAAAAAATCATGTTCCTGAGAGCTAAAATAGAAAAGATGAAGAGTAAATGAGATTAAGCCCTAATAACGATTTGCCATCTTTCAAACAAAATTAAAATCCTTCGTATTTTATCCTCTTACCTTTCAGACGAGAAAAACAAAGAGAAAGTAAACGGGATGATTTCTTCTTCTTTTGTCTTCAAGTGTTTTCACTAAATTTGGTCGATTTGTTAGGATTTCTCACTCAATCTACACAATTTCTGTTTTCTTCATTCAATTCATAACAATAATGTCAAAGTTGAAAAGAATGGCACAAAGAAAACAGAATTAAGAAATAGAAAAACAAGATGCAGACGTGAATCGTCTCGAGGAAAATGTATCGCCTGACATTAATGAAGAACGAACTGGGTCATCAATACGGTGTAAGTTATAATTTCGTCCTTTGCGTTCAAAAGTCTCTCCACTTATTGCTTCTTGTTAACGGCTGTTTTTCGTGGTGGCTGACGTGTTTTTGTATCGGGCATGTAGATTGTAACAGCAAGCCCGTGATTTACAACCTATGCATTGAATCACTTATCCATGAATCAATATAGATATTGTGAGTTTTCGTTTATTTTGTTTTTTAAGTTTTCTTTTCCATTCCTAAAGTCTGTAGCCTTCTGGCACAATCATTGTATGAAAGTTTTATTTTAAACAGAAATAAATATTAGTCTTGCGGAAATCTTCTTCGGATGATTGGCATACACTTGTGGGCATATTTCTCTAGGGTCCAGACAAATTAATTCGGACAAAATCCTCTCAGTTGAAGTGCAAAGTAGGATAAAACTTCGTTGGTTAAATAAAAACATGATAAAAATTCAAATATTTGGTGACAGTATTAACTTTGCTTACCTTCCCTATTATTTTTATTTAATGGAAAATGTTTACCTGGCCTCATACTCTAAGCATATATATATATAATAAAAATTATAATCCAACATTTGTAAATGCAGTCTTTTGGGGTTCTTTCGTATGGGTTACGTTCAACAACGTACAAATAAATCATTGGACAATGAGATGAGTACAATAGATATGTATTCTTTATTCATTGATAACAACATGAATGATATTTTGTGTGTCTATATGAATAATCAAATTATGTCTGAGTTCAAAACAGTCTGTTGAACGTTCATATAGAAGCAGTATGAATTTTATAAAGAAAATAAGTCTTTTATGGTTGCGTAAGATTGCATGCGTGTTTTTAGTTGTAAGTACACGTTTCTGGTCGTGTATATATGTGTATGTCCTCTTACTTGCCTGCTATTGGTGAATGTCTGTGAATGCAAGAAAGTGCTTGTGCACACGGATGAATGTGATGTGAGCCAAACGACCGATGCTTGCAGGTATGCTAGGTTGTGATTGACTGACTAATCTAGTCTGTCATTGCTTATATGCAAAATCGGTAGGCTCCCAGACGCTTGTTAAATTCTGGCCTGTGATTGGCCATAAATTTGTGAATATTTCTGGTATTGCATTTTTAAATATTTTTTTGAGATTCTTGGGAGAAATCCAGGAGGTCTATTTTTGGAAGATTTTTGTTCAAAGATTTTGAGTGGTCCTTAGAAGTTCAAATAAATTTCCCCCTCAAATATCCATTGGAAAACAAAATTTATTTTCTACAATGATATTAGGAGCATTTGAAAACAGAAACGTACGTATATGCAAATTGAACTACCAAAATATATGAATAATCATTTATATTGCCCGTTTTTATACTGTGATTTTTTTCTGGTCTATTCATTTTGTCTTTCTTCACTTCTGTAAAGATGGAAATTTTCATAACCAATAGCTTGAGATCAAGGCATACGACCTCAACATTAGTAACCCACTCAAAGGACTATACATAACCTTCTTTTGAACAGATCATTGTAGGCTTAATGTGTTTTGAAATTTCTTTTCAACTTCAACTTACTCTTTCACAACATTTTTGATACCTAGAGTAAGAGAAATCCATGTATTTCTCTTAATGATAGAACATGCAATTTTATCACTGACTGCAATTATGGTTAAACAGAAGAATATAAAAAAATGTGATGCATTCTTCATGAGTTGAAGTCTATATTGATAACACCTATTGTGTCTAATTTCCATCTTGAAAAAATCACTATGATGAATGGCCCAGAAGAATAATCTGTAAAAGAAAGTAGTCCTGATGACAAAGAGTGTGGTACTTCCAATACTCCATCTTTTTATATTACAATAGTAATTTACCACTGACCAATATACTGGCAACATATTGTCCAACTCGGTCCTCCTGTCAGTGTGGTTCCAGGGTAGAGCCATTTCCCATTGTTTTAATTTCTCATTTATTTCTTGCAGTTTTGCTTATTCTTCCCGGATCCACTATCACAATAATCACTAATCCAACAGTCTTTAAGTGCAAATCACCATCAAAAGTTAATAAATTCAGGTTTATCTTTTTCTCTATACGAGCCGAGTTAAAATAAACCTTCAAACAATTTCTGGCCTTTATTGCCATTATGGAAAAATGTATTTGTTTTTCAGGTAATGTCAAATCCATGACTTATTCAAGTATTTTTAGCATAGATTTTCATTTAAAAAAATTTTTTCTGTCATTAATATTTTTCTGATTAATAACCATCTCTGGTATATAATGACACTTGACCTACTTATCTATGATGGAAATATATTCAATTGTGCCGAACGCAATCATCTGGTCGTCATATTGCCATCTCTATCATGTACACCTTGAGATTTCTTAATCATTCAAAGCAACTGGCATATTGGATTATTGAATTTCCTGCCAATGATTCTTCATTGTTGTCTTTTGTCCATCTAAGTGGGCAAGGATGATATTGGGAGCATTTTGAAACAGATATGAACGTGCGTAAATCAAGATCCCAAAATATATGAATATTTATCTTCTAACTCAAGCCGTCAAGATGGAAAAACCCAAAAGTTCCTCACTAGGCCTAAGAAATATTCTTCTCATTATCAGAAAGAATTATTAGAACTTTTTCAAGTCAAGATAACTATATTCAAGAAATTTTCCTTTTACATGTTACAGGGACCTAAACAAGATTCAGACTTTAGACAGATCTACTTTGAAATTGATTTTCATCTACTTTTATTTCCTAAGTTTCACAACAGATATTTTGGTATTTTGTATTATTCTGTATCAAGTTAATTTATACCTATAACGCAGTGAATGCCAGCAATGATATGCATTTTGAAGCATATAAACCACAGTATGTTACCGAATTCATAAAGACAGAGTAATTTCATGGAACAGTAGCTGTTGTGCCTAACCATTGCAATTATATTCAGTATTCATCTTTGATTCAAATGTGCAAAAACTTTCTTTTAGGAAGAATAATGAGCAATCCTTTGCTTATAACAAACACTGCTGCTACTACTATTCCTGCTAGTAATTGGAGACTTATATAATCTTACATCTGCCCTTCTGACAGTTCAACTTCATAGAATTTGAATTCTTCATGAGTAATCTCACTGCAAAAGATTAAATATAGCGAAAACAAAATTTACCTTTCCACATTCGTGTCATCATTGGCTTACCAGGATAATAAACATTGTAACTAGATACAATGCCTATCCAATGTCATACATGTATAGCCAAAACATTTCTGCAGTGCCTAATATCAAACAGATATTTTTGAATTTGCTGATCAATCTTCCTAAATGGCAGCAGCCAGTCAGAGGAAATAACTAAAAGTAAAGAAAAATATTCCCAATATCATTATTGTTCACAACGTTGATATGAATGGTGTGGATAAATCAGATCAGATGACTGATTTGTACACTTGTGAGCCAAGAAGTAGAAAATGTTGAAGAAAGGGTCTCATCAAACCAGTGGAATATAAACTAACAAATGCTTAGATCCTATACAAGAAGAATCCTGACTTACAGGGAATTCATTAAATCAGTTATAGAAAGACTTATTGGTAGGTATGATGAATCACATAAAAGGGTAAACAGGCCTAGTCTTGGAGATCCATTGGCAAGAAATCTGCAAAGTATTTCATCAGCAAAATCCTAGAGGATGAGAGAATGGAATGTGTTTATTGTGCCAAGCCAAAACAAGATAGTTACAAAGGCACCAAAATTGGTAGATGGTGTAAGGAATGCACAGTTTAGTTGTGTTTTGATGAATGCTTTGAAAAGTATCACAAATGAAACAAACTTGCAGTGGAAATGTATGAAAAATACAACAAATAAGACAAACTCACAATTCATACACCCTTAAAGTCTTTATTGTAACCACATAAATAGTTAATAAAAAATAAATACAAAAAACATGTAATTTGATTTCAGGAGGAATTGTTGTCACATTATTGTAAATTTTTAGTTTATTCGTGAAAAAAGTCGTACAGTACAGCTGGAAGGAAATCAACCTGTGAAAGTGCTAAAATGTATGCCTTAGTTTAAATTTGCAATTAACTTTTATCACTGAATTCAGAAAATGAGAGTAACTTAATGGAACAATTTGTATTGTGTTCAACTACTGCATCTCAATGCAACATATATCTTTGAATTCTGTAAAAATCCATGAATGAATCATGCTTAGAAGAAAATGGAATTTTCTGTCCACTTCCAAGAGAAATAAAGAGATCATCTCCTGCTTACAATAAGCATTTTATGTTGCTATTCATCCACTTTTTGTTATCGGGGAGTTGCTTTGATAGTTGCCATTTTGGCAAAAATAAAAAGGTTACTCAGAAAAAAAGGTGAGAATGTCATTATTGTTATTGGTTATTTTAGGAAGAGGAATAACCATAGTTAGACAATCAAAATTCATACAACATGGTCTACAGCAAAAATAAATTAAAATTGATTAATCCACAAAGGAAATTCAACGTTCAGGATTTAAGTACATGATGCAATATAACTAGAAAAATGTTATTGTTCCATCTCATCTTGAACCTTATATTATCTTGGAGCTGATTAGTTCGTTGATTTTCACACAAAAATAAAAGGTTTTCTCTGAAAATAAAGTGAGAATGTCACCAATAGTTATTCTTAAATCTAATTTTCATATCTCTCCTTCAACAGGAAGAATAGTCATGGATTTTAAAAGATTAAAATTCATAAAACATGGTTGGTAGCAGAAATAGACCCATTGAATGAATGATTAGAACTGATAAATCAAAAAAAAAATTCTCAATATTGGTTGTCCAAAATCAAGTGTTGGAGAGAGCACAGGCATTGGCTGAGAAGAAAATATATGTTTTTAAGTATGAATGGTTGTTGAATATTTCAGCTGATATACAACTTTAATTTGAATTAGAAATTCTCGAGATTTATCTAAGATATCACTGAACCAAACTTCAAGCTCTTAATACAAATAAGTAAAGAAGGAAAGAACTTGTTATTATATTGGCTCTGTAGAACACGATATTCTACATCACTCACTTCTAAGTTTTATACCGTTGACTTTTATATCTATAGATATAAGAAATAGATGAATAAAGCAACTTTCCCATTCATCAAGATACTGAGGGGAAGTGATGTTTTATATAATTTCCTTCTGTTTCTCTCCCTCTCTTCAAAGAAAACTAATGAACCTAAACAGCAAAACCTTCAAACAAAATGATATTTGGAGAAAATACATATTTTTTCTAAAGACCCAGTATACAAACCAGAGTAATAATTGATGAAATTTGCATCTTTTATGATTATTTCCCAATGATTATTATTAAAACTATCTTTTCAAATAAATGAAGATGGTTGTCAGTTGTGATTCTGAACAAATTATCTGGATGATTTTGGTGGAGTGATGGGAACTTATCCTCCAACAATCAAGAATACTTTAAAATATTTGAATCAAAGAATTCTTCAAGTTTCAATTGAATATTTTACATATGCTATGAATAAGGGCCTCATGAAAAGTCTGAAAATAATTGTCCTGAGAAAATATTTTGCAAGTAACTTTGCAATCATGAAATCCAGGCAAATACCTATTCATATACTTCTTATTTAGTAAAGATTATACATTAGGCAAATTCACAAACTCTATAATTATTTTGAGGAAAAGGAAATTCTTTCTTTAACAATCCATTCTATGGCTGACACACTATTCCTCAGGAACTTGAAATGAAGAAGAAACTTTGGTAGAGACTTGACTTTGCAAACCACAACACCTTATTCTGGATACTTCCAATTAAATAGGAAGAAAAATACTTGTCAAAATAATTGAAATCATAAATTCACATACTTTATAATATATTGTAACAAATTTTATACAAGGTCTGTCTCCAGTGTATGCCTAAATATATATTTTCGATGCTGACTTCTGGTAAAAAGCCGAGTCACATAATTTGTAAAAAATAGTTTTTCTTCAGTGTGTGATCATAATGTGTGTATCTAAATTTGTAGTTCTGGAAAATAATGATCCAGACCCTTCACAAGAATATCATTTTTCGCCAATGTTTGAAATTTTTGAAAATGTGAATCCTCAAGGATCCTGGTTACACTTATCATAAAAAATATGGTTTCTCTCTAGTGTGTTTTTGCTTGGGTATCTTTAAATGAGAACTCCTGCATTATTATACCTCTCCAATCTGCACACAACATAGTTGTTCTTTTTTATAAGCAGAAATGCCTTGAATAGTGTGGTTTTGATGCACAAATATTGTTACTAAATAATTAGCTGAAAAAAAAAAGACTATGATAAAACTTTGAACAACACTGAAAATTCTGGAACAAATCAAATGTACTAAATAAGCTATATCTGTATCTGAAATAATCACTTGAAAAAACTATCATATGTGAATTAGCATATATCATGGAAATATAATTGTTTCCCTGATTTTCATATTCAACACTGAATAATTATAGTTTTTTTTAATGAATTTATGCATAACCATGTTTTTTTTATAAGTTTATGTTTGACCATCAAATTCTTCTCAACTGCAATTTATGTTTGTCAATGAAGAAAAGTTATTATTAAAGAAAATACTGAGCAAATGCATTACTTGCAATTTTAAATTAGTTTTGGTATGGGTCATACTGAATTGAATCACCAGAAGATTGTTCAATATTCTAACCACTCGGCTGAGATTTTGAAAAAGGTATCATGTCTGAGTGGGCTCAAAATTTGATTGGTCTTTCCAAGAAACCATTTGGAAGTAATAGACTCAGGACCTGACTAGGAAGAAAGTAGTATCAGTGCACAATAAGATGTATAAAATATCACTGGATCTTTCTAACTTTACAAGCTGTTGAGATATAAGGGTAACAGAAAGTAAAGAATAAACATTTCATATATTTGGAATTCAGCATGGTCCATGGTGATGAAGATGCAATGAGGCCAATATGTGGCATATGTTTTTAAAAGGTTTTCATGGTTTGGAAACATTTGTGAAGAACATAACAGGCCACTGCTAAAGAGTTGAATTCAACTTCATCTTTTATTCAGACAGACGACGACTGCAACAACTTTTGTACTGTATATATAATAAATGAAAATTATAAAAATTTTTTTTTTGTATAAATGTATTCATTGGAACATAATGAGCCTGCATTTATCTATCTATCTATCTATCTGTCTCTCTCTCTCTATATATAAATATATATATGTGATTATCTAGGACTTGTCAATTTAGCTAAGTCTGAAGGATTCCTTCCTGGGAATCAGTTGACCATGAGTTGATGGGGATGTCAAACGTTTCACTGCAATAAAAAAATGAATATGCATTTTGTTTTAAATATTACCTCTAATAGATATGAATAAAAGAAATTGGCAGTGGCTAATGAGTGAATTATTTTCTGCTCATTCACACCTGCTTTGAGTAATTTTACTTATTACTGCCATTCATCTCAACTCTATTGGAACAAAACAAAGCATCTTTTGGCAGCATGTCTTGTTGGGTGTGATGAACTAAAAATTTAAAAAAGAAGTGATCACTGAATGGATATTGTGGTGGAAGAACAAAAGAAAGAAGTTATTGATTGCTTTCAGCCATTTCAAGGATGTTTATTATATGAAGGACTAAAACTGATGAAACATCAGTTCAAACATTGCAGTTAATGATTTCCTGACACTGTCCAGGATAACTTTAGAAACTTAATGGAAAGAATAAGATGGATGGAAATGACATTTGAAAATTTAATTCTATTGTAATGAATGTCAAGATAACTAATTGATTTTCAACTATAAATGATGGAATATACAGAACTGAGTCCGAATCCTATCATAGTTTTCAACAGCTCTTGAAAGAATTGGATTTAACTTTGTTAAAATTGATTCAAGCTCTTTCACGAATGGTTTCGTAAAAAATCAGAAGAAAATAAAATCATTTAGAGAAATTCCAGATTCTTTTTTGACAATAACCGAAGATAGAATATTACTCAAAATTGGGTTTATATTTTGATAAATTTTCCTGGAATTAAAATAAAAAATAACTCAGGAATTTTTATGTATGGAAATAAATGTGTATGTGTTTTCATATGTTTCATCAAATTAGCCTTCAACAATTTTGCAAAGGGATATCCACATTTTTCACAAGAATTCGGTTTCTGGCCAGTGAGTTCGCATATGTAGCAATAAATATGTCCTTTCTATAAAGGTGGATCCACATGTTTCACAAGAATATGGTCTCTCTCCAGTGTGAATTCTGATATGTTTAACTAAATTAGATTTGCATGAAGAAGAATATCCACACATTACACAAGAGTATGGCTTCTCTCCAGTGTGTTTTCGTATATGTAGCACTAAATGAGACTTTTCTGCAAAAGAAGATCCACATGTTTCACAAGAATATGGTTTCTCCCCTGTGTGGGTTCTTATATGTTTAACCAGATGAGCCTTTTCTGTAAAGGAAGATCCACATGTTTCACAAGAGTATGGCTTCTCCCCAGTATGTGTTCTTATATGTTTAACCAAATTTGATTTGCATGTAGAAGAATATCCACAAGTCTCACAAGAATATGGTTTCTCCCCAGTGTGTGTCCGCATATGTAGTACCAAATTTGATTTGGTAGCAGATGAATATCCGCATGATTTACAAGAATGTGGTTCTTCTCCAGTGTGTGTTTTCTTATGCTGCACCAAAGATGACTTTTTTGCAAAGGACGATCCACATGTTTCACAAGGATATGGCTTCTCTCCGGTGTGTGTTCTTTTATGTTGCACCAGAGATGACTTTTGTGCAAAAGAAGATCCACATGTTTCACAAGGATATGGCTTCTCTCCGGTGTGTGTTCTCATGTGCTGCACTAAATGTGACTTTCGTGCAAAGGGAGATCCGCAAGTCTCACAACAATACAGTTTTTCTTCAGTATGTGCTTGCATGTCTTCCAGAAATTGCAATTTGAGTGAAAAAGATCTGCACACCTCAAATCTACAATTTTTTTCACATTCACATATATTAGAAAAAAGAGTTTCACTTTTTCCACATTCAGAAAACTTTCAGAATATTTTCCCAAGTTTTTGATGCAAGGTCAACAGTCTTGTTTCAATTTATTGAATTTCAAAAGCATAAAAAAATGATTTTCAAGGATATCATTCAATGTTTTCCAGCCAAAACATCTGCGAATGAGAAGCAATAAAAGATATTAGTGGACGGATTGAATATTGCATGAACTTAGATAACATTCAATAGATACAAGTAGTTATTTACTGGGGCTAGTTCAGTATAGGGACACAATAATGATGCATTCAGAGAGGATTGAACTCACAGCACTAGTTATCAGCCTGCGAGATAAGATTGCTCAACAATCATACCATAAGCAATATATGTATATTTTTTTCTCTCTACACAGAAATAACAGGGAAAACTGTAACAATGTTGATCTTTACTGAAGAATTCTTTTTCACTTTTATTTCTTTATACAATCGAAGTTGGGTTGGATGAAATACTACTTGGTAAATTTATTTTATAAACATAATCATATTTTGTGATAAATCAATTGCATCAAATAGATCATATTATGTATGAAACAATATTGGTACTATCTACATCTCATAAACATATTTACAATACATAACTTGCTTATTCATGTTTAGCCATGTAAATTAAAAATCTATAGCCTTTCATGCATGATCTGTCAACAAAGGTATTAATGAATTATAGAATTTTCTTGAGTTTTATGTTGAAATAATAAACTTCACGCTTAGTGCATCTTGATTATTTCCTGTACTTTTCGAAGAGAGCATGAAATGGCTAACACAGTACGTACAATACCATTACTTTCAGATGGGGAAGGAAATCTGATTCGACCTATGGGAATAGCAAAGGTCAAATTCAAGATGGCCACCAGTTGACTGAGTCAAATGTTCAAATGTGTTTGATTTTCAAATCAAGCAGCTTACAAAAACATTCAAAGCAACATTTCCAACTGAGATGGAATGCCCATTCATTTGATGATGCCTTTGAGATCACCAGAAGCCAAGAAAATGCCATTATGTCAAGGTCAAAGTAAAAGGAAATGTTTAAGAGACATTATTTTGCTAATACATGTAATGCTGGACTGAAATATAGAATTGCCTGAACTGTAGATATGAAAAAAACAAGTAGCCAATTTTTTTTAACAATTTACAGATCAGAATTTGACGGCATTATTTGAAATGATTTTTATATATATCACATAATTTGATGCATTCATGGGAAAAAAGCAAGTTCAGTTTTTTCTGTAATATCAGGTATGCTCAATAATGTGCTGAAGTTTATCACAGCCTGATCATTGGAAAGGTGGATTTTCCTAGATGGCTGCCAAATCTGTCATATGCCCATCACTCATTCAATATTAACACAATTTTTTCTAACAATTTCTTATAGCATGAAAATGCAAAATACTGTATAAAATTCTACTCTAGTCTGACCACTGGAAAGGTACAATTTCCAAGATGGCCGCCAAATAATCTCATTGCTCATTACTCATTAATTAACAACTCTATGCAAGTTTTTTTCTTTTAATGTCAAGTATAATTGATAACACATCAAAATTTTCCCACAGTCCAACCACTGAATAGGTGTAATTCTCAAGATGGCCATTAAA
>OY735214.1:54691738-54939238 GCA_963457665.1 Thysanoteuthis rhombus
ATTAGGAATAAAAAGATTTATGACTTTTGAGTCGAAAATTAACAACTCATTTCTGATAACACAGAACAGAGGAAGAAGATGGAAGTTAATTGAGTAAAAACATTAAAAAATACATCAATCTAAAGCTTATTATGAGTTCTTTAATATATTATTGAACTTGCTACTTCACATCACAACAATGATCTTGGAACAATTGATACATAATGATATGAAATGATATTTGTTATGAGAGAAGATAGATAAATAAGAACATAGATAAAAACCAATTTTCCTATAATCATTTATTTCTTACAAAGGATACAATTTAACAATTTAACTGGATCAATACTTGACTTACTTCTCATGCAAATAACTCAGAAATTTTTCAAGTAAAGAAAAAGTCAGACGTTTGGGAAATGACTTGAATGATGCTGGTTATTTACAAATTCAACTCATTACTCAGAAATTTTTCAAGTAAAGAAAAAGTCAGACGTTTGGAAAATGACTTGAATGATGCTGGTTATTTACAAATTCAACTCATTACTCAGAAATTTTTCAAGTAAAGAAAAAGTCAGACGTTTGGAAAATGACTTGAATGATGCTGGTTATGCCCACAATTTAGAGAATCAATCCAGAACATAAACATTATGTAACATTGAAAACGTGATGGAAAAAACTTTTTACCATGATCAAAAATGGAAAGATTTATTTATTTTTCAGGAATATTTGCTTGCATCAATTGACAACATATTTTCAAAGACTTTGTTTTACAATTTCAACTCATTCCTTAGGAATAAAGTTTTGTTCCGAATGTTTGCATCAGAATGTCTTATCTAGAAACACATGTGAGAAACAATATAAAAAATTATACATTTGTTTTACATGAAAAAAAATAATGTGACTTTAAGGGGGTGAGTCTTTACTGACACAGGTTCAATTCTTCACAAAACTTCTCAAATGTCAATCACCCTACAGGCAGTAAATGTATAACAGTTTTTTTCTACACAGATAATCACAAAGATATCTGTAGTATTATAATTTTTTATTGAAAAGATTATTTCACTTTTGTTTCTTTGTATAACTGAACATTCATTTGGTAATTTACTACTTAGTATATTTGAAATATTAACATGGCACATGACATCTTGAGTTACGTCAATTGTATCTTATAGATCATATTATGTATGAAACATTACGGATACTATTTCCATGTAGTGAATATATCTTATCTTTAACTTTGTTCAAGAAGTTATCTTCCTTGCTTATCTCTGTTTGGCAATAAAATTAGAAATCCTGGCCCTTTCATATGATTTGCCAAAAAGTGTTATTAGTACAAATATTGAAACAATATAACTTTGATATAAGCCAAGACAATTCAAAATAGTTATTGATGTGAAAAATTATCCTCAAGTTTTATGTTACAATGATGAATTTCTCAGACTCAGCTTGAAATCACTAAAAATTCAATAGTTTATTTTTTCATGGATTTATAGTAGCATGAAGTGAAAAATGCCACATATCTACATAAATGCACCAAAATTCCACACTCTTCATAGTAAAGATATTGTCATAAATGTAAAGGAAGCAAGTCTAGAAAACCATTCTTCAAAAGCTCCACTTTAACAATAAAGATATTCATTAAAGTAATAAAAATCAACATTCTTCCGTTTCAGTTTTCATATAACACAATGGACTGATGGTAATATAGTGTCACAACTCACAGAATAAAATCCAATGAAATAATTCATCATTAGTTATAAAGCATAAAACTGTTTCCTTTTTTTAATTTCATCCATAATATCCATACTTGTAGCACATATTCTTCCTTTTATCATGGCAATTATCTCCTGCCTTTCTTCATCAGCACTTATAACAACATCAACACATGGCGGTTAAAGAAAGCATGTGGAGACAAATTCCTTTATCCTCAGCAGCTACACCATCTTGTCACTAAAAAGAACCCAGTTACCATTACTACTCCCCCTTACACAATATAGGAGCCGTCTTACCTATAAGACAAGGTGATACATGACTTAGTGATGAAATGATCCTTTTATAAACAAAATAAAAATGCATTTTGTATTTTGCTCACTTACCTTTCAGACGAGGGAATGCAATGAGAAAAAACAAAGAGAAAGCAAACGGGATGATTTCTTCTTCTTTTGTCTTCAAATGTTTTCTCTAAATTTGGTTGATTTTTTAGGATTTCTCACTCAATCTACACTATTTCTCTTTTCTTCATTCAATTCATAACAATAATGTAAAAGTTGAATAGAATTGCTCAAAGAAAACAGAAATAGGAAATAGAAAAACAAGATGCAGATGTGAAATTATTTTGATTATGGTTAAAGGTAAGACCTGGAGGAGAATGTTATGCTCTGTTCTCTTTCTCTGTTTTGTTTGAAGATATTGAATAAAACATGTTTTTTTCAAATATGTATGTAATAGCATTGGGTTGTCAGTGTGTACAAGACATACCATCATTTGAAAAAATGTCTTAAAATATCATTTGTTTTAGTTAAAATAAATTTGATACAACATTTATTGTTTACATCTATCTTCCAAAATATCATTTCATCATAGGAATTGAAATGCATATCCCATTATAAGTATTACTGAAGTTACACTCAATTCATATAATAAACAAGTCAAGTGTTGTTTTTTCCCAGGCCAACATTTTTCTTCCACAATAGTTAGTGAACATTTTTTTTCTATAGTGGTCATTACTTGAGATATTTAGAGATGAAATGAAAAAATCTCCATTAATTTATCATTGGTTAGAATGGATTGCATTTACAAATCAAATCAATCCTCCATGAATTGGCATAAATATTGTTATAGGGAAACATTGGAAATAAACTAATGTTCATTTTTCAGCATCCTTCAATCCTCCTAATTTTTTTTTGTATGAATATTTTATTTCAACCAAAAGTAAATATTAGCCTTGTTGAAGTCATCTTGGAAAGAGCTGTGAACATTTACCTTGGGGCCCTGAATTCTCTCAAAGGCAATACTTACTTATGCTTAAAAGAAAAAAAAATTGTGTTTTCTTTGAAGAAGAATAACAATCAATCCTTGCTTAACTGGAGTATTTGCTGTCATTACTGTTCCGTCTTGCTGCCAACATGTAGTTTGAGGTTTTTCTTCTGTCGTATGAAATATGGCTTCCCGGCAGCTCATCTTCAAGGATTTTGATACTTCATTCAATACATCTAAAGGAATGTTATCTTTTCACCCTGTCTTCTACATTTCATTATCATCGAGCTGCTTTGATAGATGATTTTTCTACAGGAATAAAAAGCCTTCATAGAAATGAAATGAAAATATCACTATTATTATTCTGAAATTTTGTTTCAACATCCCTCTTAAGGCAGGAGGAATAGCCATGGTTTTAAACAATTAAAATTCAGATTACATGGTCTGCAGCTGAAATAAATCTGTTACACAGATAATTAAAATTGATGAATCTACAAGAGAAAAATTTATCATCATTGATTGTTCAAGAGCTGCTATAGGAGAGAGTATTGCCACTGATTGAGAAGAAAATAGCTGTTTTTAAGTAGTTAAATCACATATCGGTCCTAATAAATTCTTTGCTATGCCAGATTTCTCTACTATTGCCACTGTTTAGGACAAACAGTTATCTTTCTTATCTTTATACTTATCCTCACCAATACCAAATTATCATTTTGATTTTTCTCAGAATCTGTAAAATGTTAGATTTTTAAAAATTATTTTCCTTAAATGAACTTTCTGATCAAAAAAGGAATTTATTTGAAAAATGAATTAAATAAAGTGACATTCAAATAATACAGTACATTGATCTAAAGATAAAAAAAAACAATCCTGGAGACTTTGATATCTACAATTATTCATCAAGAATTATTTTGGCATAATTGCTAATGTACTTGTCAGCAGACTTGATGTGGGTTCAAATCATGCTAGATCCATGTTGATTTTATAAAATGGTTTGGTTTACCCTAACACTTTGGGTTAAATAAACCAACGAACAAATATGGTGACATCAGTATACTTTTTGAGATGTTTGACCATCAGATAACTCAATTCATCATTCCAGTTGATATCTATCAATGAAGAAAATGTTAGACTCATGGATTATTTGCAATTATCAAATTATGATTAATTTTCTAGGGTTCTCCACTGCAATTGATACCTCAATAAGGAAAAGCTATTTATATGCATTGAGAGAGATACATAAAGTCACCTATCTGGTGTATTAGAATGTTCTTCTGTTAACCGCTATAGGAAAGTGATTTGTGCACATGCAGAGGTAAAAAATGCCTGACTATTTACTCTCATGTGACCCTCATCCAATGAATATGTGCAGAATGGACTCTTCCAGTCCTCTGTAACCTTCTGGGTAAGTCTAAGACTTGTTTCAAAAGACTACAGATTGGACTGCTAATTAAATATTTCTAAACTTTTCTGATGAACTCTAAACCTTTCACAGGAAACAACTTTGATGACTCCAAAGACAATCCACATCTACACTTTCATTAGATAAAACACTAGACTAATACTTTATTTGTTGTCATGAAATTATGATAAATTAGTTTTTGTAACAATAAACTTCAGTACATCACACATTCATAAATTTGACTGATATACTTAAAACATAAGTAAAACAGATATGATGATTTAAGGGAAATTTCATTCAAATTTTATACTTGTTTCACACATTAGAAAGGAAGAAATGCTGCATTCTTGATTAAAAACACAAGAAATATTGTTTGCACCAATAAAAAAGTCAAATTATCCTAATTTCTTCACCAGCTGAACATAATATTTTTGGATGTTTTCCTTTATATACAGCAAACTTTTATGTGTTTAGATCTCCAATTCTAAATGTGTGCATGAATTTTGAAAGGAAAAAAAAAAATACTTTTGTTTTTTATCAAAAATTTTTTCCTTCAAAGTTCTGCACAGCCAATAAACCTCTTTCTTAAACTTGACGTGTGTTTTATATTGAAAATAAAAACCATTAGTGGTGATAATCATAGACTGATTGACATACTGACACACCAGATAACTCCCCTCTTCTATATATGTCAGGAAGTGCAAGGGGCAGAACTCATGCATCTACTGTCTCACTTATAGGCTTGTTAGGTTTGTACAAATGATTTATATTTTTGAATCAATTCAATAAAAATTCATAATGCAAGTGTTAATCTATGCTACAGTACAATACTTATAATGCCTTCCTAATTGCAGTCTTATCATAGAATGCATGTAATATGTTGATGTATTTTACAGTATAGTACTTAAAATGTCTTCGAAGTTCTGCACAGCTAATAAACCATTTTCTAAAACATAATTCCAGGATTCAGACCTACATAACAATGAGAAGAAATCAGAAACTTATATTGGTGCTGATACAACCAATAGAAAGAAATCCATTTTTCATTTCAAGTTGATCAACAATTAGATTTTCAGTTCGAACCAAATGTAGAAGTGGTCTACTGTTAAAATCCATGATTAGTCCACTATATATTCTAAGAATGTCAAGACTCAATGTTTGATAATTTATTTCTATTTCAAAGCTACAATTATTCATAAATATAATTGACCCCATAAATTGCTTAATAAATAATGAAAATATGTCCAACACTATTTTTTCAAGTAAGGAGACTTAACTATTTACCTCTTAATATAAATAAATATTCACTCTGAATATCTGATTATTAGGAAACCATAAATTATGTTAATAATCATCACAATAAATATTACATTCCTTAATTCATTATTGAATATAGTAAAGATTTATTTAGGTTTTAACAAAATGCAATGCAATTTTTGGAAATCCTTATAACCCATTTGTATTGTTGATTTTTAGGGTTCATTATTTTAGAAGTTGATTAAAATTGTTCAATGCTAATTTCTTTTTACCAAACTGATTATCGTCTTGATAAAAATTTCATATATCAACATTTAGGATACTAGACTGGATAACGCCCTAAAGAAATTGCTGTCTGATTTCATCTATTCTTCAGAACTGGTTATCTATTTAGATATTTTACATTTTCCTTTTTATAGTATGATCTTCATCTTTGTCAGAGTCAAACATGTAAAGGATTTTCTTTGTTGATAATTGATACAGAAACTTAGACTAAATAATGAATTAGGAATGAAAAGATTCATGACTTTTGAGCTGAGAATTATTGACTCATTTCTGATAATACATAACAGAGGAAAAAGATGGAAATTAATGGGTAAAAATATTCAAAGTCACTAAAATTTAAAGCTTATTCTGAGCTTCTGAATACATATTAGGCCAGGCTAGTTTGCATCATAACAATAACCATAAAGTAATTGATACACAATGACATAAAATTGTATTTGTCATGAGGGAAGCCAACTAGATGAAAACATTTATGAAGCTGATTTTCTTATAATCATTTACTTTTAAAAAAATTCAAATCTTAATATTTTTCTAACTTTTCCTGAAACAAAAAAAATCCCAGAGATTTTCAAACATGGAAAGGAATTTCATGAAATCAGATCCTTAGGAAACTGACTTGAATGAGAGTGTTTGCTATACACAAAGTTTTGAAAAATAATTCAGAACATAAACATTTTGGAGCATGGAAAAAGTGATGGAAATAACTTTTCAACCATCTTCTGAATTAAATGTTTCATTCATTTCTCTTGTATATTTGATTGCATCACTTTGCCAGATCTGCATATCAGATTCTCTAACACTTCCACACTAATTCAATTAATTTCTTTGGAATACATTTTTGTCTCATAATGTTACTGTTTGCATTAGATTGTTATCTGATTTGATGAGAAATAATGTCAAGGTACACATATTAGAAAAGATATAAAAAATAATACACTTTCTTTACAGGAGGACAAATAATGAGGTTAGATGAGTTAGTCTTTGTAAAGTGGCTGGCGTGTCACAGACGTTGCAAGCGAAGAGATGAAAATGACAATTCATGATATGAATGTAGCACAAAAGAGGAATAACAACAGACACTACCCAGTTCATCAAAAGAGAGACAAGAATGAAATTTCTGTTTGAAGTCTGTTTCTACTTTGTACAAGATCTTTGGTATAGTCAACTGGAAAGTCTAAATCTATTTTTTACTTCCAGTGTGTGATTGCATGTATTCAGGTAAAAATGACTTTTTTAGAAATGTAAGTGCGATACACTTTACATGATTATACTTTCTCTTCATTGTGTGTTCTCATGTGTCTCACCAGATTTGATTTATTTGCAAAGGTAGATCCACAAGTTTCACAATAATAGGGTTTCTCCCCAGTGTGTGTTCTTATATGTTGCACCAAATTAGACTTGCCTGCAGAAGAAAATCCACAAACCTCACATGAATATGGTTTCTCTCCAGTGTGTGTTCTCTTATGTAGCACCAAATTAGACTTTTGTGCAAAAGAAGATCCACATGTTTCACAAGAATATGGTTTTTCCCCAGTGTGTGTTCTCTTATGTCTCACAAAGTGTTGCTTATTTGGAAAGGTAGATCCACATATCTCGCAAGAATATAGGTTGTCCCCAGTGTGTTTTCTCATATGTTGCACCAAATCAGACTTTCCTGCAGAAGAAAATCCACAAACCTCACATGAATATGGTTTCTCTCCTGTGTGTGTTCTCTTATGTAGCACCAAATTGGACTTTTGTGCAAAAGAAGATCTACACATTTCACATGAATATGGTTTTTCTCCAGTGTGTATTCTATTATGACGCACCAGATTTGATTTATTTGCAAAGGTAGATCCACAAGTTTCACAGTAATAGGGTTTCTCTCCAGTGTGTGTTCTTATATGTTGCACCAAATTGGACTTCTGTGCAAAAGAAGATCCACACGTTTTACAAGAGAATGGTTTCTTTCCAGTATTTGCTTCCATGACTTCAACAAGGTGTGGGAAAATGATATTCCACACACTTCACAAGGATAAAGTTTTTCTGCAGTGTGTTTGCATATATTTTTTTTCCAATGTTTATTTGTATGTACATTCCGCACTGTGATGTTTTAGAAAATGGAGATCAACTGCTTTACAAGGAGTGAACTTTTAGAATATTTTTCCATACGCATTTATTCAAGGGCAACAGTCTTATTCTTTTTCATTTAACTTCAAAATTACAGCAAATACTGTACATCACACATTGTTTCCTGTATGCAAAATCTGTGAATGAAAAATAATAAAGGATATTAATAGAGACATTGAATATTGTGTGAACTCATATTACATTGCATTAGATATATGTACTTATATAATAACACTAGTGTAGTCTGACACAGGCCACAATGAAGTAACACCTAATGAAAATCAATCTCATTACACAAGCTGTCTCATTCTTTTTAATGTCAATAGGATTAAAGATGTGTTAGGGAATTTCTACTCAGGATATTCATTTCAACATTGAACAGTTTGAGGTTAGTCAATTACATCTAATGGATCTAATTTCTTTTGAATTAGTTCTATGTATTTACAATGTTCTGCCTCTGCTACTTGTGCTTAACAAAAGAGATTAGAAATCTCTGTTCTTTCACACATGTTTTGCCAGAAAGCATAGGTGCAAATGAGTTTACAACTGTAATCAATATGTCATTGAAGCAACGTTATTTTGATAATAGATTTTAAAAAGCCAGACCATTTCAAAATTGTTTCTGGTATGAAAAAAACTATCACTTATATGATACAATCATGACATTTTCACAAACTCTCAGCTTACTAAGAATTCATGCATTTTTTCCATGAATATATGGATACTAAGAATAAATGAAAGAAATGTTTTTATATTGTAGTATGAAGTGGAAAACTCGCAAAATCAAGACAAATGAACATCATAGTAGACAACTAGATATGGATACAGAGGACCAATTCTAAAAGACCATTCTTCAAAAGGTCTACCTCAACAATAAAGATGAAATTCATAAAAGGATTGGAAATTCCTCTACTTTATGTTTCATAATATACAATATAAAGTCAGAATGTAGATAATTTAGTGTCACTACGAGCAAGATGAGATTCACCAAAGGAATAAAATAATACCCCCAATTCACATAAGCTAACAGTATAATTTATCATTAGTTTGAAAATATAAAATCAATTTTTCTTGTTTTCAATTTCATAGATTTTGATAATTTGATCATTTCCAGTCACAGAATCTGGAACTGCTTTTTAATTGATTGTAACACCGGAATGAAAGGAAAGTAAACAGGTCTACTTAGACAGTCATTAGACATCCAAAGATGACCAATATCTTTTGGCAGCATGCCATATGGCAAATGAACAATAAAACATTTAGAAAGAGGGGTGATCAATGAACAAGTTACTTCAGTAGCATTTTATTGGGCAGTGATGGCTAAAAATTCTAAACTCAAGTAATGAGTTAATCTAAATGCCTTTGTTTATATTCTAGAATTGATTTTCTTCGGAAAATTTTCCAACAAATTGAAAAATCATTACATAATTTAAGTAACATTAAAAGTCATTGGTAGAATTAGGGAGGAAAGTTTACATGAATATTCCCCAATTCTACAAATTAATTTGTCAACTAGGAAGCACTCAGAGAGCTCATACATAATTGCCATTAAAAATTGAATGGAAATCAATTCAAGAATAATTCCTGGAACCACCCTAAAATTTAATCGATTCTTTTTCATCCTATGACCTAAATGTTATTGGAATTCATTGAGAAGTTTTGGAGATATTGTGTAGACAAACATGAGAATATACATAAATGTATGAAAGAAAAAAGAATGAGAAAATACCTCACATTCAGAGAAAAAAAAATCTGAATAATTCTTTTTCACCCCATGGGCTACAAATCCAAAAAATTCAATTGAGCTTCAACTTTAGGAGATATTGTGTAGAAATATAGTTACTATGCAAGGGAGGTAACTGAAAGAAAATTCCTTGATCCAACCCCAAATCCAATCTCTTCTTCCGTAGCCTACCTTTCAAAGTGGAACACAAAAGCAGGTGTTTGTGAAAACACCTTCCGTTTGTCTACTCTGAATCTGATGATAGACATCATGACCAAAGAATGTATGGATCAATAAAAGATGAATTATTTTTCTGTAAACCCATTGGAAGAATTTAACTTGAAGATTTTCGGAAAATTCTTTTATTCTCCATTGATATTGGAAAAAAAGGACAGTAGTAGACACAAGCAACACGGACAGTGACAGCGTAACAGTCAGGTTAAAAGTGACACAGGATGGCGAACAACTGGATACATGCCATGTGGATCAATACATTATTTTTGTTCTTCATGACCTACCGTAACAGCAAGATGTTGATCCTCTACATATGATTAAGGAAAATTCTTGGAAAATATTTTTTTGAAAATTCCATTTTTTTTCTATTGATTTTGATAGGTCGTAGTTAAAATTATTTTAAAAAAAACCCAAATCAAGAGAATATAAAGAAAATAAAACTTGTTTGGTAAGGACTGTTGTATTAAAAAAAAATTATTCACTTTAATTCACATCACATTCCGATTTTCCTTTTTTAAGTGACTCAAACTTCTTCCATCAAAGACTACCTGGACTAATTTTATTAAAAATGGCTCTTGGGCAGATAACATGCACCTTTCAAAATAATACAAATTGTACAATTTGCAAATAATGTAACCCTTCAAGAGGGTACATAGATTAGATTATTCAAATTTTTTCAAATCGTTTTTGTTTCGTTTTTTTGTTTTCAATATGGGGTCAAGTATTTTTGCACTTGGTCCATTACTCGCGTAATGCTGCTACTTGAAGAAATAATAATAATAAAAATAACAAAACAATGTCCAGTCAAATCTCTTCGTATATTACCGTTATTCTTTCAAAGTATTTCTTATGAAATATCTGACAAGATGAAATTAAACCTGAAATATTTTTTTCACTTTCATGTTGATAACAGACAAAAAAAAAATGAACTCTCAATGAGACAAGGCGGTGAATAGCGACTTGTTTTTTTCTGAACAAAATGAAAATCCTCCGTATTTTGTCCACTTACCTTCCAGACGAGGGAATGCAATGAGAAAAACAAAGAGAAAGCAAACGGGATGATTTCTTCTTCTTTTGTCTTCAAATGTTTTCTCTAAATTTGGTCGATTTGTAAGGATTTCTCACTCAATCTACACGATTTCTATTTTCTCCAGTCAATTCATAACAATAATAACAAAGTTGAAAAGAATGGCACAAAGAAAACAGAATTAAGAAACAGAAAAACAAGATGCAGACGAGAAATTATATTGAAGAAAATGTTTCGTCTGACAACCCTGTGTAGAACGAAATGAATCAGTCAACGGCGTTAGTCATAATTTAGTGCCCTATATTTATAAGTCCCCAGATATCTTGTTTTCTGCTAGCAAGTTGATAGGTCATGGACCAAGATTGAAAGATATCACTCACTGACATCACCTAGATATAAAAGTTCAGTAAAGGTTTTTGTAATCATTCCTGTGTGTGAGACCTATTCTGATATGATAACTTTCGTTAAGTGGTAGCTTGGTGTTAGATTTTCATAGGGTATCTATGACAGGCATCCAAGACAATGAAAATATCTGTCTACATGATATCGTCTCAAGTTCTCAATGGATTTCTACAGAAGTTCGTGGAAGGGTTGGTAATTGGCTACAGAAGAGCTAATTGGGCTGGATCCATCTACAATTACCTTACCTGCGTCGTAGTTACATGTCTGCATAACTTCTCCCTTACATCGTAATTATATGTCTACATCACATATCTGTCTTTCTCTCTGTCCTTAAGATTTCTCCGTGGGTATTCAAGGGAAGGAAGGGCGACCGGGTAGGGAAAAGTTGGGTAAATTTGGGGATGAATCCAGACATCTGTTTTTGATTAAGAGAGATTACCCGTTTTTTTTTTGTTTGTTTGTTTTTCTTTTTATAAATACATCTATGTGGACTTTTCACATGATATCTCCCAAAGCTCACTTACTGAACGGGGCAGCCTGCCCGGGTGATACCACGATGACGGCCAAATTTTCTTGTCTCTTAAAAAACCCAATGCATTACAATTACAATACTGATGTTTCTATGCTTCAAAACACGTATATAAGACGGCGTAGCTCTTACAAAGTTTTAGAATTCTCGTGCCGAATTCTTCCGTTTCTTATTTCAGTCGCATCTTTTTAATAGCGCTTAGACAAAGATTTCGCGCTACTTTTTCCGATAAAACCATTTTGGCTGCCATACAATCTCAGTCGTCACGGTATGCCCAATCGAATCCTGTACGAAGGCAGGAAGGAATCAAAATTCTCCTATGCCGTAAAATAAGAACAAAGCGCTAATGGAAAAAAATTGATCGGTAGTGTTTCATTAGATTCTTTGACAAATTTGAAACTGATAATAATACATCGTTAATGCATTTCAGCTGAGCTGAGCTACTATAGGATGTAGAGTCTTTTTGCTTTGATTCCACACCAGTTTATGTTTGTAGTGTCTATTGTTGAATCCAAACAGCGATGGATTATTGTGAGACGAGGATATTGGATCCCCGTGGGTTGACTGTGTAGGATGCCGGCCCTGTTGCTGTGGAAGGAAGGAAGCTGTACGAAGAGAAGGGATGGAATACGCGCCAAGTATGAAGTTGAACGCGCATTGAAATAAAGAGGAATGAACACATACAAGAATTATGGCCAGACAAGAGACGTACGTTTAATACAAGAATAAAGATGAGGTACTTATAAAGATAACATTAACACAATCGATTGTGTGAAGTAATGTTAGGAGAAGAGATAGTAAAAGGTGGAGGCTTTCTTGTCTTGATAGTGCTGGCGTCGGAGTTGTAGCGGAGTTGTCTGAACGCGTGGATTTCGTATGGTTGGATTTCTCCCAGATACGTGAAAACCGGGTTCAGTGTGTGAGCCTTACTGCCAAGTAAGTGAGTTAACTTGGGGGCTATTCGCGGACGCTGTTGGACTCTTGACGAACAGACTATGAAAGACGTAGAACATGGAGTTTTATCCATGCGTGAGTGGGTTGGCGTTCTTAAAGAGATGGGAAAAGAGTGGCAGAGTTGCTGGCCGCGAGGGCTGGGGCCAGAGGCATGGCCAGCTAGGGGCCCTGGCACCAATGAGCATTGGACCAGGGAGAAGGAAAGAGAGAGAATGACCGGCCGCAGAGGCTGGGGCTAGAAGCGTGCCCAGCTAGGGTTGCTGGAGCTAGTGAGCATTGGACCATGTGCATCCAGGGGTTTTATTGGGGTCGTCAGAGGAAGTGACGTTTTGGATATCTAGCTAAAAGAAGAGTTTCGCACTTAATTCCCAAGTAAAAATATAGGGGGTACTACTATCTATTACTCTAAGAATTTTCAAGAATAACATTGAATCCCGAAGTGATTGTGTCCTATTCACAATGTTGAGCTCTCTCTGGAAAACTGTTAACAAATGCATTTCTTCGTATTCCGTTGCAACACGGGGCGGGAAATGGTGATTTCTAGTGGATGATAAGGATACAAATTTCACGAAATCTCTCCTGAAGTTTTGTGAACACAGATTTATGTTTGCAAGTTTAGTATTTCGCACAGGGCTGTGCAGTCATTTTTGTCCAACTGCAGAGAGCAAATGGATAATGGGAAGATCGGGTGTTGCTTCCCGAATTTCGACTATCCAACCAAGAGCCTTGAGCATTGTCAAAGGCATTCCTTAAGTTATGGAAGACGTCACGCCTGAATATAAAATCCTTGGTGATGCAATGGGAACTGAAGATGAAATATGCGTTCTGGTTAGAGTTCTCTCAAAAACGAGAAAAATGATTGGTTCAATCCAAGAAAACATTGGAGAAGACGATATTGAGAAATATGCACACAAGGTGCGCCCGCGTTACAAGATTTGTGTAACACGATGAACTGCCCGCACTTCGGGTTTTCAGAAAATACTTGTTAATTATAATCAACTGTTGGATAAGTGGGAGATGTGTTTCCGTGAGAAATTGACAATTAATGTTAGAGCAAAGATAATGGGATGCAATTTACAAATGCTGAAAATTTCATTTAATGTTCATCTTTCACTCGGACAGACGACAGGTAACTTTGCCAAGTGAGAAGATGACAACAATCAATAGACAACGGCTCTCAAACTTAACTCTTCAGACATTTGAAGGGATGTTAAGTGATGCTTCCTTTAAATTGTTATTTGAAACTAGTTGCAGAAATAAAAAAACACCCATTTTTGGAAAAGCCCTCTGAGCCAAGAGAGCGAAACATCATAAATTATTCAACGGGGGTGGGGCTAATTGATGGCCATGAAAGTCTTTCTATTAGTCAACCTGTGAGAGTTTAAGATCGTTATAAACGAAATTACTCTGAAGCTATAGATAAAATGGTTCGGTCGATTAAGGTTAGATTTGACCAACCAAGTTTCAAAACATTTGAAATGTTGGAAAATCTACTTTTCAATGCCATCCATACCAAGCAAAACGTTGATGAGCTGAATCATCAACAAAGACCCATCGAAGTGATATATATATATATATATATATATATATATATATATATATATATGACAGAATTAGAGAATTTTCTAGAGGACAGAATTGGAGAATTTTGAAAACAATATTCGAGGCGTCAAGACAGTTTGTTTCAATGACATTTATGAGCAATTGCAAGCTCTACAAACAGATGACGCGTTCTTTATCCCAAACAACATTCTGATACGTAAACAGTTGCTCGTCAATTGTGCCACGACTGTATCACCAGAGCGATCATGTTCACTGGCATGTAGGATTGAGACATGGTTACAACCTAGTATGTCAGAGAGGAGGTTCAATTCTCTGTTTATATTGATCAGCCATAACGAATTAACAGATGCTCTTCACCTTCAGAAAGTTGGAAATGAATTCATTGCACTTCACGATGACAGGTTCTCCACGTTTGGTAAATTTGATAGATCGGACTTTCAAATCTGTTGACCGAAATTTATATTTTTCTTCTGTCAAGGAGCTCTTTATTTTTGAGGAAAAAAAATTGCAGTCAAAAATTGAAGGGTATTATAAACATGATGCAATTCATCATATTCGAAATACCTCAGATTACTGATACTAATATATGTCAAAACATGACTAACGTTCATTGCATTTTCCAGCAATTTAGAGGGGACAATTTTCTGAATTATCACTGTGGCCACGGGGCCCCTTCGGTAAACACTAGCTTTGTGTTCGTCTCCTTTTAAAACCGCATCGTGGGCCCAGTCACTTTTGTATTAACCAACAGCATGGAGTATGACATACATTGAAATAATGCAAAAATAGTTTTGCTGGTTACTTTTCATCACAGATACCGAGTTGAATGGAGAACCTAAAAAGTCTTCACATCCAATTTTCTTCATTGTCACGTTCCATAAAATTAACATTGTGGTAAAAAAAAAAAAAAAAAAAATGAGTTTTCGATTGTAATTTTTGTGCCCGTAAAATTCAAAAATATTCTGGGGAGTATGCAAGTGGATCTCTCCCCAAACTGCGTGTTGGATGATGTAGCACCCCCGTCATGGAGGCTAACCCTCTCGCCGGGCAAATCCTGGCGACGCCCCTGACTTTATATCAGGTAAGTATCTTATCCTTGCTATTTAGAACAGAAAATAGTATATAGTAATTCAATGGTGAACAGGTACCAGAAAAGTTGCTTTGTCTTTTTAAGTATGCTGAAAATTTATCAATATAAGATTAAAACTTTCAATATCCTGTTTTAACTAAGAAAGAAAAACAATTGGATCCCTCGGAATTATAGTTTTAAAGTTTAAGAATGAATTTATCATTTTTTTTAGTAACGTATTGAATACAAAGGAAAAACTCCAACTACTACTAGCAGTACAATTTCTTGTCTTATAACATTTAAATCCCCTGGGAGGGAATCTCACAAGGTAGGAACATACATGAAGAAAAATGAATTCCCCAAATTTTATGCAAAAACGAATGTTTTGTAACTTTTGATGTATGTAAACCTGTAGTACAAAAAGATTACCAAAATTCTAGATATCCTGGGGAGAGGGAGAGTTCTTGAAAGGGGATATGACATTCTAAGTTACTGCCCTGGATGACACCAACCCAAGGAACACCACGAAATAAATATAACATATACCTATCCATATATATTTGGAGGTATGATTAGCATAGCTGTAACAGCTTAGACAATGGAATCGGTGATCCCAGTTCAAACTCCAGTCAAAGATATTAGTGTTCACTTTGTAATTATACCCTTGAGAAAGGCATGAATCCATCCCCCTCCCAGCTATACGTAAAAAAAACAGGGCAGATTGGGCTCTCTAGCCTTGGGAAGGCAACCAGTCTAGGAGAAAGACAATACTGATTCCCAACCAGAGAGTGGAACCTAAGGTGGTTGAGGCCAACCTTAAAATCCTTTTGTCAGCTCCTGCAGTCAAGCTAATGCCAAATCTATCATGCTCTCCTACCCTTTGGGCTACAACAGCAAGGCTAGGAGGGTGATTCTAGCTACTGGGCATTCCAAGATCTCCATAAGATTTGCCCAGACAAAATGAGGGTCATTCCTCATTGAATTATATATCTGTGTGTCTATTTGGATGTCTTTGATTAGGGTAGGAGCTGGGCTCATGGTAAGGGTAATGGGGTTAATGTTTCTTTGTATAAATTCATTATTTATATACTATCCTATTATTTTGGAGAAAACAGTTATTAATACTATAATTTTATACCTAATTAGAATATTACTTATTTTATTACTATCAATTGAATGTGCATCTAAACGTCAACATTACCTTTATCAAAGTATTATTACATAAAAAGTATTTATTTTGATAAAAGATTGAATGAAGTACATGTGACTTTTTCCTATGATTTTTCCATAGCCAATGTTCAGTTTTCCATAGCTTTTGTATTTGCTATAAATGATAAAATGAAGAAACCTTCATAAATTCGTAATTCATCAGACCTGATGAGTTTTAGGGATACACATGGAATAAAAAATGTTTTCATTAAACTATTTCTCATTTGTCAGCATCACCCCAATTGCCAAACTTTTTGGTTTTGTGCTACATTTTTTGTATGAAAGTTATATCTTAAACAAAAATCCATATAAGTCTTGAGAAAGTCATTTTGGAAAGAGTCGCAAACATATCTTTCTCATAACAGCCTTTTGCTATTCTCTGAAAGAAAGAACTCTACTTCATTGAATAAAGAATCTTCACTGCCATAATACATTTACCAAATGAAACATCAATTCATCATTGATTAACATATCTTTCTCATAACAGCCATTTTCCATTCTCTGAAAGGAAGGATTCCAATTCATTGAATAAAGAACCTTCAGTGCCATAACATAACATCTCCCACAAGAAACAACATTCATTCATTATCAATTAACTGTCTACTGAACTGCTGTGTAAATGAGCTTCTTCTGAAACAAGGATAAAACATAACCATTTTGAAATTTTTTTCTTTTTTCTGGCTATACTTTTGAAATATCTTGTGATGTTTCAGGCTGGTAATAAGCTCAAGCCAGACAGAAAATGAAAGCCTTATTAAAAAAAAGGGTAGGGATTGTCCTCATCAATTCCTCTCTTATGCCATCCAAGAAAGCCCCTTCCCTAATCATAGGCACATGCCTACTTGCCCGCCTCTTTAACCCAAAATATCTTCTGTCCATACCATAGAAAAGAAATGACTGAAATGAAATTTGAAGAATATTGCAGTCACAATTTATAATAGACATTTCATCACTGATATCATATAGAAAAGGTAACCTCATGGAACAGTTGCTGTTTAACCTAACCAATGTAACAAGGCAACACTGGATCATGTTTTATTTCAGCAGCTGCAGAAAACTTAAGTTCCCTCCTCTACCAAGTAGATAATAATTAATTAAGCAATAATCTTTTGAATTTTTATTTGTTCTCTCTCTCCCTGGCAGTTTCCAATGAAAAGTGATGGACCAGTACGATCAAATCTTTACATCAATAGACACTGTAAAATAAAAAAAACATTTGGACAGAATACTTATTCATAGAGAGGATTAAGTATCCAAGTCTGGATAATTTTCTTAAAAAATCATTCAATATGCAAAAAGCTAATTTTTATTACAAAAATCAAATTTGAATGTTCAACAAGGAAAGTAGTATCATAAATTACGTGTATATCATCCCCTATTCTTTCTCTTCAATAAATAAAATTAAAAATCAATAGATGAGGAATTAAAAAAATAATTTATGTATATATTGGACATTTTGAATAAGACATATACAAACCAAAACATATCTATATATATATCTAATGCTATCCATTTTCTCTCTCAATATGAATACTCAAAATATTTGATCTTTAGGAAATCACAGATTACTTAGGCTATCTCATCTCATCAAAGGAGTATCTCAGAGAGTTTAAGAATGACAGTTCATGATAATGTGATGAAAATGTGGCCAAAAAGTGGACAAGAAAAGAAGACTCAGTTAATCAGTCTCTTAGTGTTTGGTTTACTTCCAGTATGTGTTAGTATATGTTGCATGAGATGTGCATTTCGTGCAAAGGTAGATCCACACATCTCACAAAAATATGGTTTCTCCCCAGTGTGTGTTCTTATATGTCGCACTAAGTGATTCTTCACCGCAAAAGTAGATTTACAAGTCCCACAAGAATATGGTTTCTCCCCAGTGTGCGTTCGCATATGACGCACCAAAGCAGACTTTTGTGTAAATGAGCATCCACATGTTACACAAGAATATGGTTTCTCTCCAGTATGTGTTCTCATATGTTTCACTAAACTTGACTTGCGTGCAGAAGAAAATCCACAAACTTCACAAGAATGTGGTTTTTCTCCAGTATGTGTTCTCTTATGTCTAACCAAAGTTGATTTTAAGGCAAAGGATGAGTCACACATTTCACAAGAATATATTTTCTCTCCAGTATGTGTTCTCATGTGTTGCCCTAAATTTGATTTGGTCGCAGAAGAGTATCCACATATCTCGCAAGAATATGGTTTCTCACCGGTGTGTGTCCTCTTATGTCGAACCAAATCTGAATTTAATGCAAAGGAAGATCCACAAGTTTCACAGGAATATGTTTTCTCTCCAGTGTGCATTCTCATATGTTTAACCAAATTGGATTTGTTTGCAGAAGAATATCCACACATTTCACATGAATATGGTTTTTCTCCAGTGTGTATTCGCATATGTTGCACCAAATGTGACTTCTGTGCAAACGAAGATCTACATGTTTTGCAAGAATATGGTTTTTCTCCAGTGTGTGTTTGCAAATGATCCACCAAATTTCTCTTCTCTGCAAAAGTAGATCTACAAGTGCCACATGAATAAGGTTTTTCTCCAGTGTGTGTTCTCATATGTCGAACCAAACTAAACTTGCGTGCAGAAGAAAATCCACAAACTTCACAAGAATATTTTTTTTCTCCACTGCGTGTAATCTTACGTTGCACCAGAGTTGACTTTTCTGTCTGGGTAGATTCACACATTTCATGTGATGTTTTCTCTCCAGCATGTACATGCATGTCACCCAAAAAATAGATCTCGTGTTAAAAACATGAACTGCAAATCTCACTAGGATAGTTTTTCTCCAATGCCTGCACACATATTCCACTGAAACAGATGATCTGCTGATAGCTTTTCCTGAACTTGTTATTTATTTTCAATCGTGATGACTTAGAAAATGGATATTGACAGCTTTTACATGCTGGGTACTTTTAGAATATACTTCCAAGTTTTGATTTGAGGTCAACATTCTTGTTTTCATTCATTTGTTTTGAAGTGGAACGGTTTATACAAACATCACCAAACGTTTCTTTACAACCAGGACATCTGTGAATGGAAAGCAATAAAGAATATATTATTAGACATTGAATATAATGCAATAGATACATGTAATTCTTTTTACTAAGATTAATTTAGTTCAGCATAGCATCACACAATACATCAGCATCCAGTGAAGATCAAACTTATTACATTACTCAACAGCAGATGAGAAGCTTTCTTAAGCATAAGACAACAACAAACACGTAACTGGTTCATTTTACACAATTTTTGGGATAAATGGGACATGTTGATATTCTAGGAACAATTCAAATTTTCTTTCATTTCTTTCAATGTCAGTATGTTTTAAAGGCATCCTCACCTCTCTATAATAGGTTCTATCTGCCAATAGATGGGTCTGTTTCGATATTGCTTCTCAGCTGTTTTGAGACTTGCTACTCAAGGTCATATGATCTGGCAATAATGGCATTCAAAAAGTTTTAAAATTGATTTTCTCCGCAGTTTTAAATCAGATTCACTTGAAATGAGATAGGAAGGTGTTCCTTGACGAGATGCTTCTAACATAAAATTATGTTCTATTCAGGGTCGCATGATCTGGAAATAATGGTGTCTAAACTTTATAGTTGACACCCCATTGAACTTTCAGTTTTTGTTTGGTAATTTGCTAATTTGCATATAGAGTTGAAATAGATAAATTGGAGTAACAACCTACTCTTGGGGTTAGTAACTTACAAAATTAATGTATGAGGTTTTAAAAAAAATGAAATACTTTGGATAGGAAATAAAACATTTTTTCTTGTTTTTCTCATAAGTAACTTTCAAATTTGACTAAATTTTTTTTCGTTGAAACAACTAAAATATTTTTTCCGAATCGAAAAATGGTTTGTTCATTTGATGATAAGTAACTTCTGTAAACGTGTTATTCGTATACATTTTCAAGAAGGTGATATTTGAATGACGTCATCTGGTATAGAGTCAAATGTATCCTTTTACAAAGTCCTACTTAGAGAGAAACAAAGAAATCAATTAACAATTCACACTATCCAATGTATCTTTGCTTCATCAGCTGCAAAGTTTTTTGCACAGTTTTCTATAGTTTAAACTTCTTCTTTACAATTCTAAACTGATGTGTATATATTTTTAAAGTCGAAGGATAATTTTTATTTTTTCATTTCCTCAAAGCCTAATTTTTTGCTAAAGAACCAATTCATGTTCTGCACTGCCAAATTTGTACAGTATTGAGCCATTTTCATGAAGATCATTTCAGGTTTCAGAACTATTTAACGATGAGAGGGAATCAGAAACTTATATCTGATTCTATCAGCTGGAAGAAATCCATTTATTCCAAGTTAATCAAGGATTAGATTTTTGGCTAATACTAAATGAAGAAGAGCAAGTAAAAGTGTCAAGACTCAATGCTTAATAGTGTATTTCTATTTAAAAGCTATGATTAATCCTTTGGGGGGATTTGTGTTGTCAGTAATGGTGCAAACAATGGAATCAGCAACCCTAGTTCAAACTCCATTGGAGACTGGTTATGTTTATGTTGCTCTAACATCTCTTCTTCCCTAGCTATAAGCAAGAAACCAGTCTAAGAGAAGGACAACTGATTCCAAAGCATGGATTTGAGCCCCCTTAAGGCAGTAAGGCCCAATTTGATATCTTTTTGGCAGGTTCTGCAGCCAAGCTGATGCCAGACATATCACTCACTGCTTTTCTCTATGACACTAAGAGGGGGATTCTCACAGGGCAGTCCAGTATCTCCATACACTTTGCCAAGACATGTGACCCAAGGGTATGTTCCATCATTTGTAAAGACAAAATGGAATCATTACTGTGTAATCAACACAAAATTGTTTATAAAATTAGAAATTTTTGTAGTCTTTCCTGCTTTTGCGTCAGACAGGATGATTTTTTCCAAGTCAGCATTTATATTGTTTTTCTAAATGAATAAAGAAAATCTTCCCAAAGGAGCAAAATTAAAGGGAGATGATAAATGAAACCCCACGAGTTTAATATTTACAATAAGCTGAAATCAAAATCCATTCAATATTGTAAAAAGAGCAATCTATTTTTTCCATTTCTGATCAGTAAATAAAAATAATTAAATTTGATACAACAGATATTAGATAAATTAACCTATGTATATATTACAACTCCTTGAATGAACTATTCCTCTCTGAATATAAATAGATATACATTCTAAATACTTGATAATTAGGAAGTCATAAATTGCTATAATTTCCATATTACCTGATATATTTTCAGTTTCCCCACCGCAAAAATTTGTTTTATTATTAACGAATTCCTCACTAAAAAAATGAGCTTTATACAAAATGAACTTTTTCATATTGTACATTTCTCAATTAATAATATGAGTTATATTTTCCTCAGAGTCCACCATTTAAATTATTTTCTTGAGGATATTCAATCCAAGATTTGGGACATTAGGAATGAAAAGATTTATCAACTCATTTCTGATATCATAGAATAGAGGAATGAGATGACCATTGATAAGTGAAAACATTCAAATTTACAGCTTGTTGTCTTCCTAAATATATAATTAATCAGGCTAGTTCATACAATAACCTTAGAAAAATTGATACACTATCATACAGAATTATCATTGTCATGAGGGAAGCCAAATAAGTAAAACATGAAAACTAATTTTCTAATAAACATTTATTCCTTACAAAGGAAATAAAGTAACTGAGTCAAGGTCAGCTAAATTTTCCTGAAACAAGAGAAAAAGAAAAAAAAATTCGATTAAGTTAGATTATTTAAAAAATGACTCAATTGATGGTATTTTCCAAACAATGAAAAAGTGACGGAAATAACTTTTCAACCTTTTTTCGAAATGGATTGATTCATTCATTTCTCTTTAGCTTGCATCATTTTGCTAGATTTTGATATTAGATTTTCCAGGACATTCTCATTGATTAAAATCATTTCTTGGGAGCAGCTCTTGTTCTCTATATCATTATTGGCATGAGAATGTTTTTTGATCAGATGAGGAAATGATGTCTGGGAACATGTTAGAAAAAATATTAAAAATGATGTATTTTCTTCACAGGAGGACAAGTGAGTATTTAATGAAATACTATCTTATCTTGACAGAGTTTAGAAATGACAGATCATGAAAAGTGATATAAATGTGGCTAATTAGTGTTAACCAATAGAGAGAATAGTTACCTTTTGAAATCTGTTTATACTTTGTGCAAGATCTAGTCTACCAGAAGCACCAAATTTAATATGGTTTTCCTCCAGTGTGCATTCTCATATTACATTCAATATGACATACTATAAAAAAAATCCATACAATTTGCCTATATATAGTTTCTCTGCAGTGTATGTTCTCATATGTAACACTAAAGTTAACTTTTGTGCAAAAGACAATGCGCATATTCAACTAAAATATTCCTCCTGTGCATTCTATATTGCATCAAACACTGTTCATTTGCAAAAGCGAATAAACATTTCTCACAAGAATATGGTTTTCTCAAGTGTGTTCTCAAAAGTCGAATTAAAGTGAACTTGCATGCAGAAGAATATCCATACATTTCACAAGAGTATGGATTCTCTCCAGAGTGAGTTCAAATATCTAGCACCAAACTTGGCTTGCAAGCACAAGAAAATCCACAAATTATTTTCTCCGGTGTGTCTTCTTATATGTTGCATCAAATGTGTCTTCCGTGCAAAAGGAAATTCACATGTTCCACAAGAATATGGTTCTTTCTGGTATGCATTTGCATGTGTAGCAACGAATAAACCTTCTGTGAAAAGGAAGATCCATATTTTATAGGAATAGAGTTTATCTACAGCATGAATGTTCATATGCCAAACAAAACAAGACAAGACACAAATCTTTCACAAGAATATGGTTTCTCTCCAGTGTGTGTTCTCAGATGACGAACTAAACTAGACTTGCGTGCAAAAGAAGATCCATCCGTTTCATATGAATATGGTTTTTCTCCAGTGTATGATCATATATGATCCACCAAATGTGACGTTTGTAAAAGGAAGATTCATAACTTTCACAAGAATGCTGTTTTCCTCTAGAATGTATGAGCATGTCTTCCAGAAAATGTTACAAGCGTAAAAAAAAGTCTGTAAATCTCATAATGATTTTTCCAATACATGTTAGTTGCATATATCAAAAGAAAGAGATTCATATTTTCCACAAAGAAAATACATTTAGAATATTTTTCCAAGTTTTTGATGCAAAGTAAACAGTCTTGTTTCAATTTAATGTTCAAAACCATAACAAATGATTCTTTCATATATTATACAATGTTTTTTCCCGTTGGAACATCTGTGAATGAAAAGCAATAAAAGATATTAAGAGATGCTGAATACTGTATGAACTCAAATTACATTGCAATACAGGTAGTTATATATATATATATATGGAGTCTAAGGTTAGTTTTGTATGGCACAAGGCCCTAAAAATGCAGCATCTGGGGAGGATCAAACTCATTACATTATATTACAGCCTGTAAGATAATGTTGCATAACCATCACACCACAACAAATACAATTAAAAAAGATAAGTAAAATGATGTGATTTTGAAAAAAATATAATTTTTGTTCTTTTGAACGACTGAAATTGTGTTGTGTAATATGATACTTGGTATATTCATATTACCATTTCACATATGTTGAGGTAAATCAGTTGCATCTTAAAGATCATATCATGTATGAAATAGTATTGATATTATCTACATTGAATAAAAGTCTATTTTAGCAAGATGAGATTCATTAAGGAATAAAACAATAACCCCCCCCATTCACACAAACCAATGGCATGATTTATCACTAGTTTTAAAACATGAAACCAATTTCTCTTGTTTTCAATTTCATCTAGCTTGATCATTTTGTTATGGGAATTCAATGAATTTGGAACTATTTCTTGTTTGATAGTAACATTTAAAGGCAAAGAAATATTCTGAATTGAAAACAAGGGAAACTAATGATTCACAAAAATACAGGCTAGCATATTGGATTCTATAGAATATTTGTTTTATGGGAAGTCAGTGTAACTTCTTGTTTGATAGTAACACTGGAATGAGAGGAAAGGAAATATTCTGAATCGAAAATAAAGGAGACAAATTATTCACAAAACAGTAGAGCAACATATTGATGGTATACAATATTTTTCAATTTGTTGAAAAAGTTTATAAAATTAATCTCAAAGAATCACATCAAGTTATGAAATTGAAATTCACTTTTGGGATTGACAACAATTTTACAGTGACTATAAAGCTGATCGAAACCGTACAAACCTGTTTGGACTGACAAGAAGTGTGTATAAACCTGCTCAATGGTTATGCAGGCCTACCCAGGAACAAAAATATTTTTAACTCAACAGCTAGGACACCGGATAATGCAAACTTTGGAAGATTCTGAATTTCAATGTGTGGGCAATGAGAAATACTAAAATTCCAGTGAAATAAGAAAGATTCTGATATCTGAACACTGAGATATGTTAAATTCTAACAATTGATCACTGGCTGTATGAAGCAGTCAGAACCTGTCCAGACAAACAGGGAGTTTGTTAACCTTCCCAAGGGTTGAGACGGCCTGTCAAGGTTCTGAGATATTCTAAATCAACAGCCCAGACCAGGGAAGATGCAAAACTTGGAACATTCAAACTCTGAGGGATGCTTAATTCCCAAGTCCAAATCCTGGAACAGGCTAAATTCACAAATCTGGACATTGGGAGATCCCAAATTCCAATGTTCGAACCCTCAAGGATGCTAAAATTGGACAAGGTTAGGACAGACTTGAAGTAACATGATCCCTAGAAATTATTTACCTACATTTAAAGAACAAAGAGAGAAAGTCAAAATAGTTTTGATGAGGTTTAATAAAAGATTTTATGTTAACAATAAAAAGTACACTAATCGTATAGATGAGTGGTGTAAGTTCAGAATTTCAGTTTGAAGAAAGTAAGTCATTTTTGATATAGCTTATTTACAAACGATTTCATCTATTTGTTTTCTAACAGAGTTATTGAGGTTGGAAAACATTACAATTTACAACTGGGACTACCTCCCCTACATTGTGCATTATTTTGAAATATACATACAGAAATATTAAAGTTTTTTTTTTTCTTTTCAAGTTGCTATGCTCAACTTGGAAAACATTAGTTGGAATAAATAGATAATGAAAGATTACAAAAACAGTAACTTTGAGAAAGACCATTATTCCAACGTTGAGTACTCAATAAAAAACAAACAACTCTCCTTGTTGTACCGAATACCATTAATACGAATTAATTAATATGCAGATCATACTTCCAGAGAGAAAAACATCTTAATTTTTGTAATAAATTTTTCTGAATCTAAACTTGTTTGTTAACAAACTCATTCTACTATAAATTGTAGTACTAGCACTAGTACTGCGAAGTAAAAGTAAATCTGATATTTTGAAATAAATCGCGTCATAGCTTTTTTTTTTACGAACTCATTCACCCATACTTAGAAGTAAAAGATAATTTTGATACTTCAATATCTGTAATAAATGCTTTTAAACTAAATAGTTTATTTCAGCGAACTATAAAGTAACAAATTGATCTACAAAAATGAATTGATTCACTAAAATAATTCGACTCAAAAGTTTTGTAACTCAATTCCAAGGTTTGTTTTCCAGAGTTTTTCTTCATATCTTAATAATTTTCTCACAACACAAGAACCAAAGGAAGTGAGGGGCAAAATGGGTTTTGTCAGAGTTTTCAGATGGAGATTTTACAAACAATAAAAGTGGGGGAGTGATTTATAACATCAAAAACTTGAAAAGAACATTTCCCCACATTTTAAAAATCTAAAATGAGTTTAAATCAGAAGATACGACAAAATCATCTCGAGATGTTGAATGCGATCAGAAAGTGGGGGTTCGATTTGCAACAAGAATCGTTGATGAATTGACACCCCAATTTAATAAATAAATACTTTAGAAGAGTTTACTTAGCGATTCAAAGGTTATATATTGGATTTTTTAAAAGATTAATCCAATTAATGGAGGACGGAAAACGTTGTGATTTTTCGGGATCTCAAATGAATCGGATTAATGATGACTTTTTCCCTTTCTACCTGATTAGATAAAACGAATAAAATCGGCTTAACAATCAGTAAAAAGATAGATAAAAGGTTGGTTTACCTGGAAGAAGACTTTTCAGCGATGGAAGAAGTCTGAATCCAAAAGTTATTCAAACCTCAATGTTGTACTCAATCGTCGTAAAAACAAATCCGAAGCGAATAAAAACTCGAATGTGATTCGGTAATTATCGGCACTTTCCGTAAATCAGTAATTGTCGAGAATTTTCGTTTCTCCACAATCTAACTATGAATGAAAAACATATTCAAATTTCTCTACAAATTCTGAAGATTAACTCAATCCAATCCTTACTGATAAGAAATATTGCAATATTTATTTGAAAAATAAATTGAATTTTTACTTTTCGTTTCCTCGCAGCCATTTCGATTTATATGAAATGCAATATTTTTTTCTGATAATATTACTCTAACTAGTATTTTTTTCATCTTGATTTCAGTTGTTTCTCATCGCAAATAGACAAACCGTCATTCTCAGAATAAGAATGTTGGAAATTCTCAAGAGGGACATTTCTAAAAAAAAAAAAAAAAAAAAAAAATGATCCCACCCTTAGTTTGACTGCAAAAAAGAACTATATATATTTTTTAGATTGGCCAAAAGATCATAAAACAGAAAAGTGAATGATAAAAGTGTGGTCTTCAGATTCCTGTTTTGCCAAGGGTGTCTTTAGTCTATTTGGTAACAGCAGAGTTGCATATAGACTATCAATCATATGAGAAACTCCTCTATTGAAAACTGAAAAAGAAAGGCAAAATCAGTGTTGCTGACCCTGATTTATTTTTTTCAGCTGAAACTGTTTTATAAATGACTGAAATTGGCTGAATTTTTCCCACTTTCAGCTTACTTCATAGCTAAAAGCTTAATTTGAAAATGAAATAACCATATGATAAGACTCCCAAATGAATTATTAATAAAAATTGTACATTTATTTTCAATAAATTTGCAAGATTTGTACAGGAATTGCAAAAGGCTAATTTTAGTGTTCGGCACCAAAAATATTTTCAAAGCGAGATTTCAGATGAAATTCAGTCTATAGATCTCGGGTAATAAAAAAAAAAAAAAAGAAAAAAAACTTTTCCTACCTAGTTGGATTTGCTTTGACTGATCCTGGCCTTTGTTTCCCCTGAATCCTCTTGTGTTTGAGTATGAGAAAATTGTCTTTTGAGTGGATGACCAATTCATAATGTATGTATAATGTTAAACATGACTTATACTTGGATTTTTTCAACTAAAACTAAAAAAAGGCCGAAGCTGGCTAAATGTTTTTTACTCTTGACTAACTCCATAGCAAAAAATATTGAATACATATGTTTTGAGTGAGCCTTAAAATAAAATTACATTGGCTAATTTTTTTAATAATTGGCAGATTCTCAGCTATCTGTTATGGTAAATTTTTACTGACTAAATAAGAAAAAAATTGGCTGGATATAGCCAAAAAGTGGCAGATTTAGTATCCCATAGCAAAAAAAAAAAAAAAAAAGAAGAGGGAAGTGACGTTTCCTTCAGGACTTTACTTTTTCACATTCACTGCCAATCAAGAGAAAAGTTCACAGCTGAGTACGGCTTATAACACTTTTTCTGGAGGAGTAAGAATAGAACCTTTGCCACTGGGGTTTTATTTAATAGACTCCTGGTTTTGAGTAGTTACAGTACAACAATAGTTTCTACATACAGTGTTGTCAACATCACAGCATTTGCAAACTCTCGGTCTGCTGAGTCCTGATGGATGATAAACAAGATCATCAAGAAGTAAGATAGTGGGTAGCTTACATGAAAGCCATGGAATCAAAGAAGCTCCAGATTCAAAGCAGTATTTGCAAGAACGTTGCATTACAAAAGATCAAAGAGACATTAAGAATATAATTTCTATCTTGAATAGTTTCTCATATCCTTTTGAAGACCTGGATCCTCAGACAACTTTGAAGAATATTCCAACTGGACAAACATTCAATGAGAAAATCACAGTGGATCTCCTTTCTTTTACTTGAACTTGTGCAGAGGGACATATGTTGGTATCTTGGTCAGTTCTACAAAGTACAGAGGAATCATTTTTAAGATATTGTAAATATTTTCTCAGTACCCTTGTAGCCTAAGCATTCCAAAAACGTATAACACTCTCTTCTAAAATTATTGAACAGTATCACAAATCAGCCTCCACTAATTCACCTAGCAGTAGAGAGTGTGACTAATGACATAATTTCTGGAGTAACTGACCAAAAGTTTACCCTCACTTTTTATGTTATGCCATGTGGTCTGGTTTATGGATATATACAGAAACTTGGGGGCCATCTCATGCACACGGGGATCCCCAAAGCCAATGTAAATTGACCCAAATAAAAATATTTCCCCATAGTGGTCAAAAGAAGTTTTCTGATTCCAAAAGAGGATGACTTATTCATTTGAACGGTACAAAATCTATTTTGAAGAGATTCTTTCCCAGGTCAAAACCTATTTTGACTTGACTAAGATGTTGTTTGCGGCTATCAAACTAGAAAAGATTTAGACAATGAATGGCAATCAAATGGATCAGCTGTAGACGTCCAAGTAACCAGAGCAGATTGGACTCCAACCCCCCATCTGTTTGATGCTTATATAAAGGAACACTTTAAAATATCACTTTTTTTAACAATAAATTGAAAAATCATGAATAGGCTTGCTTTCTCAGAGACCGAATTCTCTGCGTAAGAGTATAGACAGGGTGTTACAAATACATCTGCTAGGATGACAATGTAAAAGCTTCGGAAGAACTTGATCTTGCTTATCATCGAAAGGCGGAAATAAGGATGTTGTGGCACATTTGTTATTCATCATGTAGCAATGGTCGGAAAAGTATATTTTTGTTAGAGCAAATGACACTAATGTGTGGGTACAGTTAATTTACCATCAGAAGCACATCCAAAACTCAAAGATTTGATTGATTGTGGTGTGACTTGAAATAAGAGCAGAAGAGTGATCAACATTTTTTTAGGAGTTTGTGCATGATTTAATGGTGGCCTTACCTGGATATCATGCCTTTATGATAGCATCTGCAAAGGAGAGGTGAAACCTTTTGAAATCATGCAAAAGAATCCTGAATTCCAAATGGCTAGTCTGAAGAAATTTGCTTGAACTATGTATGGCCAACCTGGATACTTCTCAGTGTCTATTGTAAAATACAGCTTGTTTACCAAAAAAAAAAAAAAAACGCACTTAAGTTCCAGTCTTCAGCTTTCTTCAAAGTTGAAGATATCAATTCAACACTACTGCCTACATCTAAACCTGTTTGTTGCAAAAAAATAAAGAGAAGCAATGCTGTTTCATGTGTCGGTGAAATCGAGCACTTTGTCGGGAACCAGACGATGGGCTTCATCCCATTTAACATTGATGGTACATGAAAAATGTTAGGCATCACATACTGTGGTATGATTGGTCCAATCCTACCTGGAAATCTGGAAATTGACACAGAAGACAACACCTACAGAGAAGATGAAGAAAGTGATTTATGTTCTTACAAAACTTGTAAGGGCAGTGAAATGAATTTCTTTACCTTTCTTGAATTTTCAACTCAATCTACTGAATTTTACCCCTTGGGACAATGTCTTTTTTGAATACATTCTTATCATTATCAGAAGAAACCTAAAAATTTAAATTATCAATTTGTCAGTCATTCCAGTTTTGCTAATGGTTCTTAAATACATTTTCTGAATCATTAATTTCTAACAGAGACATATACAGTAACCCTCGATATAACAAATTTCAACTTTAACAAACATGTGGCCCATAAACTTTCTCCTTTTTACTGAACAACTTTTGATACATACAACAAACATGTGGACCATAATGATCTTGGCATTATCCTAGTTTTGTGGTCCAGCCTTTTGATCAAGAAAAAAGGCAACTATAATAATGTTTAAAATTGAAACTATTTTTTTGACATGAGGACAGATATTACACTTTGATAATTAACTAAATGTCTCTGAAGGCTGGACAATGGAAATAGGATAGAGTCACAAACATCATTTTTTGTCAAATGACAAAAGGTAACGTCGATAATGGATGAAGGGCAACTAAACTGCCTTTAGATTTACTGAACAATGTTCATTAGATACAGTGAACTACTAAACTTACTTATTAGATACTTAGATATATATAGTAATTTTTGTCTATTCATATTTGAAAACAAAGATCAATAGATACATAACCTTACCTCTTATGTTTTGAATCTTCTACTGAGAAGAAATGAAAAGTGAATTACAATTTTATGATTCCATTAGTTGGATCTCAATTTTAATGAATGAGTAAAAGAAAAATCTCAAGGGCTATCATTTTTTATCATCTCATTTGAATGCAACCCTTTAGGGAACATTTCATTGATTTTATCCTTAAAATAACAATGGCTTTTTTCCATCAACTAGGAAACATCAGAGAATTCTTGTTTGTTTCAGAAAATGACATTCATAGTGTCAAACTGAGTTTATATGGAAAGTTTGTTTTTATTAACTGTTATAGTTTAGGTATGTATTGGGTTCAATCAAATTTGGAGTAGAGATTCCTGGAGAATTTTTATCTAGTGATTTTCAGAGCAATCTCCGTGTCTTGGTATCATTGAAAAGTTACTAATCATAAAAGTCTTTCCAAAATGATATAAATTTCATTAAAATTGGTTGAGTTTTATAATAATTTAAAAAATTAAAGTTGTTGATTTGTGTATAGACTCGACTTACTCATATCAAGGGCTGGGCTAAAATGTGCCTGTCCAATATCTTTATTCTCATCATAGTCAAACATTTGAACCATTTTCTTGGTTAATATCTAATATAAAACTAAATGATGGATTAAGAATAAAAAAGATTTATGACCTCTGAGCTGAGAATAGGTATAAAAATGTAGCCTTTTGTTTAACACAGGTACTCAACAGTCCCTTGTATTTTCTGCTTTGATGTTCTAAGTTTGTGTACTTCAAAACTGCATTTATACAATAATTGCCCACTATTTTTGTATACAGTTACAATGCAAATTATCCCAATTATATCACATGAAATGGCATGAAAAAATAAAACAAAGATTCTGACTTTTGGACAACTTATATATTTAATTTGAAACCATTGCTTTTAAATCTAAATATTTTTTTAATCTCATTATTTTGATTTAATTTAGTTATTTCTTGAGTACATGTTGCATGTGTTCCACAGGCATGAAATGAATATTGCACAACACAAAATCTATGGTCAATCCTTTCAACCTCTCAGCCCATGCACCAGAGTTGAAAAGCTCAAATTGATTTTTAAAAGTTTGATTCTCTACAGCACTGAAATATTTCACTTTACTTCAAAGTTGTTTAATAACCCAAGTCAAATTTATTCTTTTCAGTTGGGGTGAGATGAAATACTTTTGTCTAATTCACTTCATTTTTACAGTTGGTGAGCTGAGTTAGTCAAATTCAATTCTTAGAGGGAGCATGGTGGGGAGTTGTATTTCCTCAGGCATCAAATGGGCTCAGTGAAAACATTTTTCTGTATGTGTTTGAGTATAACACCACCCTATATTTTGTCTTAGATATGGGTATGAAATTTTAGATAAGGAAATACAGTAACTCATTTCTGATAACACATGAGAGAAATGAAATGAACTCATAGCAAGATAAACTTATTATTTCCTAAATACATAACAACATAAAAAGAACCCATTATCTTATACCCATTTATTTCTTACAAAGTGTACAAAAAAACTGTTGAAATTTTTAATGATTTTTTCTCCAAGAAAAAATACAGATAATGTAGATGGAGAAAGAAATGTGATTAAGTTAGACCCTTGGAAAAAGACTCGAATGATGATTTTTTCTGTGCCCAAAAGCTTTGAAAAACACTACAGAACCAATATTTGCTAAAAATGATGGAAATAACAAATCAACCTTTTCCGACATGGAATGATTCATTTCTCTTTCATATCTGCTTACATCACTTTGCCAGATCTTAATATCAGATTCCCTAGGACTTTCTAATCTATTCAAATAATTTCTTGGGAGTACTTTTTGTTTTATTTGATAAGAAAATGATGTCAAGAATATGTTAATCAAACTGCCTTCTTGAAGATCATTTCAGATTTCAGAATGATGTAACAATATGAGGAAATAAGAAATTCATATCAATTTTGATTCTGTTGACTGAAATAAATCCAGTATTATATTCTTAGCAAATATCAAAAGCAGAAGAGTGAGGAGAAGTGTCAAATGGAAAGATTCAATGTTTAAGAGTTTGTATCTGTAATCTTGGAAAAGTGATGGAAATAACTTTTCAACCCTTTTCCAAATGGAATGATTCATTGATTTTTCTTGTATATCTAATTGCATCACTTTGCCAGATCTTGGTATCAAGATTTTCAAGGTTTTGTCCTGATTGTTACAGTTAGCATGGGAATTTCATCTAAAAAACACGTTAAAAATAACACTAAGAAATCATAAACTTTCTTACTGGAAGAAAAACAAAATGTGACATGGATGAATCATCATTGACAGATGGCCATCTTGCCACAGCAGAGGTGTACCACCAATATAAATAAAAAAAGAAATTCATATGGCCCAAAGAGGATTAACTGCAGAAATTATCAATTCCAACAATAGAGAGGAAAGTCTCTTTTCACAGTTTGTTTATACTTTGAGCAAATTCAGCCAAGAGAGGGTTAACAGAAGCTTTCATTGACAGAGAATAGAATGGTTTCCACTCAATGTCTGTTTCTTCTTTAAAATAGTCAACCCATTCTAATAAACCTGTATGTACTCATACACATGTTTGTGTGTGAGGTGAGATCCACTTATTTGAGACAAGAATATGGTTTTGCCCAGTTGACTTTTGTGAAAAGAGACATCCATCTTTTACAAGAATGTGGTTTTTCACCAGTGTTGCACCAAATTATCCTTCCATGAAAAATAAGATCCACATGCTTCATGAGAATATGGTTTCTCTCCAGTGTGCATTTGTATATGGTGCACTAAATTTGACTTTTGTGTACAGGAATTTTAACACGTTTCACAAGAATATGGTTTCTCTTCCGTGTGTATTCGCATGCAAAGGAACATCAACACATTACACTAGGATATGGCTTTTCTCTGGTGTGTATACGCATGTGCTGCACTGAATGTGACTTTTGTGCAAAAAATCACATGTTTTACAAGAATGTGATTTCTCATTGGTGTGTTTGTACATGTAACACCAAATTACCCTTGTGTGAAAAGGAAGATCCACATGCTTCACAAAAATATGGTTTCATTTCAGTGTGTGGTTGCATATGGTGTACTAAATTTGACTTCTGTGCAAAGGAAAATCCACATGTTTGACAAGAATATTGTTTCTTTCCAGTGTGTGTTTGCATACATTGAACCAAAGTAGACCTGTGCGCAAAGGAAGACCCACATGTTTCACAAGAATGTGGTTTCTTGCCTGTGTGTGTTTCCATATGTAGCACCAAATTATCCTTACGTGAAAAGGAAGATCCACATGTTTCACAAGAATATACTTTTTCTCCACTGTATGAGAGCAAATGTTTCACTAAATGTGTCTTTTGCACTAATGAAGATCCATATGTTTTGTGAGAATATGGTTTCCCTTCAGTGTGTGCTCTCATGTCTCCTAAAAAGTGAGACCCATGTAGGGAAGATTCTGCAAACCTTGCAATGATTTTTCCCGTATTTGTTTACATCACAAAATGGAGATTCACATCTCCCACATGGAAAAACTTCCAGAAAATTTGTCCGAGTATTGTGATGCAAGGTCACTGGTCTTTCTTGCAAATTATTGGAGATCAAAACCAGGACAAATGATTTTTATATAAATTGTACAAAGCTTATCCCTGCCAGAACATCTGTCACTGAATAAAAGATTTATCAATGGACACATTGAATGTTGTATAAACTCAGATTATATTGCAACACAAGTAGATCTTGCAGAACTTAATTTTGTCTGGCATAAGGCCCCATCCAATGAGAATTAAACTCAGTACATAAGCTAACAGTCTGTAAGATGAGATTGCTCAATCATCACACTCCAACAAATATATAACAGATAATTACAAGAATAACTGTAATAATGTAAATATTCTATAAAAGATTTTATTCATTTTTGTTACTCTGTAAAATTGAAAATGTGGTGGGTAATTTATATGGTATATCCATTTCAACATGGCACATGACAATATTGGTACTATCTGCATCTCATGGATATATTTACAGTATTCCGACTATACTTGTTCAATTATTTCTTTCTCCAGGTGTAGCATGAAATGGGAAACTTCATGCATTGAAATAAATGTACCAAAAATCCACACCCTCATCAAAAGATTCAAAATTCCTCTAATTCATACCCTAAAATTCACAATATAGAGTCAAAATGTAGATAATGGAATGTTGTAACTTATACAAGCCAATGGCATAATTTATCACTATTTTGAAAACATGAAACCAATTTCGCTTGTTTTCAGTTTTATGATTTTGTTAAGGAGAGTCACTGAATCTGTAACTGATTCTAGTTCAATAGTAACACTGGAATGAGAGGAAATGAAGTATCACAAATTGAAAATAAGGGAAACTAATAATTCATAAAAATACAGACAAACATACTGGATTCTATAGAACATTTGTATTAAGGGGAAGTCAGTGTAACTTCTTGTTTGATTGTAACACTGGAATGGGAGGAAAGGAAATATTCTGAATTGGAAATAAGGGAAACTAGCATTCTTAGGGAATTCAAGAATCCCAACCACAATATATGCTTCTTTTTATCTCGTAAATTTATCAGCGGTGGTGTTAAAATTAAATCAACTTTCTGAAAATACTATAAACATAGTTTGAATCATAAATTGAAGATTAAAACACGAAAAAAACAGGTTTGGCTAGTCAATAGAAACCGTCATGTTACTGAGTTTAGATAGTGTTTCATTGGGGTGATCAATTGAAAATTGGAAAAAGGGCTGATCAATGGATTAGTTACTTTTCTGGACTGCAATCACTAAATGGTCCAAATTTAAAAACAAAAGAAAAACAAAAACAAATGTAAATGCAGAAAAAAAATAAGGAACCTATTCAGCATAAATTGGAAACTGAGAAACACCCTAAAAAATAAAGATCAAATGCTCAAGAGATTTTTCTTTTCAAGCATTAATATTTTATAACATTGAGAAAGTGATGGAAATAATTTTTCAACCTTTTCATTGATTTCTCTTGTATATCTAATGGTATCATATGATTTTGATAACAGATTTTTCAAGAACTTTCTCACCAACTCATTTCTTAGGAATGAATTTTTATTCTGTATGCCAAAGAAAAGTAATTCCAAGGTACCCATGTTAGAACATATATGAAAAATTATGCATTTTCTCTACAGGAAGACAAATAATGTGAGGTTCAAAGGAAGAATCTTTGTTAACAAGTAGCTATCTTGTCTCAGCAGAATGAGTGTCTCAGATGATGCTACAAGCAAATAAAATTTGAAAATGACAGCTCATGAACATGCAATATGAATTTGGCCAAGAGAGGGTTATAGCAGAGATTATCCTTTAATCAATAGGAAAAATCAAGAGAAAATTTTTCTTTTGAAGTCTGTTTCTACTTAGTGCAAAATCTTTGGAATAATCAACTAGAAAAACAGAATATGATATGGTTTTTCTGAGTGTGTTTACATATATTCCACTTGCTTAAAGAGTTTCTGTATCTGTGTGTGATCGAACGTGTCAGCAGTCGGACCTTTGTGCAAAAGCAGATCCCACACTTTTTATAAGAACAAGTGTGTTCTCATATGTTGAACCAAAGTAGATTTGTGTGCAGAAGAAAATCCACATGTTTCACAGGAATATGGTTTCTCTCCGGTATGTTTTCTCATATGTTGCACCAAATTTGATTTGGTTGCAGAAGAATAACCACAAACTTCACAGGAGTATGGCTTTTCTCCAGTATGTGTCCGCACATGTAACACTAAAGTTGACTTTTCTGCAAAGGTAGTTCCACAAGTTTCACAAGAATATTGTTTCTCTCCAGTGTGTATCTTCTTATGACGGATCAAATTTCTCTTTTCTGTAAAGGTAGTTCCACATGTTTCACAGGTATATGGTTTTTCTCCAGTATGTGTTTTCATATGGCGCACCATATTTGATTTATGTGCAAAGCAACATCCACAAGTCACACAAGAATAGGGTCTCTCTCCAGTGTGTGTTTGCATATGGCGCATCAAAACAGAATTGCTTGCAAATGCAAATCCACAAACTCTGCAAAAATATGGTTTTTCTCCAGTGTGTTTTCTTATATGTTGCACCAGATACGATTTTCTTGCTGAAGAATATCCACATATTTCACAAGAATATGGTTTTTCGCCAGTATGTTTTCTCATATGTTGCACTAAATTTGATCTCGTTGCAGAAGAATATCCACAAACTTGACAAGAATATGGATTTTCTCCTGTATGTGTTCTTCTATGTTGCACCAAATTTCTCTTCTCTGTAAAGGTGGACCCACATGTTTCACAAGAATATGGTTTCTCTCCGGTGTGCATTCTCATATGTTTCACCAAAGTTGACTTGTCTGCAAAGGTAGCTCCACATGTTCCACATGGATATGGTTTTTCTCCAGTGTGCGTTCTCATATGTCGAACCAAATTTTTTTTCTCTATGAAGGTAGATCCACATGTTTCACATGAATATGGTTTCTCGCCAGTGTGCGTTCTCATATGTCGCACCATATGTGATTTTTGTGCAAAGGAACATCCACATGATACACAAGTATATGGTTTCTCTCCAGTGTGTGTTCGCATATGGCGCATTAAATCCGAAGTGCGTACAAATGCAAATCCACAAACTTCACAAGAATATGGTTTTTCTCCAGTGTGTTTTCTCACATGTAACACCAGATGTGATTTTCTCGCTGAGGAATATCCACACGATTCACAAGAATATAGTTTCTCTCCAGGATGTGCTTGCATGTCTCTCTCAAAATGAAACTTGTGAGGAAAAGATCCTCCAACTTCAAAAGGATACAGTTTTCCAGTTCTGCACATGTATTACACCAAAGTTGCTTTGCACAAAAGATATGATGGTTAATTCAAGTGCTTGCTTGCATGAATGCTTTCAACTGATGCTTCAGAATATTTTTCCAAGTTTTTTGATGAGATATCTGGATGATGAATCATTTTTATGTATACCACAATGTATTTTTTCTGATTCAGAACATCTGTGAAGAAAGAAAAATAAAAGATATATTATTAGAGTAATTGATTATCGTAGTAACCAAGATTAAATTTCTATAAATATAAGTACTTTAACCTGATACAGGACCACAACAATGCAGCACTCAGTGATGGTCTAACCACCACACTGAATAACAATATGTGAGACATGTTTGCTTAACCATTGCACTATGATAAATGTAACGTCTTCATTCTACACAGATAATTATCAGAATGACTGTAATAATGTTAATATACCTCTGATATTTTCATTTCTTTCAATTTCAACACAATTGAAGGTGCCTTTAGAAATTTGCTTCTTAGTAGCAACATTGCACAGTTTTAGTCAAGTCAATTGCATCTGAAAGATCAATATTGGTACTATTTCTATCTAATGGCAACAATTGATAGTGTTTTGACTGTGCTTGAAAATCATCTTCCTTTCCTATGTGTTAAGCAGTAAAAATTAGAAATCTATGGCCTTTTATATCAAGATATTTTGCCAGTATGCATAGGTATTGATGTGTTTGCAACTGTTACCAATACATCATCGAGGCAATTTTTTTTTAATAATAGGTTTTAAAAAACCTGCTCATTTCAGAGTTACTGGTGTGAAAATAATGACCCATTGACATTGCTGCACAAGTGTTTCTGGAACCAACATCTCTACACGAACCTTTTGGTGCATGACTGCTGGCCTGAGGATAACTGAGCACATCTCAGTGCAAAAAGGACCAACAAAAACAAACCATGGAATTGAAACGATTTATTGAGATACGTTTTTTTAAATTTCAAGTTCAATTAATTTGATGAATCAATTTACTCTGTTTAATTTGAAATCATATAGTTTTCTAAGCTATCTCAGCACCAGGAAGACTTTCATAGAGATGTTGGGTAACAGAAAATGACTATCAATTGTATACTACAATTATGAGCATTTTACAAGAAAGCAAGACAAAAGGTCCAGAGATAAGCTTCACTAGAGGAATAAATACCATATTTCAGTTTATTTTCATTTCTAACTCATAATAGTGAATTATAGTAGATGATTTGGTGTCACAATCACTGCAAGAGCCCCTCCCTGGCTTTTGATCCTTATAAATGAAAAAAAGTTCCATCAAATTTGATCCATGAAAAAGAAAAGGCCCCAGCCAAAACTTGACGCACGAAAGGTGAGGGAAAGATTCCACCTGTATTTTGTCCTCTAAAAGTGTAAAAAAAAAGTTCATCCTCAATTACTACTCTTAGAAGGGAAAAATGAAAGTTCAACCTCAATTTTGTCTAAAATTGGAAAAAAATTCAAAGATTTTTACCTAAAAAAATGGGGGAAAAATCCACCTTTATTTTGACCCCTGAAAGTGAAATGTTGCAGGGATTCTGGTAGGAAGAAGCTCAGTGGACTATGAAGTACCCAAATATGACAGGTTGAGGGATTGCTTTGACATAGTCAAAAAAAAAAAAAAATCAACCAAAAGCTGCCTCTTAAGAAAACTGGATTTCAGAATAACCACTGATGTAACACTATTGTTGGTTATTTCGTGTATGATATGCCTATTGGGAGTATATTTTTGTTTGTGTTGGAAATTAAAAAAAGGCTTTTAATTAGTACAGGATATTGAAAGTTATAATCTTATTTAGACAAGTTACAAAGACATGTCTGTTTTTGGCACCTGTTTACCATTGAATTACAATAAGTTATGTGGTTCTGTGCAGTTTTAGTGTTTAAACTAGCATAGAATATGAAAACAATTGTTAGCAGTTATCCAGGTAGAGATAAACCTTGAGAATAAGATGTAACAGTTTTAGATTTAATGTTATTTTCAAAAAATTACAGAGCAATAAGTGTCTTCGTATCTTTCGGGGTACCGTGTTTTTTTGGAGCACAAAACGTGTACTTTACATTAAAAAATATTGCAATGTGAAAGCTGCTCATATTTATTGTTTTGTGAGAGTTATAAATTTTGGGGGACCCTTAGAAAATTTATTATACATGTGGGTGGTGGAAATATTTTCCACATGAAAGTGGGCGGTGATGCCAAGAAGGTTGGGAACCCCTGGTCTAATGGATTATAATCACAAAAATTACGTCAGGCATGGGAATTTCGCCCTGGGCGTTTCGGGTAGATATCAGTAATATCGGCTGGACTTAATCCATCTCGATTACCTCCTTCGTAAAATATTGATATAATGTTTAAAAGTACCTATTCCAAACAAGTGCCACCGACCTTTCATTTCTTCATCTGGAAATAATAATAATATGAAATCAAATTCATTTTTTACCATTTTACAGAATTCAGGGAAGGTGATCCAAATCGGAAAGTATTACACCATCGCACACTCGATGTTAGAAACCGTTTTTAATATCGAGTGTGCGAGTGTGTGAAAAGTTACCATTAATTTACAATCGGGACGTTCTTGCATTATTTGTGCCTGGAATTTATTTCAACTTGAATTGTCAACTCTCATAGAATAAATAATTCAATGAAAAATATCTTTAAATTTTTGACGAAATGTTCAGATCAGATGAACAGTTTTTCATGGACAAAATAATTTACACCGCTAGGATAACCAAAAATTTCCTCAAAGAAGTCTAGAAATCTGATTATTTGAAGAAAATGGAAAGCACTAATGAAATGAATCTAAAAAAGCTAACAACTAACACCGTATGGAGAAAAAAAGAGATTCATGTCAATCCGTGTCGAAAAGTCAGGGATCACTTTACAGCGAAGGTTGATTGAAAACTGAACCTCCTTTTAACGACCAAAGGAAATTTACATAACTGAGCCATGTGTTTGAATACGATAAAAATTACACAAAATAATGTGAAGCATCTTATTGTAAATTTAACTGATTCGATGATTAGTTTATTAATGATTTCTATGAGTGAAAAAAAACGAAGAAAAAAAAACGTAGAAATAATTTTCTCACGATTCGGGAACGAAGAGCGAGGGGCAAAATGGGTTTATTTCATGTAAGCAATAAAGGTAAGCTATCGTTCCTCGAAAAATGGAAAAATAAATAAAAATTTCCTCGCATTTTAAAAACCTCCAAAATGAGTTTAAACCAAAAAATACGATAAAATCATGTGAACAGCCGAAAAGTGAGGGATCGATTTACAAGAAGAATACGTGATGAATTGGTCCTCTTTTTTGACAAAGAAATCTTTTTGTAGAATATGAAGGCTAAAACAGTATACTTTTGTTTTTTCAAAAGATTTATCTTATTAATGGAGGTGGGATTATATTGAAATTTTTGGGAGGTTTCAAATAAATCAGAATACAATGATATATTTTTCCTTTTTCTTTTGGAGGAAAGTTTTCTTGGTTAAATTAAACAAATTAGATCGGCACAACAATACGTAAAAAGGTGGATAAAAGGTAAATGTACCTTGAAGAAGATTTCTCAGTGATTTAAGAAGTCTAAATCCAGAAGTTATTTTTGAAATTCAAACCTCCAAATGTTTCCCAATCGTCGTAAAAACAAGTTCGAATTGATTGGAAAACCCGAATGTGATTATCGGCATTTTCCGACGATCAGTAATCGTCAAAATTTTTCCTTTCTCCATAATTTAACCACGATTAAAAGTACTTTCAAATTTCTCGACAAATTCTAAACATCAACTCAATCCTATCTTTATTTATTAAAAATATTCCAATATTCATTAGAAAAAAAACCCAACCCCTATTTAGAGTTACCAATCGGAAAGATTTTTTTTGGTTTCGTCTAAATGCAAGAAATTGCTGTTGAGATCATTTTTCAATTAAATAAGAAACATTTTCATTAAATTTTTACTGATAAAGTAAATAATATTCCTCTTAAAAAAGATTAGTGATATTTTGATTAAATAAATGTTGACGACTAAAGTCAAATTTAATTCAATAATATTATGCGGGGGCGTGGGGGTAGCTTTTCAGAGAAAGGGCATTTAATGACACATATTCCAATTGTGGTGGCTAATTAATTGCTAAAATCGGTTAAAGTTTTCATTTCCAGATAAATTTAGCTTTAATGTTTCATAAGTTCTTTTAAAGTTCATTATATAAAATTACTAAGACCCCCAGAACAATTTATTAATGACAATAAAACATTTTTAAGAAAATCTCTAATCATTTTTGAAAACTTGCCCGATTTTAGGTGATTGAAGATTCTTATTGGATAAATCGAAGAAATCAGCCAGATCTATCCCCAAATCGTAATTTTGACTACAGTGGTTTGTCTACAATTGAACACATGACTTTTTGGTCGAGTTCATGCGAGAACATTATGTTGTCTTCTATGGCTCATCAACCTCTCCAATTAGTGGTCTTTAGTTGAAGATCAAAAGATGAAATTGATGACATCTTGTTTGTTTCATAACATGAGGCAATGAATTCGATGAAACACAGATGTTGGCTTCTCTACAGAATTAAATAATGAAGTTTTGTTTTGAAAGAAATTTACTACCTATCAAGATGTATGAAAGACTCTCGTTGCAATAAATAATAAACCATACATGGTAGCGGAGACAACAATCAAAATCTGTCATTCACTAAACAAAACTGATATTTTTATTTTAAGCAATGAATGCAAAAAGTTCACACAGGAGGACTTGAAGACGCTTAAGCTTGAAAAGTGAGACATTTGTCACTTGGATAATTTTACAGTGAAATGTTTTCTCAGTTATGAAAAAAAAGTCTTCAGTTTGTGATCAGAAATAAATATTTGATTCGATATGTCTTACACTTTCCTTCTTTCATGGAGGGTACATGGCTACTCCCATGCCAAGAAGGTAGGATGAGCAACTGTTCCGGGTGACCCTGAGGTTGTAGCACCCCAGATGATGTGTAATCTATTCCTAGATTTTAAATGTATGTGCAGTGGAGAGAGATCTTGGCGTTTTTTAAGACAACTTACTCGACTTCGCAGTGCGCATTCAAATCAAAGTGAATAGAGCGAATAGAACATTCTGCTCAATTAGGCTCTCATTGAAGTTCATCAATGAGGAGAGCTTCCTTTTACTTAACAAGTATTTGGTATGTCCTCATTTAGACTTTGCTTCCTACATAGAGTCTCTTTATCTGAAGAAAAACTCAGATGTCATAGAGAGAGTAAAGGTTATAGAATACATCATACTCTGAAAGATTAAAACAACTTAAACTACAAACCCTGGATTACAGTAGAAAATGAGCTGACATATTGAAAGTTTATAGAATCTAGGAAAACATACACAGCAAGAACACTGACATTCATTGCCTGAAGAAGAATGTTGACTCCATCAATCTGTATCTAGAACATAGCACATTTATTCTAGTGTGAGAGAAATTATAGAAATTATATATACAAACACACATGATAACAATCCTAATTGCACATTATCTGGGGCCTTATACATTTGCAGTGATGTAATAAACATCATAATTCTTTTCAAAATCATTTGTACCAATTGATATCACTACATATTCCGATAATGTATTCCATAGTCCTACAACTCTATTGCTAAAAAAGAATTTTCTGATATTCAGTCTATTTCTATTTACTTTTACCATGTGTGGCCTTTCAGTCCTTTGTACTCTCTTCTAGTAAAAAAATACATCAGGGTCAACAAATGCTTAACAGCACAATCTTAAACATTCTTACTATGAAATATGCCTTACTGGCAGTTCAACTTTTAGGTGTTTAGTACCTCCTACAATCTATGTAAAAGAATTTTACAAATATTCCATTTTTCTCTTCGACCTTTCATAATCATCGAATTGCTTTGGTAGTTAATTTTTATTTTGAAAAGCTTTCTCCGTGTGTGAAGCAAGAATTTCACTATTGTTAATCTGAAATCTCATTTTCCCGCCCTTTCCTTGAAAGGGAGGAATAGCCACCGCTTTTGAACAATCAAAATTCATGTGACATTGTTTGCAGCAAGAATAAATCTATCAGAGGGACAATTAGAATTGATAAATCAACAAAAAGGAAATTTATCAACACTGGTTTCTAAAAAAGCAGCTACTGGAGAGACAGAGAGAGAGAGCATTGAGAAGAAAATGGCTGTTCATCAGTATGGATGGATATTGGTCAACACCACTTGAACATCCCTGCTGATATGCTACTTTGCTTTGTAATGATATGGCATCGTGTAATTAATCCAGGCCCCTTTGGAGGACCAAATAAAAAGAATGTGTTTTTCTAGTTCCAGAATTTTATTTCAATAACTGCTTCTACAACAAAAGCACACAAGTCAAATTGAAGATCTTATATAGATAGAAATCGAACTAAGAATAACTTCTATTGAGTCTAGCAATAAATACAACAAAGTTTTCAAAGTTTATCCGAGATATCACTGTACCAAAATTCAAGCTATTAACACAATTGAATAAAGAAGGAGTAAGAATTAAAGACTTGATATCATACTGGCTCAGTAGAATGCATATTCTACATAATGTTTTCAAATAATGACTTTCATAGCAGCAGTAGCTAACAAATAGATGTTTGAAGCATATCTCATTCAACTACTGAAAGCAATTATGTTTTATACCTTTATTCAAATCTCATGCTTACCATAAATGTCAGCATATAAGTTTACCACAAAATTAAGAGTTAGAGTTGGACAAAAATTGAATTAGGACCTAGTTTTGGGGTTGACTTACACACCAGCATATACAGTAAGATCTTTCTACAAACAACTATGAATAAACAAAAATGAAAACTCAAACAATCATGATCATAGATATTGATTTTGCATTATTTTAATAATCAGAAAGGAAGCACACTTCATTATGGATGGACAACAATAATAAAATGTTGAATTCTTTGAGATATGAAAAAAAAATAGTAAATGGAACAAAAAAGATAACTTTTCATTTTCAGTTAAAAAAATTGTATGAGAATAAAAAATAAATCTAAGCATTTATAAAAAAAATGATTCCTCTTGATTTAGTAAAAATTCCATTTTTAATATGGTTCACATCGGTTGAAAAATGTACTCAATATATTTCAGTTTAAAGAGTAAATATCTGTTCTTTTGTTATCAAACAATTTGTAACATATGAAAATATCTTCAAGAAAAGTGTCATGTAAATCATTTAGCTAAGAAAATATCTAAAGAACCCCAAATTAATAGAAAAACCTTTGTTACTAATTCACAATATATCCATTTGTATCAAGGACATTGGAAAGTGTATGAAATGTATTGAATGCTCTTCAAGCTCCGATAAAAAAATTACATTATTTGATGCATTTCTAAGTTTAATATTGCTGATAGTAGAAATGAATTTGTGGTGAATAAAATTGCAAGCATTTGACAGAATCTTTATGAACCATTTTTATTCTACATCCTTATACAATGGTGAGGTTAAGTAAATGAGTCTTTAGTGACAAAGGTCCATCTTGTGATAGCTTATGCGCATCTCATGTCATGCTGAAATCCAGTTGAGTCTACGAATGACAGTACAAGATGTGATATAAATGTGACCATGAGAGGATTAATAGGATGGAAAATTTTCCTTTGGTGTCTACTGCTAATACAGAGAAGTCAATAAAAAAAAACAACAAACAAATCTAATGTTGTTTTGCTCCAATGTGTGTTCATATATGGTGGACTAAATCTGACATTTTAGAAAATGAAAATCTACTAACTCAACAAGAATAGGGTTTTTATCCAGTGTCTTTGCTCATGTTGAATAAAAGTTGACTTATATCTGAAAGAAGATCCAAATGTTCCCCAAGTATATGATTTCTCACCAGAGTGTGTTTGTATGTGTTGTATCAAACTCATGTGCATAGGTAGATCAACAAGTTTTACCAGAAAATGCTTTCTATCCAATGTGCTGTAATATATTATACCAAATTTGACTTTTGTAAACATCTTGATCTGCAGACTTGACTAGAATATAGTTTCCCTCAAATGTATTTCTGCATATGATGAGACAAACCAGATGTTTGAGCAAAAGAAGATCCGCACATTTAACAAGAATAAGGTTTCTCACCAGTATGTATTTGTTCTAATGTGTTGTATCAAACTTGACTTATGTGAAGAAGAAAATCCAAATGTTTGACAAGATTTTCTTCTTCACATAAGTCAACAAGAATAGGGTTTTTATCCAGTGTCTTTGTGTTTTTCACCAGTGTGTGTTTGCATATGTTCTACTAAAGGTGCCTTCGCTGCAGGAGAAAATCCACGTTTCACAAGAAAATGATTTCTCTCCAGTGTGTGTTCTCATACATACCACCAAAAGAGACTTCTGTGCAAAACGAAATCCACAGGTTTCACAGATATATGGTTTCTCTCCTCTGTGTCCTCCTATGTTTCACCAAACTAGATTCTTTTGTGAAAGAAGATTTGCACATCTCACAAGAAAATGGTTTTTCTCCAGAGTGTATTCTCATATGTTGAACCAAAGCTGATTTAGTTACAAAAGAATATCCACACAACGCAATGGGAAAATGGTTTCTCTCCAGTGTGTGTTTGCATATGTAAAACCAAACTTGACTTGTATGCACAAGAAAATCCACACGTTTCACAAGAATATGGTTTCCCTCCTATGTGAGTTCGTTTATGAGCCACCAAAGTTCTCTTCTCTGCAAATGTAGATCCACAAGTATCACAAGAATATGGTTTTTCTCCAGTATGTGTTCTCATATGGTTCACAAAATGATATTTGCACCCTGAAGAATATCCACATATTCCACGAGAATATGGTTTTTCTTCAGTGTGAGTTAAGATATGTTGAACCAAACCAGACTTATGTGCAAAAGTAGATCCACAAGTCTTACAAAGATATGGTTTTTCTCCTCTGTGTGTTCTTATATATAGAATCAAACTACACTTGTGTGCAGAAGAAAATCCATACATTCCACAAGAATATGGTTTCTCTCCAGTGTACGCTTGCATATGACCCATTAAAGTTGAATCGCTCCCAAATGCAAATCCGCAAATCTGACAAGAATATGGTTTCTCCCCATTTGGTGATTCCATGTATTTTTCTGAATATGGTTTCTCTCCAGTGTGTATCCCTTTGTTAGCCATCAAATTTCTTTTCACTGCAAATGTAGATCCACATGTTTCACAAGAATATGTTTTTCCTGTAGTGTGCTTTCTCACATGCTTCACAAAATATGGTTTGCACACAGATGAATATCCACATATTTTGCAAGAATATGCCTTTTCTCTGTGTGTTATCATATGTGGGATCAAACTAGACTTGTATAGGGGAGAAAATCCAAACTTTTTCTTCAGTGTGTGTATGCATATGGCCCATTATGCCTAATTGCTTCTAAATACAAATCCACAAACCAAACAAGGATATGGTTTCTACCAATTGGGAGATTCTATGTCTTCCACAAAATGTGACATGTGTGAAAAAGATCCAAAATCTTCACAAGGACACAGTTTCCAAAATTTCAATGCAAGATCAACAGTCATTTTTTGAAGAGAAATAATTTATAAGTATATCACAAAATGTTTTTTCCCAGCGAAAATCTGTGGATAAAAAACAATAAAATATATCAAGAGAAACATTGAATATCCAATAAACACAGATTATATTTCAACAGATACAGATTGTTATAGTTTTATTTGGAACAGGGCCACAATAAAGCTGCACCTAGTGAGAATCAAACTCATTACATTACTTAACAGCATTTAGGATAAGATTGCTTAACAATCCTTGGCAAATATATAACTGGTTCTTTCTACAAGATTATTTATGGGGATTGAAGCAATGATGTTCATATTTCAAGAAAAAATAGTTTTTCTTCCAGTTTTTGCAATGCCAGTTTAATTGGAGATGAGTTTGATAATTCGCTACTTGGTATATAGAGTTGGTGAAGATAGTTTTGTCACAAATTACACAAACCAATGTGATAAATAATCACTGGTTTTAAAATATGAAACCATATCACTTATTTTCAAATATGTGAGGTTTGATGATTTTGTTATTGGAAGTCAGTGAATCTGTAACTACTTATTTGTTAATACCACTTGAGCAAAAAGAAAAGAAGTCTGTATATCATGCATAAATGAACCACCATAGCCCACATGCATACCAGAACTGGTAATCCCAAAAAGTAAATCTTTTATCTACAATCATCAAGAAAAAAATAATACCAGCATGAGACTTTGGCATTGTTGGTCCAAAATGACCATTGAGACCAAAAAAAGAAAAGCACTTTTTTGAGAGAAAAGAAAAGTTTCCAGGTGGTGCCTGGGGGGCGTACCCAGGCATTTTTTTCATGGTGGTAGCCCTAAAAATGTGACCAGGAGCACACTGACAAGTAAAAAGAGAAGAATTTGCGGCCAACTTGGCTGGTCCATCAAGTTGCAATGATTTGAGTAGTAATTTATAAAACTACATGGTGAAATATCGGTTCAATCAAATATTTTCCATTTGTCAAAACTGTTGCTAAAACTTTCAACAAATATCAAAAAGTTTGTTGATGATGATTTCCATCTGAGTTCAAATGAATACAAAAAAATACAAAAAAATAATGATATTTCTGTCTGATATAGATTTTAGCAAAAGTTTGCTGTCAGTGAATTCAATATCAAAGAGAGGTAAGCAATTATTTTGGCTTATGTGTCTGCTACTACTGCTACTACAGCTAATAATGTATAAAATGAACAAAAGCAGGCAACTTAAACATTCAAAACATGCTAAATGGTAATGACAGTGACAATTTGACATTGCAGGAGATATTTTTACCGGCTATTTACATGAATTAATTTTGAAGAACAGTGTCAGATATAGAAAAAAAATAGTTTAATGAATTGTTATTGCTAGTTGTCAGAGTATATTATTCTTAGTTTATAATTATGAAAAAAATGTTTGTTACTCGCAACCCTTGCCTACAACCTAACCCCAACCACGAAACTAACCCCAACTTTAAATTATACCCTTTATAATTAAATTTATATTCAAATTTAATAAAATACAGTTTTATATCTTCAAGTTGTCAGCTTTCATTCATTTCATACATCAGTAGTAGCAGAGACATAAGCTGACATAATTGCTTGCTTTCTTTTGATATTGAACACATAAGCTGATAGCAAACCTTTACCTGAATTTGTCCTACTATAGATCACTACCTGAACTTGTGGATATTCTTTGTTCTTTAAAGGGGTTCCCAGATTAAAGGGGTTAGTGGATTAAGTAAAGTTACAGCCATGGGACCATGATTGTCAGTTGGCATCAATTAAACTGTTGAAAACTTGAAGACAAAATTTAGGTAGGAACACAAGCCTAGCTGAAGGATAAATTTATGTAGAAAACACTATAAAACACCAGCATAAAAACAGAATGGAAACTTATAGAAAGAATTTAGGTAATGAAAGCTAACTAGAGGAGAAAATTACATAAAGGAAATCATATGATGGAAGGAAAAAAATGTATATTGTGAACTACTAGGGCAATTCATGGAAAGGAATATATTTATACTTCATAATTTTTATGCAGTATGGAGGAATCTTCATGTTATCTTGGGAAAACAGAAAAATATGTAAAATATAGGAAAGTTACTTTTGAATAAGACTTGAATAAATAAAAAGGAAAATACAAAAGGGTTCAAAATAATTTAAATGATAGAAATATACTAACTCATATTTTCTCAAATATCTATGTAAAAATATTTTCCAAATATTTGCTCACAAAACCATATAAAACCTGTTGATCATTTCCTTTTTGCCCATCTTTAGGAAAGAAGAGGGTGATATACTGTGAAAGTGCCGTGGCATAATTGATCATCTCTTTTACCTTGCGAGTGTAAAAAAACTGGCAGTTTTCAGTATATTTCAAGTAACAAATTTGAATTCAGCAAAGTAATCACTAAAATAATTTATTTTCATAATATATTATCTTAATGATGTTCATCCTATTTTAAATAAATTATCTTTCCTGCTTTTTGGAATGAAAAATTTGTTTTTTAAATTCATTGAAAAACTAAAAGAATTCCTGAGAGACTTTTTAACTCAATTTTCCAGTTTTTTAATTCCCAAAGTAAGACTCCCTATTAGAACTATTCCAGAGCACTTTTCTAAAAATGGTAAACATAATGATTAACTCAAGGGATTTATCTTTTGAATGTGTAAAAATTAATGAAAACAACAATGTGTAGATAAAATAAATCATCAAAATGGTATGAAAAAAAAAATTTCTTCTTTTCTGCTTTTTGGGATAAAAACCATAAGCCACCTTGGGTCCCGTTTATTCCCAGGTGGTGTGCTCAGTAATGTATGGAAGCCCTGATGTGTAATTATCCTCTTTGGATCCATGAGGAGAAACAGAAAAGAGTAACTGTAATCAAGAGACAAAATGGCATAGTTAAAACCAAAGGCCTTAATGAATGCTTGTTGCATGGTGAATGCCCCCACCCAACTCACAACTAGCCTGAGTATATTAAGCATATGACCCCTCACTTGTATATTTCAAGAGGACCTGGATATGTACAATAACCCTAGATGATGGAATGAATGATGATTCCCCTGGGACTGCCTCCATGTTACAAAGTGAGTATGTAACTTATAGTGGGTAGTGTATGTAGAACTGGTTGGTGGTGAACTGGTGAGTAACCTAATCGCAATTACAATTTTCATACCTGTCATGGCAATCATCTTCATTTTCAATGACTTCCATGTATTATCCAAATGAAAATTCCCAAAAACTATGTATGGTAAATAAATCCAACTAAATATATCTTCTAAGTTATATATCATCTGAGTGGAGCATTTTTGTGTGAAAATTTAAATCGTTGACAACAACAGCTGCTATTGATCTCAATTTTATGCTTTTTTGTGTTGAAAATTTGAATTTTCAACTGCAACAGCTGCTGCTGATCTCAAGCTAATCCATTTTTGCATGAAAATCTATATTGTCAACTTCAATAGCTGATTTCAATATACAGTTTTCAATCATAGTCATAACATTGTGAGTGGTAGACAATTGTCAATGTTGCAAAGTCAACCGTACACCCAAGCTATCGCTCAGAATAACATCCATATCTGTTAGGAAAATTGATCCGAAAACAGTTGTCACTGTCAGCGATTTTGAAATTCCTGATGGCTCAGTATACAGATACCCTTGAAAAGCCTTTGGCTATGAGTATCCAAAATTTCTATGTTTTTATCACAAGATGCACGACTGGCTTGAAATTTTCAGCTAAGAGATCTCACAATAAAATGAAATTAAACTTACGTTATTTTTTTCATTACTATGTTGCTAACAGCCAAATGAAAAAAAAAAGCAAAGACAATGAGACAAGGCAGTAAATAACAACTTGTTTTTTCAGAACAAAATGAAAATCTCCTTTGGATTTTGTCCACTTACCTTTCAGACGAGGAAATGCAATGAGAAAAACAAAGAGAAAGCAAACGAGAGATTTCTTCTTCTTTTGTCTTCAAGTGTTTTCTCTAAATGTGGTCGATTTGTTAGGATTTCTCACTCAATCTACACAATTTCTTTTTTCTTCATTCAATTCTTAACAATAATGTCAAAGTTGAAAAGAATGGCACAAAGAAAACAGAATTAAGAATTGGAAAACAAGATGCAGACGGGAAATTATCATCACCCGGTGATAGGCATAATTTCGTTCCCTATGTCTTCCAAGTCCCTTGATTTCTTGCTTGTTCGTCTTTCTTGTCAATTCGAACTTGTTTTCACGGCGCTTGCGAAACATTTTGAGGTTTGAATTTCAAGTATCACTTTTGGATTTATATTTTTGTAATCGTGTTGTTTCTTTCTTCCAGTTAACTTGACCATTAATGTATCTTTTTACTCAGTCAGTTTCATTTGTTTTGATTGACCGGGAAAAATTTACCCCTCAGGAAGAAAAAAAAGTCATCATTTGGAATTCGATTTATTTGAAACTGATAAGAATCCCAACATTTTTTGTCTTCTGTCAATTGGATAAATATTTACTTTCAAAAATCAAATATATAACCTTTAACCGCTTTCGTGTGAATTTCGTTTTTTTCAAGAGGGATCAATCCATAATGTATTATTGTTGTAAATCGATCCCCCACTATTTGGCCGTGTTCAACTCTGTGAGATGATTATTTTATCGTAGGTTTTGTTTCAAAATCATTTAAGAAGTTTCTAGAAAGTCGAATTTTTTTTGCAGTAAGTTTATTCTCCATTCTTATTGTTCATTGAACAAATATTTGTTTAAACCCCAACGATCTTCTTTTAGCTCTTCTTTCTTTGTTCTCTTTAGGAAAACTATAGCACCGTTTTTTGTTTTATGAGAAATATTGAGATATGAAAGTATACCTCCATTCAACTTCAGAAATGTTTGAAGGTACTTCAAATTATTTTGTGTAATTATCTTCATCGTATTTTTGTATTAGGCACAACTAGGTGAACTTTCTTCAATCATTAAGTGGAGGATCAGTTCTCAATGAATCTTAATTGTAAAGTGATCCCTGATTTCTACACATGAATTGATACGAGTCTTTCTTTTTCTTCATACTTGAAACGTGTGAAGTTGTTGACATTTTTATACCTTTCACGGGAACTTCCCTACTTTTTTTTTTTTATTAGATAATCAGAATTTGATGAATTTCTTAAGGAAATTTTCTTTCAAATATTTTTTTTGTTAAATGTATCCTATAGTTCCACAAAAATTATCACTTTTCTTCTAATTCAACCAATATATTTGTCCATGAAAGTTTACGATTAAAGTTGTATTTTTCTGTATGTATATTTCAAAATAGGGCACAATCGTAAAGAATGTGATCTTGATCGTAAATTGTTGTATTTCTCACCCTCGCTCACTCGATGTTGAAAAAGGCACACAAACAAGAACAGATAAAAAAAATGACAGTAAATGAATAGTGAATATAAATCATAATACTTTTGCTTTGGAAAAATGAAATTGTTAAATCGTCTTTATTTGTGCAACATTTTCAACATCGAATGGGCGTAGGTGAAATTATTATTGATGAATATATCAAATGTTCTAATATCCTTTCGATATTTGTTGAAAGTTTTAGGAACATTTTTGTCTAATAGGAAAATATTCCATAGAATCCAATATGTTACTCTATACTTTTGTAAATTATTAGTTTCCTTATTTTCAATTAAGAACATTTCCTTTCCTCTCATTCCAGTGTTCCTATCAAGCAAGAAACAGTTACAGATTCATTGAAATCCCACTAAAAATGATCAAGCTTTATGAGAATGAAAACAAGAGAAATTGGTTTCATGTTTTAGAACTGTAATGAATTATGCCATTGGCTGATGTAAGTTGTATTATATAATCATCTACTCCAACTCAGCAATGTGTATCATGAAAAATAAAATCATAGAATATTAGTACAGTCTAGATGACAGGCACCCCAAAATCGATCAAATTGAAAATGAACACATTTTGACTCATCTCTTACTTCAGCAGTTTTACTAACATAATTTCTTTGATTCATTTCAATTTTGATCTATTTTTTATCATTGGATATAACACAATATTTTAATTGTTAATTTCGATGAGTTTTTCCCTTCATCCTAATTTTTATGGCAAGGAGTAAACACTGCAATCAGAAATGAAAACTGGTTGAATTACAGTCAAAGTTGTGATAAAAGTTAGTCAAAATTTATTATTAAAGTATTGTGTTTTGATATTTTATCCAATAATAAAGATATAAATAAAAAAGATGAATTCAATAAATCTTATTTGTTTATGTTTGTAAAACTGCTGTCGTACTAAGTAACGTCATCTGGTGAAGAGTCAAATTGTGTTCTCTTTCGATTCAATCTATTCTGAGGTGCCTGTTGTTTATATGATCTGAGTATTGTTTTTATTTCTTTAGTGAATTGCATCTTTATTGCTGAAGTAGATCTTTTGAAGAATGGTCTTGTAGATTTGCCTCCTTTACATCCATGTGTATATCTCTACTATGAGGGGTGTGGATTTTTTGGTGCATTAATGTAGAGATGTTGAGTTTTTCACTTCAATTTATTATCTATTATTTTATCTATGCAGAAGAAAATGCTTGAACTTTTACTGTTTGTTAACCAAGTCTTTATGAGAAGTTCATCATAATATGAAACACATTTTTGTTCACACCGATAACTATCATCAAAATTGTTGGCTTTTTCAAATGTATATATTTGGCTTTGATGAAGTGTTCTTAACAGGTATAAGCTCATCAATACTCATACTTATTAGCATTGCTAAGCACAAATAGAAAAGGAAGATACTTTTTAAGCAAAGTTAAGACAATGTAAGTATATTATCCAGTTGTATATTGTACCACTATTGTTTTATAGGTAATACGATCTCTTAAATCTATTTGAGTTTGCTCAAAGTGTGGAATGTTTATATAAACACAACAAAAGTTTGATTAGTGTAGGTTTTCAAGTTGTATAGTTGAGATATTATTTCATGAAATAATGTAACTGTGCATCAATTGAAAAATAAAACATTGAATTAGAATAAAACCTTGAAAAGTATGGAAAATTTTGGAGTGAATTATACAAGGTATATCTGTACAGAATGCCAAGTAGCTAGTTATCAAAAGCATCTTTAATTGTACTGAAATGGAAGAGAAATAAAATTGTTGAAAAAATTGAATACTTTCACATTCATCCCCATAATTACTTGTGCACAAAATCAGTTATATATTTTTCATAGTGCAATCGTCAAGAATTTTCATCACGCAGACTAGAAAAGTAATGAGTTTTATCTCGATTTGCTGTTGCATTATAGTGGCCTCAGCTAAATTAGAGGAACTTTAATATACATGTATCTACTGCAATGTAATCTGGGTTCATACAATATTCAATGCTCCTATTAATGTATTGTTTTCCATTTACAGATATTATGGCTTGGAAAAACAATATTTGATATACATAAAAATCATTTACCATTTTGAAGTTTGGTCTGTGAAAAGAAGACTGGTGACTTTTGCATCAAAAACTTTGAAAATAATCATAAAGTAATCTCAGGATAGAATCTGTCAGTCTCCATTTTCTGAAACATCACTCCTCAAAATATACATGTGAGTAAGCACTGGAAAAAAAAACTTTCTGGCAAAAAACTATATCTTTGTGAAGTTTGTGGATCAACCCTTTTACATAAGTTACATTTTGTGGAAGATATGCAAGCAAATACTGGAGAGAAACCATATTCGTGTGAATTTTGTGGATTTGCATTTGGAAGCAATTCAGATTTAATGCGCCATATGCGAACACACACTGGAGAGAAACCATATTCTTGTGAAACTTGTGGGTATTCTTCGGCAAGAAAATCAAATTTGCTGCAACATATGAGAACACACACTGGAGGGAAACCATATTCTTGTGAAATGTGTGGATATTCCTCTGCAACCAAATCAAATTTGGTGAAACATATGCGAACACACACTGGAGAAAAGCCATACTCTTGTGAGACATGTGGATACTCTTCTGCAAGCAAATTCAATTTGGTGAAACATCTGCGAACACACACTGGAGAGAAACCATATTCTTGTGAAAAATGTGGATCTTCCTTTGCACAAAATGTAAACCTGGTGCGACACATAAAATCACACACTGGTGAGAAACCATATTGTTGTGAAACGTGTGGATCCACTTTTGCAGAAAAGTCACATTTGGTGCTACATTTGCGAACACACACAGGAGAAAAACCATATTCTTGTGAAATGTGTGGGTATTCTTTTGCTCAAAAGTCTGATCTGGTGCGACATATGAAAACACACATGGATGATTGACTGTATCCTTCTGAAGTATGTGGATATTCTACTGTGACTAAATCAAATTTGGTTCAACATGGACCACACAATAGAGAAAAAAATATTTTTTATGAAATATATAGATCTACCTTTGGAGAAAACACACTTGCAATCACACACTATTCGGAAAATATGAGCACACACATTCATTCAGTGTGTGTAGCTCTTATTTTTCAAGTCATGTATATATATGCAAATGGACACTGAAGTTAAACCATACTTGATTTGGTCTTTCTGGTTTACCATTTCGAAAATCTTGCTCAATGTAGATGCAGACTTCAAAAGGAAACTTCTCTCTTGTCTCTCTATATTGATTTACTAAATGATATCTGCTGTTGAATTTCTCTTGGCCATATCGGTCACAGTTTATCATGAACTATCATTCTTTAACTTCATTTGCTATAGCATCCGTGATATATGTGACATACCTTTGCTGAGATGAGATAGGAGCTTGTTTGTGAAGACTCATTAAACCTCACATTATTTGTCCTCCTACAAAGAAAGTCTATTATTTAAAAAATTTCTTTAAAGATATGTTTTTTGACATTATTTTCTTATCAAATAAGAAAACATTCTTATGCAAACAATAACATTCAGGACAAAATTTTATTCTTCAGAAATAGTTAAATAGATAAGTTCTTGAAAATTTGGTGTCAAGATCTGGCGAAGTGATGTTATTAAATATACAAGAGAAATGAATGAAGTATTTAATTTGGAAAAAGGTTCAAAAAGTTATTTCTGTCTCTTTTTAATGAGTTATTTATGTGATGAATTATTATTCATAACATAATCATCTGAATCATTCTCAAAAACTCTGAATTTATTAAATTTCTATCAATTTTTAACATTTTCTGAGTTGTTTTTCATTTCAGGAGAAGTTAACAAAATATAAACCCAGTTCTGTGCAAAATTTTGTCTTCCATCATTGTCTAGAAAAGGTCCGGAATTTTCAAAAAACTCGTTTTTTTTTTTGTCTGATATGTTTGCTTTGTGAATGAATTACAAAACCATTTGTGATGCAGAATTAGTTCTGTTAAGAAAGTTAAATCCAATGTCTAGAGAGCTCTTGAAAACAATTACAGGGGTCTGACTCCGTTCTGTATATCCCATCATTATTAATCAGTTATCTTGGCATTCATTATGATAGAATTAAGTTTTTAAAGGTCATTCCCATCTCTTTTGTTATTTTCATTATGTTTTCAAAGTTCACTTGGACAGTTAGTGTCAGGAAATCATTAATTGCAACTCTTGAACTGACATTTCATGAATTTTAGTCCTGCTTATAATAAACGTCCTTGTAATGGCTGAATGCTACAGACAAAATTTTCTTGTATAAATTGTATGACATAACAGATACATGCTAACATTACTTATAAATGCAGTGATCTTATCTGGCCGTAATTGTTATCAGATGACTGCATTTCAGATTCCATACTGTTGCCCCCGGTTCAATGTTTCCTGTGAATTGAAAAATTTCACATTGTGTGTAATTACACACGATGAAGTTGCCCAACCATCTTTTCCGAAAAATGTGGATTTTATTATTTCATATTTGAAGGACTATCTGCTGCAATGAACAAATCATTTGTTTAAAATTCTGGAGTAAGTAATGTTGAGTGTTCCACAGAGCCAATATAATATCAAAACATATTTTTTTCCTTCCTCATTCAGTTATGTTAAAAGCTTCCATTTTGGTTGGTGACTTCTTTGATAAACTATGAGAACTTCTGATGCAAAGAAAAGTGTTATATAAGCAGTAATATTTGGAGGAGGTTTACCAAGATGCATTTTTCATAAAACAGAGGAATAATCCCCAACAAGAAGCAGGAATAGAAGTAACAACAAATGATTGTAGTAAGCCATAGGATGATCATTATTCTTCCTCAAAGAAGACACAAAATTTTCCATGAATTGAAGCATGATCCAGTCTTGCCTTCAACAGATGTCAAAAATAAACCTCAAATCCAGTTATAGTTGCTATGACAGCAACTGTTCTATGAAATTACTCTTTCTTCATAAATTCAGTCACAAAATGAGAATTGTAAATTTTAACTGTGATATCTATGTTATCTGGCTACCGTCTCAGAAGGCATTGAAGCCTGAACCAAGGATAGATTTCTGATTGAGCTGCTGTGTCTGATATGATTCTTGAGCGACAGACTTCACCTGCACTTTTTACTTTTCCCTCCGTTCCTCTCTTCTCCTTTCACTCATTTTGATTCTTTTGTTGTTGGCAAGCTTCCATCTGCTGAAGTCTGTGACCACAATCTCACACTCCATCAGCTGTTTTACAAAAGTTTTTGAAAAATATTTACCACTCAGAAAAACAATTGTTTTCATTTTTTGAAAAAGTTGTGTTTTGTGCTTTCAATTGAAGAGGAGACAAACAAAAAAAAAAGTATTTTTTTTTCAAGTCCCAGAAAAACAAAGAAATTTTTGATTCATTATTTTCAAACATCAACCACTCTAAGAAGAAACAAGTATTTTTTGTGCTTTCAACTGAATTGCATAAAAAGTTGAATATTTAATGTAACATAGAAAAAAAGATAAGTTTTGGAGTTTCTTACTGACAGTAAAACAAATGATAATTTGGAAAAAAAAAATTTCCTGGCACTCTCAATCCAACTGTTAGACGACCTTCAAAAATTAGTTTTTCCTCAAAACAGACAAATCTATGGAGGTAATAAAGATCTCTATAGATTGAGCATGCAAATAATGTTTTTCTATTCATTTCGCATGCTGTGTCGAAATTTCAAATTTTTCAATAATCAGCGTTGTCCAGTTGGAGTGTCACTTACATTTATTTCATAGATATGTTTTTAGGAGTCTATTTTTCTAATATATTTATAAAACTAATGTTCAAATATAGCTTGAAATTATACTTACAAAACTAGGATGATAAAATGAAATCTAAAAAGTTTTTGACTCAAAGGAAAGTGCTATATCAGCTAAAATATTGGTTTGGTGTGAAAATAATTGCGGTTTTTCACCATCAACTTTGAAGCCTCAATTTATTCATTAAGTTAATGAGTGACATTGACATCAAAAGTCCATTTATTCCAGAAGTATAGATTTCTTGGATCCTTGATCCAATTAATCATTTGAGGGTATTTTGAGCTGCTGATTGATTGTTGAAGATGTTCACTTGCAGGAAACGGTCGAAATGCTTGAGAAAGTAAAGTCAGATGGAGAAAGTTGGGTGAGATAAAATTTGATAGCCTAGTTCTTCCAATTTCTGCAGGATCATTTGCGCAACATACAGTTAGGCATTGTCATGGATTGACCAATATTGGGTGTAATCATGGCAGTTCTTTGTGCATTTTATGGATTAATTGGCGATAATTTTTTGTTTTGATGGTTTTGCTAGAATTCAAGAAATTGTAGAGGATGATTTCACTTGCCAACCAAACAGCGACCATAATCTTTTGATGGTTTGGTTTTAGGAAGTGTTTTTGTGTTTCACTACCATCCAGCCACTGCATGAAACATTGTTGATTGTTTTACAGAATCTATTTTTCATCACATGTTACAATGCAATGGAGAAATGGATCGTTTTTAGTAGCACAAAAGAAGTGTGGAGCAGTTTTTGTAATGGTGATATTTTTCTTTTGTTCTGTTCATATGGCACTCATTTGTTGAGCTTTTGAACTTTTCCAATTTGATGCAAATATCGAACTGCTGATTGGTCAAAGTTTATTTCCTTCAGATTCTGTCATGTAGTTTTGCGTAGGTTTGCCCCAATAATGGCCCTCTATGAAATGTACTCAATAAAAGGAGAATGTCCATGATTCTCCTCATCTTCAAGGCTCTCATCTCTGTTTTAAAATTTTGGGAAGCAATGTTCAACTGTATATTTGTTGACAGTCCTCTGCCTGAAAATTTGGTTGATATTGTAAGCAGTTTTCATTGCTATACATCCTATTGTTACAGTGTTAAAGTAGAACTAACTGTTCTAAGAAGTTACTCTCTCTGTGTGAATTTAGTGATATAATGTAAATAGCAAATTTCAATTATAGTATACATGCTTCAAATTTCATTGTATTACAGTTTGGAAAGAATATATTTTGTTCCAGAACTTTGCAAGGGAAGCTAAAATATCTAAATAGTAGTGCAGTGCAGTGGGAACAGCATTCACTTTGAGGGGGTAGGGATGAAAATACTCTATTTTTGACCTGTTACTAAAATTCTCTACTGAAGGTTATTACTGATAAGAGCCTGTATATGTCCAATATGGTCTCAAAGTGTCTCTAAAATAGGCAAAATTTAAAAAATATTCTACATGTAAAGGAGGGTTAAGATCCCTCTCTACTCTTGAGAACAGGCAGCTCTGTGTTCCCACACTTTTTGCTTTAGCACTACATCATTGGTGATAAGAATTTCCATAAAATAGAGAAGCTGGATTGCACAACTGTTCAGTGGAGTGTTATTCAATGATGAATTGATATTGTTCATTTGGTTGTTATTCGTATCATGTTGCTGAAGTTCTTTATTTAATGAAGTATCATTCTTTCTTTTAAAGGAATGCAATTCACTGCGATGTGACTGATCTGCTGGGAATGTTTGTAACTCTTCAAAGATGACTTTCACAAGACTAATATTTACTTATCAAAATTTTGACTAGCTTTTCACCTTCATCCTAACTTTCAATTGCTTTTAATCACAACTTTGAATCAGAATGATCCTATGCCAATGATTAAACTGTGTGATTGGGAAATAAAGTACAAACTCACTGTGAGAATTGAACTCACTCCTAGCCTGAATGGGTTTAGTATATGCCTGTCTGCTTTTAACCATTCAAGGGATTTTATAGTTAGATAGAAGCTGATTTTACACCTTAAAGTTAAATCCTTACAACAGATTTTCCATGCTTGTTGATGCCTACAACTGAGACCTACCAGTCTTTTTAATAAAACGTTTTTTTTAATGTTTTTCAAATTTTATCTTGAATGAAATATTGAAGTGTAATAAAAAACAAATAAAAGTTAGAATGAAGGTAAAAAGCATGTAAAAATTAATGATAATGTTGCAATACTTATTATTTATATAGACAATATAGATCCGGTTGAAAACTCAAACTTTGTCAATGTTTGCACTCGCAACCAGTTAGTCACATTTTGAGACATTAAAATTTTTTTCCATATCACTATAATGTAAACATATGTATTCATTTATTCTTTCAGTAGATGAATTATTGTAAACCATTAGTAACATTTTTTTTTCTTTTCTATGATACTAGTCACCTTCATCTCAATATTTTTGTTGCTTTTTATAGCAACTTTTCTTAGACCTGATTAAATTTTGAAGAAGCAACAAAAATGTCAAGATGAGGGTAAGTAGAATCATAGAAGAGAGAAAAAATTGTTAATAATCTCTGTAATGTATGGTTTTGGTTAATTAATTGTAAATTTGTTTTTATTCTAGTGTCTACCATGCAAATTTTTGACACTCCTTTAGAATGTATTACAGTAATTGAATATCTTCTGTGTGAGTTCAATTTTGGCTGTATCTGCAAGAAAATAGCATAAAGTTAGTCTTAGAACTAAGAAATATTCTTGCATACTCACAGAGGATTTCTGAGTGGATCAAGTCTGTGTTTATGTTTTGACGAACAAAAATCGATTCCGCCTTAATTGATGAATCTGTCATCAGGAAAAATAAAGTTTAAAATTTTTATCTATGCATTACTCAAATTTATTCATTTATTTATTTGTGCATTCACGATTTGGGAATGGTGAAGTTTTTGTCCATCAAAAAGTATTTGAGTTTTGAGGACCAAAATTTAGGGGATCGGCAAAAATTATCCCTGAAGTGTGAAATACTGTTCATCTCATTACTGTGATCGAAATACGATTTTAATCTTAATCATTTTCATTATTTGAATCCACATTATTATTCTGACTTTTTTGTTTGATTCAAGATAATCACTTATTTCTCTGACCTCTTTAACGTATTTGCGGTGAATTCGCTGACACCGAACAAGATGTATATGGACTTTTAAGTATAAGGCACGAATTTATGGCCTTCACCGTTTGATAATTCATCTCATTTTACTTAGTTGTTAGGCGAAACATTTTTTAAAATAATATCACGTCTGCATCTTGTTTTTCAATTTCTTAATTCTGTTTTCTTAGTGCAATTCTTTTCAACTTTAATATTATTGTTATGAATTGACTGAAGAAAATAGAAATCGTGTAGATTGAGTGAGAAATCCAAACAAATCGACCAAATTTAGAGAAAACACTTGAAGACAAAAGAAGAAATCATCCCGTTGCTTTCTCCTTGTTTTTCTCATTGCATTTCCTCGTCTGGAAGGTAAGTGGACAAAATACGAAGGATTTTCAATGGTCTTCTTGTTCCATTATATTTTCATTCTTTAATTTGGCTGTGAACAACAATTCTGACGGGACGAAATTGAACTTAGATTATTTTTTTCGCTTTCACGTTCATAAAAGTGAAGAAAAAAATCCAGGTTTAATTTAATCTTGTCAGATATTTTATTTGAAATAATATCTGAATTCAAGTATGCAAAGAGATCCGATTAATTTTTTATTCGCTTAATTATTTATTTTATTCTAGACATTTCGGCCCACTAGTGTGGATGCTTCGCCCAAAAGGACGATCAATCAATTATTTAAATGAATTCATTTTTGAGGGCAGAATATCAAAAAAATCTTGTTTTATTTTTTAATTTTTCGAATGTTCTGTGAAGTTTAGGGCCAGCATATTTTTGTCTGAAAAGTTTTTGAAGATTTAGTGAATCATTTTGTGTTAACTTACCGAATTTTCAGTGAATTTTCGAACGAGGTGTTTTTGTTTGAAAAGTCCTGAAAAGTGTTGTTTGAAACTTTGTTTTGTTCTTAATTTTGCAAATAACTTTTTTGGGTGGAAAAGATAAGTTTAAAGACCTCTACCGATGTCGATGAAACGCCTTAAATTGGAAATCTATTGATTTTATCATAATAAAACTTTCCAAATCACCGCTAGGAGCTGTCATTTTAGTATGGTGGAAAATTATCAACTAATCAAGAATTATTAATGTGAACAATATAAATCTGGAGATAATCGGGGTTGAAAACTTATTTACATTCGCGTCTCAGGTTTATTTTCAGATATTTAAAAAATTCCAGTTCCTTCGCCAGTCTCTTCTCTCTGCCCTAGGGATTTTTTTTTGTTTTGTTTTGAAAATCTGTTTATTTGATCGAGAAAGTCCATGGTGGCAGAATTTATTTGTCATTTTTTTTATCAAGAAAACGTAACGAAAAATAAAAAATAGAGAAAAGGTGTAATCGTGGAAAAAAAAGTAAACAGTCTATGCCAAAAATGTATTTAATTTTCGGAACTCTGTTTTTTAAGAAAATAACTTGAATTACAAATCTAAATTTGAATTCTTTCAAATTAAAAGAGATGCTTGACAGATGTTGAGTAAAATATTTTTGACTATCCGAAGTTTGTATTTCTCCTTGAAACATAAAAAAAAGTGCAAATGATTTTGTGTAACAGCAGGGGCGACCCACCCCGGCTGAAACCATCACAAAGGTAACACCTATCTGACAGCCTGAAGATTTTTGAACTTTAGTGGGAGGACCGACAATGGGGTAAGGAAGGGTTAGTTAAATTTGGGTGTAGGGTGGGAGATCCAGGAACGTTTTCTGATTTAGAGATATCCCATTTTCCACACATGTATACGTTCATAATTGACCCTATGAAGTTCAGGTTGGATTCCAATGAAATTTTGTGAGAGAATGAACAATAAACCACAAAATAAGTGATTGAATTTTCGAACTGATTCATGTGGACTTATCTCCCCTACGTCATAGTTATATGTCCACACCAAATACTATTGCCAGAAGTTTAGTTCTTTCTACATGATATCTCTAGGAGTTCTCAATTAACTTGATTACAATTTTGAGAGAGGCTGGACTATGAGGTAAGGCAGAGTCAGTTGAATTTGGGTATCCTGAATTGTTTTTGGATTGAAAGATAATCCCCCCCCTTTTTAAAAATTTTTGTATATGCTTGTGACAGTCCACTATGTATCTCCAAGAGTTCCTTATGAATTTCAATGAATTTTTGCTGAAGAATGGACAATAGGCCACAAAATAGATGATTAAATTTTTTGGCGATTCATGTACAACTCCCAGAAATTGTGTAAGAAATTATGGGATTGTGAATGTTTGTATGGTGAGTCTTGGTGAAAAATTTGTTATTTCAACAGGAAACTCTAGAATATTCTATTATTCATCAGTACCTATACTTATTGGCAGGTCATCATTTGTGAAATGCCATAGTTTTCTGATTTACATTGCTAAACACAGATATAAAAGGATGATAGTATTTAAGCCTAGTTAAAACACTGCAAGTATATTTTTGACACTAGCTAAGGTATTTGGTATTGTCCAGAGAGGGAAAAAATCTCCAAACGTGAAAACATTTTAAAAGGATTTCATAAAAACTTGGCAAGGCATGCATACTCCATCTGCGAACTTTGATTAATAAATTTTCTGAAAACTGAGACTTCATTTGTTCAGTTTTGGTGTTAGCAGTTTGGATGTCAACGTAAACTATCAGATTTAAATTGTGCTCATGTTTTGATGTTGCACTGGATTTGAATCAGGATTAAAGGTAGTGTTCTTACTCTGAGAAAAAAACCTGTTTTATTGTCAGTTTAGGGTTAGTTTCCTAAAAAAAAATACTACCTAACGGGCATAAGTAATGAAAAAAAGAGAAATTCACATCCATGGTCACCTATGATGAATGGGAAGTAGGTTTGCATCTTAGCATTATAGCTTTATTGTAAATAGAGCCCCCTGTTATAAAACCTTTGGATATTTCCTTTCTAAAACATGACACATTTCCAGAAGGATTGAAGGTCTAATAAATTGAAAATAAATCTAATTCAATGAAGAAAAATTGAAATTTAGTATTTTGTTTAATATGAACACAGCCATGATTCGATGAAAACTGAGAGAAAAAGGAATCACATTTGCAGTCTCCCAAAGACATTTGGAAAGTGTGGACCAAATCTAAAACTATATTTACATTGTAAATAGAACCCCTTCTAAAACCTGGATAAACTTAATTTGTTGAAACAGACAAATTTCCATAAGTTTTGTCGGAGAAAATGTTTGAAAGCATATGAAATTAATCAGAAAACAAAGTTTCAACCATTGAAACAATGGATCACTGCCCCCCCCCCAAAAAATTTCCAAGAACATTGAAACTTCCCCCTTGCATGGAAGTACATTCAAATGGAGGAAGAAAAATCTTCCTTGGGTAATTCAACATATAAAGTTTGATTCTATAGATCTAAATCTAAAAAAATTCAAATAATCCTAGAATTGAAGGAAAAAATATTTTTTGACAGACTTATTTTTGAGCATGAATGCAGGAAGAAAAAAGTTTGTTTTATAAAATTCAACCTCAAAATGTATGCTGTAGGCTAATTGTTACCTGCTGATATCAAATACATCTTGAAAACCTGAAAAATCAATTTAATCAAAACTGACGCATTTCCATGAAGTTTGCGGGTGAAATAGTTCGAAAGTATATAAAATTGAAAAAGAATAAGAAAATTTCCTCTGTTGGAGTTTAAACTTGGTCTGCAGTTTTATTTTCTAGAGCTGTGCTATGGCTTAGGGACTAAGAATTAATGCTCAAAAAGATATTTCAAAAGATGCATCATTTCCCTCTATTTATGTTTGTAAAGGTTCAGATATTTGAAAAAATCCCCTGATGATGTTGATTCAAAATATATAGTTTGATTTCATAAGTGCAAACGCAAAAACTCATAGGATTCAATGATTTTCTTTTTGAGAAATTTGACCTGAAGATAAATTCTATAGGTTATTTGAGACATGATTACAGATGTGCCGTCATTTCTGTTCTATGATGAATCGTTTTCAATATTTTAGAGTGCAAACACACACGCATTTATATACTTTAGTACTTTATAATATAAAGAGTAACAACATCGATACATAATATGATCTGTAAGATGCAACTGATTTACCTCAAAATGTCATGTACCGTATAAATATAAATACACTTGGTATCAAATTATCTAACCTATCTTCAATTGCACAAGGAGATCAAAGTAAAATTAGATTCTTTATAAAATATCAACTTCATAACATTTATTCTTGAAATTATCTGTGTGGAAAAAAACCTATTTTTTAAGCTGTGATAGTTTAACAATCTTGTGTTAGAGTCTGTTAACTAGTGTAGTGAGTTTGATCCTCACTGGCTGCTTCATTATATTGTGACCCTGTTTTGAACTATCCTCAGTAATTAAATACAAGTGTCTGTTGCTATGTGATCTGAGTTTGTACAGTATTCAATGTCTTTATTGATATATTTTTTATTGCCTTCTTTCCACAGATATGGAACATACATAAAAATCATATTTAATGATTTTGGACTTGGATCTGTTTGAAACAAGACTGTTGATCTTGCATCATAAACTTGGGAAAATATTCTAAAAGTGTTCTCTGAATTGAAAATATGAATCTCCATTTTGTAATATATGGGAAAACATACTGGAAAAAATCATTGCGATGTTTGTAGATCTTTCTTATATGAGTGACCTTTTTTGGGAAACATGCAAGCACATACTGGAGAGAAAGTATATTGTTGTAAAGCCTGTGGATCTCCTTTTGCACAAAAGTCGCATTTGGTACGACATATCAGAACACACACTGGAGAGAAACCACACTCATGTGAAACATGTGGATCTTCCTTTGCACAAAAATCACATTTAGTGCAACATAAGAGGACACACACTGGAGAGAAACCATATTTTTGTGAGACATGTGGATTTTCCTTCGCACAAAAGTCATCTTTGTTGCAACATAAGAAAACGCACACTGGAGAAGAACCATATTCTTGTGAAACATGTGGATATTCATCTGCAACCAAATCAAATTTGATGATACATATGAGAACACACACTGGAGAAAAGCCATATTCTTGTTTGATGTGTGGATATTCTTCCTCATGCAAATCAAATTTAGGTAAACATATGAGAACACACACTGGAGAAAAACCATATTCCTGTGAAACATGTGGATCTTCCTTTACAGAAAAATCCCATTTAGTTCTACATATGCGAACACACACTGGAGAAAAACCTTATTTTTGTGAGACATGTGGATATTCCTTCACTAACAAATCAGATTTGGTGAAACATATGAGAACACACACAGGAGAGAAACCATATTCCTGTGAAACCTGCGGATTTTCCTTCTCAAGGAAGGCTAATTTAGTGCGACACGTGAGAACTCACTCTGAAGGGATACCATATCCATATGAGACGGGTGGATCTCCTTTTGCGCCAAAAACATTTATGAGTCATCATAAAACACTTACAAGAAGCGAATTATATTCTTACAAAATGTCTGGATATTCAGCTGAAACGAAATCAAATTTGGTGCTACACATGCAAACAGACACTGGAGAAAAACTATATTCTTGTGTAATATGTGGATATTCTTCATGTAAATCAAATTTGATTAAACATATGAGAACACACACAGGAGAGAAACCATATTCTTGTGAAACATGTGGATCTTCCTTCACAGTAAAGTCTCATTTAGTGCTACATATGCGAACACATACTGGAGAGAAACCTTATTCTTGTGAGACGTGTGGATATTCATTTACAAACAAATCAGATTTGGTGAAACACATGAGAACTCACACCGGAGAGAAACCGTATTCCTGTGAAACATGTGGGTCTTCCTTCACAAGGAAGGCTAATTTGGTGAGACATGTGAGAACACACACTGGTGAGAGACCATATTGTTGTGAAATATGTGGATCCTCTTTTGCACAAAAGTCATCTTTGTTGCAACATAATAAATCACACACTGGAGAAGAACCATATTCTTGTGGAACGTGTGGATATTCAACTGTAACCAAATCAAATTTGGTACGACATACGAGAATACACACTGGAGAGAAACCATATTACTGTGGAATGTGTGGATATTCTTTTACAAACAAATCAGATTTGGTGAAACATATGAGAATACACACTGAAGAACCATATTCATGTTAAACATGTGGAACTTCCCACGGATGGCAAATTTGGTGAAACTTACGAGAACACATTCTGGAAAGAAACTGTATTCTTGTGAAACATGTCATCTTTTGTGGGAATCAAGTTTTATACAACATATGAGAACAGATATTGGAGAGTAACCATATTGATGAAAAGTGTGTGGTGATTATTTTCTCAGGTAATCCAACATTGAAGAAGCCTATAATTGTGAAATATATGAATTCTCTCTTTCACCACTATTTAATGCATCATATGCCTGCCCTCTGGCAAAAGCATATCTGACTATTCCAAAGATCTTACACAAGGATTGGTGTCAAAATAATTAGGTATTCACCAGCATCTTCAGAGCAGTACATCTCAGCTTAGAATAAATGTTATTGATCAGAATCTGCATATTTTTCCCAACTAGAAACAAGTCCATTTATCCCAGAAGCATCTCATCCGTTGAGAGACAACCCCCAACAGAGTATGATGGCTGGTGACGAAGACATGGTTTCCTTTGCAAGTCTCAAGTCTGGCTGAGACCAGGATTTTATTCCTACAAGTTTTTATGACAACTCACTTTGCAGGGTGCATGTCCACTAAAGGGATATCTGTCTTTAGATCACATAGCTTAGAATGTACTTGATCAGCTGCTGAGTTTGCAGAGGAAGTGATTCAAGTGCTTGGAAAAAGGTATCCATTCCAAGAGAGATCTTGTAACCTGGAAGAAGGAGAGTTTTGTATTTTAATTTGTTCAATTTCTGCTTGGTCATTCACATGACATGTTAAGCTTTTTTGGTATAAATGTCAAACAACTGTTGAATGGTCAACATTTAGTTCCACTGCAACCACTCAATTTTAGCTTAGGTCCTTCTCAATAATGGCCCACGATTGGATGATGTCAATCACAAAAGGACATCCACTTCTTTTTGGAATTTTGTTAAGCTGTATGTTGATGGTTACCTGGATAAATACTTGGTTGATATTACTGACAGTGTCCGCTGATCTAGTAAAAAAATGTTTAAATTTACTTTTATTTCCTTTGACTTGACTGCCTCGAATATACCAGAAAAAATAGTGAAATTCACACTTCAAAATGGTGTGTTCCATGAATATAGATAAATGATACTCTATTCTAGATTAAGCATTAAAGTTTAAAATTACAAAAAATTATTTTTGCACCAACCTGATTGACAAACTCCAAAGGTAAATTTCCCTCTTTTTTGTTGACCCAAGTAATCTCTGCTGTTAAATACCTGTTAGCCACATTAAAGTTGCTTATCATGAACTGTCATTCTCAAACTCTCTTGGCTTGCAGCAGTGATTGAAACGTGCCTCTGCTGAAACGAGATAGCCATGTGTCTTCAAAGACTCACTGACTTGTCTTCCTATTAAGGAGGTGTACATATATATTTTTTTCCAACTCGTGTTCTTAGGCTTTGTTTTTTTTTATCAGGTGGGAAAAACATTCAGAACAAAATTTCATACCTAAAATATGAGTTGAATTGATGTGAAAGTCTAAAAATCTGATATCAAGATCTAGCAAAGTGTTGCAAGCAGATGTGCTAGAGAAATGAATTTGGAATAAGGTTGACAACTTATTTCCATCACTTTTTCAATGTTATAAAATATTTATATAATGGATGGTTATTTTCCAACTTTTGGACCAATAATTCCATCATTCAAATCAATGATCTGACTTTATTAAATTTTTTTCCATATCTAAATATTTTTGAGTTGTTTTGCTTTCCATTTCAGGAAAATTTAGCAAAATATAATCCCAATACTTGGCTATATTTGTTTTTTCTGATTGAATTAAACTTTCATGAGTTGCTTTCATTCATAAGTCTTCTTTTCATTAAGTTTCCAAAGTTTACTTGGGCAGTGTCAGAAAGGTATCAACTGTGGCGCTTGAAATGATGTTACTCCAATTTCAGTCCCACGTATAATAAACATGTAATGGCAGGAAAGTAATTCATAAAATTTTCTTCTGTAATTAACTCTTTACTCCAATTCTGTATTGTTCCCTCACCAAAATAAAGATGAGAGGAATGAAATGGAAATATAAATTTGGAGAAATGATTTAGTCTAATGTTATGAAATATCTATACTTGAATAGAAATAACTTTGAATATTGAATCTTTACTTTAAACATTTCTCCTTACATTTGAGTTTCTTATTTCCTCTCGTTGTTACTTAGTTCTGAAATATGAAATGATCTTTTAGAAAATGATTTTGTTAATGGCTTTGTTGAACGAGAATCTATTCTTTGTGTGGAAAAAATCATTCATAAAAAACCATTATTATTTGACTTAAAAAATATTTGCACTGCAGTTTAGGAAGTCAAAAACTGGAATAAATCTGATTAAGAACAAGACTATTTGAAAAGTGTGACTTTATAAACAATTACACTCTGCGACTTTTTAAAGTTTTATTTGTTCCTAATAGCTATTATTCCCTCTGAACTTTCCTTTAGTGATCAGACCATTGATCTTTTATAATTCACTTATTTTACATCAGGAAGGTTCTTGAAAGTTGCCAACTCCTTAATCTAGAGCTGTGACAGATCGTTTATCTGTAGTGGTGGCACACCTATGGCTCCCATGTAATACTAAACATCCCTACATGGAATTTGGGTGGCTATGGCTAGTCCCAGTGTGCCCAGGTGTCTCTGCTGTCCCAGAGGGAAAGAGAGCAGAAAGATTTGGATATCTATCAGGGATGTCACCATTTTGAAGTCTCTAATGACTCCCCGGTTATACTCATCATACTTCCAGGCATCAAGCGAGTTATTGACACAGTTTTATTGCAGGGAAATGAAGTGGTCAGGATTTGTCTTGATCCCTTAAAAGCAAGCTGGAACATGCCTTGTAGGCCTTTCGTATTTTACTTGTGTTTCCTCTAAGGCAAGGGTTAGAGCCGATACCTTCATTGGTGTATGAAGTATTTCCGCAAGAAGCTCATTAGGAAGGATAAAGCTGCTTGGTACGGCCTTGTCACAATGGTTTGGGGTTTCCAGGGTTTTCACAAAGGGCAGACACTAAGTGGTTTCCAGGGTTTTCACAAAGGGCAGGCACTAAGTGGTTTCCAGGGTTTTCACAAAGGGCAGACACTAAGTGGTTTCCAGGGTTTTCACAAAGGGCAGACACTAAGTGGTTTCCAGGGTTTTCACAAAGGGCAGACACTAAGTGGTTTCCAGGGTTTTCACAAAGGGCAGACACTAAGTGGTTTCCAGGGTTTTCACAAAGGGCAGACACTAAGTGGTTTCCAGGGTTTTCACAAAGGGCAGACACTAAGTGGTTTCCAGGGTTTTCACAAAGGGCAGACACTAAGTGGTTTCCAGGGTTTTCACAAAGGGCAGACACTAAGTGGTTTCCAGGGTTTTTTCACAAAGGGCTGACACTAAGTGGTTTCCAGGGTTTTCACAAAGGGCTGACACTAAGTGGTTTCCTGGGTTTTCACAAAGGGCTGACACTAAGTGGATCTGGTTTGGATTATGGCGAAGAACTATGATGATTTTGCTGCAGGCTGTTCCTTAAGTCCACATTTGTCTTGATGAATTCAAGAACTTTTTACTCATAAACAATCAGAAAATGACACTCTCTACCCAGGAACAAGAATTGCATTGCACAGTGTTATAGAAGGTGTTATAACCACCCCAACTACAAACAGGGATAGCTACGGGAGCAAATGTGAAAGGCAAGCAGGCTTCGATCTTTTTTCTTCCTTAATATGATGTGACTTGGGGTATAACACCATTTATTTGTTAAGTCAAATTAGTGCACACAGTTAGTTTGAGAAATGGGAAGAGTCAAACCTAGCAAAATCTTGAGGGATTTAGTTATTTTTGTTATTGCAACTTTTCAGTAAAAGTTGTTAATGCGGGTTAGTTTACAACCTGAAGAGGAGAAACGAATATAATAATTATCTTCTCCACAATGCTGGTTCCTTTTTCTCTAAGATTCCCCATCCCCTCTTCTTCTAAGGGACGGAAATCTTAAAACTCACATCTAAAACCTGTCCACATTTTAGCCAATCCAAGACCCCTCAGTACAAGCTCCTGCAAATTCAGCTGCCCATCAAACTCTAGGACAACCAACGGTCACTTGTGTGACCGACTCTCCAGATATTTGGTCACATGATAAACCTGAAAAGAAAACCCCTCCACCGATAATCTTATAAACTTATTTAGGACTTATTATCAAGAATAAGGATTCCTTATATTTAAGTGTTTTCATTCCAAAGCCTCCCCCTTAGCCTGAAATGCAGAATCTGTCAGAATCCTAGTACTCTATATAACATGAATATATTTGAAACATCCTGGGGTTTCTATTTTGTCACACAATACTAAAATTCTAAAAGGCTGAACTGCCAAGAATTCCCCAGTCTATCAGCTGCAGACTATATGACAATTTGTCAAATAAAGCAATCTTCAATGAATGCAAAATAAAACAGAATATCAGTAAAAAAAAAATGGATTTTTTTTCGATCTTAGCATTCACTTCATGCAGAAGAAAAGAAGATCACAGAAAAAGAAACATCATGTAGTTCAACCCACCATGTGTCAAAACTACCAAATCAAATATGAATAGAGTATGCCTCAGTCTGATCAGTAAACACTTCCCACAACCAAATTACAAAGAGTATTTGATAGAAACAGTAAAAGTTAGCTATAGTTTCATAGAGATTGGATCAAAAAGCATAAACAAAACATGAATCAAAATGAAATCACAGACAACAAACGAAAATCATATGTAAATGCTGGCAGATATCCACATGCCAATTAAAAGGAAATTGCCTACAATTAGGAATAGTCTGAAAAAAACTCAGAAGGAAACAGAGAAAGATAACAGAAGGAACATTTAAACAAAGGAGTAGACTAACAGAATCAACACTCTTATTTGCAGAAGAATGACTTACCAAAGAATGTTATGCGGAAAGAAATAGAAGAGGGTTATTTATGATGTCTTTTTCCTTTCTAAAATGACCACTTTTATGGATCTCAAAGGAATTACATTAATCTCACTTGTTAAATGTTTTGTCTGGTTTGTTTCTTAATTTTTATATTCTTATTTTATTCATTCATTCACTAATTATATTTCATTTGTATACCCCATGAAAACAACAAGTTGTAAACAGGAGAAAAAAAAAAGGCCACCAGTTGTCAGTTGAGAGCATTTGTTGTGTGAAACTTCTCAGTGACTCTAACATTTAGGGAGATTTGATAAGGGTAAATCTTCAATAAATGCTTTCTAGACACTTCGGCCCACCACCATTGCAACCCTCCAATAATGTGGTCGTTCTGGTACAACAAGATTAATTAATTTGATTGTATTATTGTCTTTTTTGAGCAATATTAAAAATTGTTGTTTTATTAGTAATTTTGCAAATTTTCAGAGTTGTTTAGCAACAGACAGGATAGTTTTTGTTGGAAAAGTTCTAGAAAATTTAGTCGATTATTTTGGGTCAAATTTGCTAATGATAAGTGAATTTTCGTCCGAAACGTTTTCAAAGGTGTTTGTTGTTGAATACTTTGTTTCGTCTTTTATTTTACGAATAATTTTGGGGCATGATAATTTTTGTCGGGGAAAGAAAGGTTCAGAACCTTCACGGACTTATGGCAAAACGCGCTACTTGTCGTTAAAAATACCTGGATTTTGAAATCTATTAATTATATCGTAATAAAACTTCGGGGGTTGTTAACAGATTCTATTAAATAGAAGGATTGTAGAATATTATCAACTAAAAATCCTTTCTCCGAACTTAACAGAATCGAAAACAATCGCGCATCGAAATGTCCGAGTGGGTCGAAATGTTCTGTCATAGTATTACGACAGTATCGACATGCGCTAACAATTAATTGGTGTAAAACAACCTCAAGGTCTGAATTATCATTTTGCAATTTATATGTATAAAAATATATCCTTGCTGGTACATAATTTCACTAGAAATGTTGTAGGTGAACTCTAATTTAAAATTAGGGGCCCTCTCTATTGGGGGAGTCTCGTGGTGTTTTCAAATGAAGTCCTATCCCGTGGAGCCTCGGCTACAACTTCGCTACCATTGACCACTTTTGCCTGTTACTTTTCCATTTAGTAATATGAATCTTGAATCATACAAATTATGATGCATAAGTAGTATCATTTATTAGGAAAAAAAATTGGATGGCTGCTGATAGTCGGAAAATGCCGATTATTACCGAATGGCGTCGCGTTCAGGTTTCTAGTCAATTCGAATTAGCTTTCACTACGATTAGGAAACATTTGGAGGTTAAAATTTCGAAAATGACTTTTGGATTTAGACTCCTTTAATCACTGAGGAATCTTCTTCAAGGTAAATTTGGCCTTTCACCTTTCATTTTACTTGTTGTCAAGTTGGTTCTATTTGTTTTATTTAACCTGGAAAATTTTCCCCCAGAAAAAAATGAAGTCATATCAAAATCCGATTCACTTGAAACCCCGAAAAATCCCAACATTTTCCTTCTTTCATTGATCAGATAAACCCTTTGAACAGATCAAATGTAAAACCTTCATACCGCTTCCGTGTGAATTCTTCGGAGAGATTTCTTGCTTAAAAGCCGGGATCAATTCACAATGAATTCTTGTTGTAATATGATCCCCCACTTTTGAGCCATGTTCAACTCTTCTTGTTCAGATGATTTCGTCGTATTTTTGGTTTCAACTCATTTTAAATGTTTTCGAGATGCAGAAAAATATTTTTCTTTTCAATTTTCTTTCGTTGTGAATCGATCCCTCACATTTATTGTGTACATGAAATGTTCGCCTAAAGCTCGACAAAACCCATTTTGCCCCTCTCTCTTAGTTCCCCAAAAAACGATTTGTAAGGAAATTATTTCACCGTTTTTTTTAATGAAAATCATTAAGATATGAAAAATCCCCTAAATCAACTTTAGAAACAGTTAGAATAACAATTACATATTCAAAATTATTTTGAGTTATTTTTATCGTAAGTATGAAGACACCGTTCAGTAAATTTTCTCCAAGTTTTCAGTCGATGTTTATTGTAAAGTGATCCCTGACTTTTAGACATCAATTATCATATGAGTCTCTTTTTCATACTTACTTGTTGGCTTTTAAAATACTTCTAACTGGTTAAGGGTTTGTTTTTTGTTTTTTTCCAACCTTAAGAAAGATCGTGTTTTAATAACTTCCTTTTTAAATCGATCGGGAAGGAGTGCTACGAAATTCAGAGGACCTAAGGGTGCTTGATTCCAATGCCTCAGGCTCTGGAGGCAGGTTTAATTCCCATGCAATGGAGTGGGAGGTGCCTAATCCCCACACCTAATGGTATTACTAAATTCTGTCTGGAACGAAGCAGTGCTAAATTTCGGGGTGGTTGGTTAATTTACCACACCTGGTTGTTACCTAACCCCCACGCCCAGAGCCCACTAAATTCCCACACCCAATGGTATCTTTATAATCTATTGGAAACGTTCGAAGTAAGCTCGGGGCTAAATTCCAATGCCCAAGGCCTGAGGGATGCTAAAGTCCCATGCCCGAGTCTCCATGAATGTTGAATTACCACACCCAAGTCCCGGGAGATGCTACATGTTTGTTTTTTTTTTAAATTTTTTTATCTCAATTTGGTTGTGCCTTCTCTCTGGCGTGTTATTGGCCAGAAACTTCTCCAACTATCCGCCCACCCTGGTCTCACTGTGTGTAACACAACAAATTATTTTTTCTCAAAAAATAATCACATAGAAATTCAGTTATACCTGCATATTTCTACACTGACATTATCCTCCATGCCTTAGACTTCCCCGAGATATATTTTAGACGGTTACCCTATAATCTGTCTGAGGGAAGTCCGTGCACATGAGAATGTTAAATGTCAACCCCCTGGTTCGTAGGGATTCTATATGCTAAATGCTAACGTCTAAACCTTCAAATCCTAATTGTCAAGGTCTAAAAAGACCCGTGTGTGTACATTCAGGGGCAGGGTGTGTACTGTTAGAGTGGATTCAGATAGGGTTGGATGAGTTCAAATCTATCAAAAAAGCTAAACCCAGCTGGACATGTCCGTATAATATCAAAACAGGTTCAGATCTACTACTGAGCAATTCTTCAGGCTCTCCCCTGGTGTTTCCAACAGATTTGAAAATTAACTCACTTCTTCTATAACTTACAACTCACCTTAAAATTTATTCAGAAACTTTGGAGATACTGTGTGGAACCTCTGACAATATTATGAAATGTGAACATATAAGTACCACGTAGCCTATTGTCTACTCTTTAGCAGAAATTCATTGAGAACCTTAGGAGATATTGTGTGGACAGACATAGGCAATGACATAAATGTATAATTATGGATGCATTATATTAATTGAAATGACTTTCCATTATGAATCAGAGAATTGGTCAATTGGCTTAGACCACGTGAATTAAACAAACAATCAAAGAAAATAGGCTGCTCAGGTCATTTCGAACAGTTTCAAATAAAATAATGCATTCATAATTATTCTGTTGCATTATATATTCATTTCTTGATAACATAAATGCGTGCAAATAAAACGGATAAATATCACTCAATAAAGAGAGAATTTGTGGATCTGCCATAAATTTTAACCAGTTCTACAATGGTAAGCATGTAGAACTGGAACTCTTTTGAGCAGTTGGCACATTGATCTTAGTGCAATGTTCATCTCTCTAGCCGTGATTTTCTGTTTTTCCAGAAAATTTCTCCTGATTTTGTTTGTCACAGCTTTTTCTGCAAAGATGGCCAGGTTGTTATGGATCTTCAAAAGTCCGATGTCCAGTGAATCTCTTTTCACAACAATACACAAACAGACCATCCTCATCTTGATTGTTTTTCATACAATGTTTCGGCCATTGCATTCTACATGGACACATAGCTCAGTGGTTACAGCATCAGACAAATTACTGTAAAGTAATCTGATGGTTTTAGGTTCGATCCTAGTGTGAGACAATATAACAATACTACTAATGCTAAGAGGGGAGTACGGTCAATATACTCCCGTCGGATAAATAAAGGGTTCGGTTTGTTACTTCCCCAAATCTACCAGATGATACCTGGCGAAGGCCGTAGAGTGCAACGGTCGAAACATTGTATGAAAAACAACCAAGATGAGGATGGTCAGAATATCAATCGAAATAATAATAATACCTCATCTCAAAAATTCAGAGATATAATACACAAACATTCTACAGATCCAAAATAGTTTGAGCAGTTTGAAAATAGCACTTTTTTTACCTGCCTCATGGAGATTGATTCTGTTTTCTTTATCATACCATTCCCTAGTTGAATACTATATTTACTTAATCAAACACCTGAATATAAGAAGAAAGAGCAGCTTTTCTATGAAGAAAAAAAATCAATTATTCAAAAATGTTGAAATATACATAATATAAACTTGTTACAGTATTTATGGTAGTACTAGGTATACAAATGTGTTTGGGTGAAAGGGGACTAGACAAAAAAGAAATTGTAATTTGACGATGCGGAAGTAAGGTTCGTGTGAAAGTATGTTACACCAACAAAAAAAGTTTACTCTCATAACGGCTTATAAGGCCCAATGCATTTTGTCATATTCCGTTGGCATCTTTAGAAAAACTAAAGCAGATGCAGTTCTCATATGTCTTGATAATATACTAAACTGGAAAACAAACACAGTTTGATTCAGCATGACAGCAATAATGTGATTTGAGACTTCTATCTCTACCACAAAAAGGGGTTGTTCCATCAAAAGAACACACCTCAACATTTTCTATTTTAGCCTTCAAGCATTCAAATGCTTTTTACAAACATCTTGGATGGTGGGATGTTTTTACATTAGAGGAGCAACATTTTGGGGATAATTTTCAATCCATCGATTTAATATAAAGATATACCTATAGCCTGAGGAAGAGAATTTATATCCTTAAGATATTTTTTTTTTTTAAACTGAAGTCTTTTGGGGTCAGATTTGATTTTTCCTTGTGATATTGTATAACCCAGAATGTCCAACATATGTGAGGAAAAGCAATTTTTTCTTAATCATGGGTCAAATTGAGTTTCTTGGCAACCTCAGTAAGCCTTCTTAAGCTACAGTCATTCTCTTCTTTACTCATCCCACTAATTATGTTGTCTAGGTAGACCATCTCATCCAACAGTTCTCAGTGGTAAACCTATCTTTTATATATTGAAAACAGGTAACGCCATTGGTCACCCCAAATGTACTGGTATAAATCTGTTGGAATATCAGATTTGATGCACCATATGCAAACACACTGGAGAGAAACCACATTCATGTGTAGAATGTGGATTTGCCTGAGAAGAAGCAATTGGTGCAACATATGAGAACATACACTTGAAAAAAACCATATACTTGTGAGGTTTGAGGATTTTCTTTAGCAGACATGTAAATTTTGGTGGAAGATGAGAAAATACTCTTGAGGGAAACCATATTCTAGTGACATGTAAATCTTCTTTTCTAGAGATGAGAAATTTGGTGCTACACGAAAAGCACATAAAGTAGAAAATACTGACGAGAAACCCTAACCTTTTGAAATTCCTGGATTCTATTCTGCAAGTTAATCATACGATGCAACACATAAGAACACACTAGAGAAAAAACATATTTTTGAAGAGTTTGTTCATTTTCTACTGTAAGAAAATCATATCTGGTAATATGTAAAACTTCAAGTTAGGTACATGCCAGAAAAACTGGTGTATAATTACTGGATGAATGTATGGAACCTTTTTTTCATGTATTGAAATTACTACTATTGATTTCCTCATGTTTATTGCTGTCAGTTTTGATGAATTCAAATGGAATTTTCAGAGTCAATACACCAACCACATCCTTCAAGACAATAATTTTGTTATATTTTGGCATGGAATATTCAGCAAATAAGAAAATGTTACTGACAATTGGAAAGTTTTAAACACATTATTTTTCATTAAAAATTTTTTTTCCAACAATCCAATCAAAGTGCATTTAGTTCCATAGAATCCAACAAAATTGGTTCCCCCACAGCGTGTGTTTTTCAAATTATTTCTCATGGCTTAAACAAAGTCAAAACTTCTATACGGTTTATAAGTAGAAGGAATGATCTAGAAAACAATAAATTCATTTCAGCCATTTGATCATTTTAAATAGAAATATTTCTTCCCATATCTTCCATTTTCAACTGAAGTGGAAATCATTATTGATAATTATGTTGACTTTTCTATTCCCATTTTGATAGCAATTGAAAGTTTTGGCAACATTTTGTGAAATAGAAAAAGATATTCCATAGAATATGACGCTCTGCAGTTCTGTGAAATAAAAAAAAACTGTTAACTAAAACTATAACCATAGATTTCTTCAGTTTTAGTTATGTTTTCTTGAGAAACATTTTTTCTTTCTAAATTTGCCCTCAAAATAGGTTTTTAGAGGTATGGTGCAATTTACAATGTATTTTCATACTAAATTGGTCCATTAGTTTGCGTCTGGCAGTGTCTATGCTTGTTTTTAAAAAATACAGACTTTTTTGAATACCATCTGACAAAAAGTGAGAGAAGTAATGGAAATAGGTTTTATGCTTTAAAATTAATGTTTATTCAATCCATTGGCATGTGTAAGTTGTGACTAAATTATCTACACTAATTATATATACAAAGAAGCCAATTGCCAAATATCATACTGAATTGTACCAACTATGAAAAAATGAACAAGATGGAATTTTCCTTAACATATAAATATAATTACATTAATTCCCATATTTTTTTGTGTAGAAAGAATTGATTATACATTTGTCAAGGTGTGATGGCTGAGCAATCTTATCTTACAGGCTGTTAGAAAATGTGATGATTTTAATCCTCACTAGATGTTGCATTATTGGTACCTTGTTTTGCACTAAACTAAACTAAACTTGGTAAAAAGAAAAAATACATGTATCTATTGCAATGTAATCTGAGTTTATGCAATATCAATTGTCTTCATTAATGTATTTTCTATTGCAATTCATTCACAGATCTTCTGGCTGGGAAAGACATTCGGTGATATATGTATAAATCATTTTGCTTCAAAACGAATGAATGAAAAAAAGACTATTGACCTGGCATGAAAAACTTGGAAACCATTACCTTGTGTGGTTTGAGGATCATTTTCACACAAGCCACATTTTATGGAAGAAATCCAAGCACTTTGAGGAGGAACCATACTCTTTTGAAGCTTGCAGATTTTCTCATGTAAGTATGTCAACATTGATGCAGCATATGAGAACACTCAGTGAGAAAAAAGCATATTCTTGTGAAATGTGTGGATATTCTTCTGGACGCAAGTCACATTTTGTGAACCATATGAGAACACACACTGGAGAAAAACCATATTCTTGTGAAACGTGTGGATCTACATTTGCTGAGAAGAGAAATTTAGTGGCGCATAAGAGAACGCACACGGGAGAGAAACCATATTCTTGTGAGAGGTGTGGATCTTTTTTTGCAGTAAAGTCTCATTTGGCTGAACATATCAGAACACACACTGGTGAGAAACCATATTCTTGTGAGACGTGTGGATCTATATTTGCACATAAGTCTGCATTAGTGCGACATATGAAAACGCACTCTGGAGTGGAAACACATCTATGTGAGACATGTGGATTTTCTTCTGCACACAGGTGGAATTTGGTGCTACATATGCGAACACATGCTGGAGAGAAACCATTCTCCTGTGAAACTTGTGGACATTCTTCTGCAACAAAATCAGCTTTGGTTCAACATATGAGAACTCATACTGGTGAGAAACCATATTCTTGTGAGACGTGTGGATCTACTTTTTCACAAAGGTCTAGTTTGGTTCAACATATGAGAACACACACTGGAGAGAGACCATATTCTTGTGAGACATGTAGATCTACTTTTGCACATAAGTCTCATTTGGTGAGACATATGAGAACGCACACTGGAGAAAAACCATATATTTGTGAAACATGTGGATTTTCTTCTGCACGGAAGGCAAGTTTATTGGTACATATGAGAACACACACTGGTGAGAAACCTTATTCTTGTCAAACATGTGGATCTTCTTTTGCTCAAACATCAGGTTTGTCTCATCATATGCAGAAACACACGAGAGAGAAACTATATTCTTGATGAGTTTGTGGATCAGCATTTCCACAAAATCAAGTTTGGTGCAACATATGACAACCCACTCAGGATAAACAATAATTCATTTATATAAAATGTACTGCTCATGAATATTCAAAATAAGCACAAAATCTGTTTATATTGTCGAAGATTAATGATTAGTTGAGGTTTTGAGCTAAGGGATTCAAATTAACTAGTTTCGCAACTTTCCATATTGCAAAATGTGATTGCTTTTGAATCCCCTTGATTGATTCTGAACAAAATTGTAGAAGGTTAAAAGCTAAAAAACTTGCTGTTTTTCCATTTCATTATTCTATTAAAGTCTATTCCAATTTTTGTTTCTATCAATTTAACATTCAAAAAATGACTAAATTTATGCTTTGTTATGTTAATTGCAAGAAAATTTAGTTTTTGCAAAATGTTCCAGTTTTAAACTCTCAAAACCAAGTGATGAGGAGCAAAATGTGTGTTTCTTCAAATAATCATGACGATTACTGTAAAATAAACATCTTTGTAATTGTTTAAAGCAATTCGCGAAATTTCCCCTGTCATCAAGACTTGATTCACTACTGAAAACAAAGAAATTAATGAGCAGAAAAAGTCAATTTAGAAAGACCCATCAACAAATAACTCCTTCTCCAATACAAGTGGATGCTTTATGGATAAGTAGCCAGGAAAAACCTGAGTTGTCCACAAATGAATGGCTTTCTTATTTTGTATTAAAGCTGTGACAATATTTAATACATCTTATTTATACTCTAGACTTCTTTACCCAAGTGGATGTATCATGAATGAGTGACAAAGGAAATCTTATACTGCCTCCAAATGAATGGGTTCTTTTTTGTATTAAAACATTAACAATATTTGATTCATTCCATTTATACACTTTATTATCTCCTCTATACAATTGTATGAGTATCAGCAATTACCTTCTTTTGCTAAATAATTTATTTGACTCTTTAATTTCCAATCTTATTTTGTCATATATTGTTGATTCCTTGGTGAAAAAAACCCAGATATTTACTGTTTCAATTCGAAAATATTTTGTACATTTTCACTTTTTTATGTTATACTTTATTTATTATTTCAAACCATTTTCCTATTTATGTACCCATCAGCCCATTACAAAGAATGAAAATTTATAAATTCAGGAAAACAAATTTTCATGAAATCAAATCTGTTAGATTTTGAATAAACATAAGAAACTGAAACATGAAAAGATATCTTACGTTTCATTCAATTTGTTTTGAACATCTCAAAGGGTTTGATATGTTGAAACTTGCTTTGTTAGAACAAACAATATTTCCAAATTTTTCATCAATAATGCAACATTTTTTTCTCTTCCTGGTAAATAAAACTGACACCAAATTCTTAGTTTCAAGTTCAAAAATTTGGATCTCAACAACAAGGAGAACATCTACGAATCCAAGTTACCTTTTTTCAAACGATGCTGAACTAAAATTTACTACTATTTGAATCATCGTATTGAATTAACTTAAATTTAGTTGTTTGAAGAAAAGTCTTATATCAATTCAATTCATGAGTGAAATGGAAGTATAAGACACACCACTGTTCATTTACACTGCTACTTTATCTCAATATCCAAGGGAATAATACATTCAAAGAAATGATTTGGCTAAAAAAAATGCTTCAATAAAAAGCCACAAACATAAATGAAATATACCTAATTCAATTCGTATGAATAGATTTGATTTATTTCCAAACATGACTAAAGTATGTGAATCTGTCTTGGCATTGAGAAGATAAGAAGATATTGAGATATATATGAGTTTCTTGCCTTACTGTTTTTCTGTGAAGAACAATATATGATCTTTAATTGTAAGAAATGTGTGAATAATCAGTTTCCTGAATTTCATAATTGCAAAGTTGGTGGTAAAACATTTTTTTTGTTGGACTTTTGTCTGACTTTTCGTGAGGTTTTATTCATGGCATATATGAATATTCAATTGGAACTTATTTCTTGAAAAAATCTTTGATTCAAATATTTTGAAGAACTCTCATGGCTAAAAGATAAATGCCTATCACTCAACCAAAAACATTTAGTTTATTTGTTAGTTATCATAGTACCTACTACTGTTAGCCTAACAGGCAATTTCATTTTATTTGAAAAAAAAAGATTTTGAATGGTTAATTTCATATACAATCATATACAGAATAATACAAATTTCCCTAATTACTCAGACTTGTCTTTTCCGTAAATATTGTGTATTCTCTCCAAATATCTTCTTTTCATTTCACTGAGTCTATTTGCACAAATATTATATTATGCAGGTTCATCAGTTTTCAAAGGAGGAAGAACAATAAAAATATGAAAGATCATTACTTTGTCTACACTGGATCATAGAGGGATTGTTATACTTTATATACATCTATTTGCTGTCAGCTTCAACAGTGCATGTCAAATTATTATGTAAAAACATTTTTCCTTTCAAAATTCTGTTGAAGGATTTAAACGATTTTTTTACACAAATCTGCATGGCATTCTTATACAATGCCAGCAAATATTGAACTTGAATGTACAAGTGGTGAAGAATACAGGGTATTTTTTGGTATTCCTCAATTCTTATTGTATCAAATTATCAAGCATGAGTAGAAAACAGAGTAATACACTAACGGCGTATTGATTAACTCATTGAATAGCATGCGATATTAAAAAAGCTTAAACAAGCTATAAAAACCCTTCTACATGGATCCTTGCCTTTGAATCACAGATATTAGTCGACCCTTGATTGATTTTGTTGAATTTTGAATTTCTTCAGTTGTAATTGCTTTTATACTTGTTGGAATAGTTTGCCATAAGTCTTCTTTGCAAGCAAACCGACGTCCATTTTCATACCCTTTTCTCTTGGGAATGCTCCAGAGAGTTTCAATTGGGTTGATATCTGAAGAAAATGGTGACCATTAATTCAATGATGTACAATTTACTGTGATATGCAAATTACCGTGAAGATCAAAATTGAATATATTCATAAAATAAAACAAAATAGATTTTGCAAATTCTAAGGTTTTTTTTTTTTAAAGTTAAGATACATAATACTTGAGGAGTATCTTGCTCTTTAAACAGGTTTTCATTAGCTGATTTCCTACCTCCCAGCTCGGCATCATTTCTATTTTAAAATATTTTAAATTTAATTTTACATATTGATATGTATTTTCTTGATGATGAAGTATTGTTAATTTTTTGCTTCTATATACCCGAATTTTTCAGGTTTTTTTTTTTTTAAATTAGAAATCAAGATGAAAGTAAATCATTTATTCAATAGCATACACCCATAAAAAAATGATTGTTATTCATTTATTGATTAGCACTAAGGAGCCCAAAGCTATTTTATTCAGAAATCTTTTCAATAATTCAAGTTTCCTGAGTTTAAGTTTTTCAAAGTCTCAACTCATTTCTGGCTGTTTTTAATGTGTGATCAAACAAAGTTTCGAAAGTTTCTATGATAGAATCTTCATTTATGTCATAATGAGAAGAACGTAAATCAACCAATAAAATCAAGGCACAAACTGAAGAAATTTGCATATAATACTATTTTAAAGATACGTTATTTATTTTTAGCTAATTCGATTCTTCAGTTGTTGAATTGAATGCCAGAACAATGGATCGTCTGAAAAATTGTGATAAAAACAGGTAAAAAGTAAAACAGGTGAGTGTGACAGTATTAAAAATCTGAAAGTGAAAACTTAGATTACTAAATCAGAGATAAGGGCCTGGTCACCCTCTTTGTGTGGTTGAGGATACTTTACAAAACCAGGACAGCTGCACAGAGGTTTTTGAGATAGACCAGACTTGGACAGGGAACATAAAAATCCAAACGGTAAAGCAATTATTATTGGATCTGGGAGTTAGGTACAAAAAAAGGTTGGGCCAGCAAGGCCTGGACAGAATACAGAGTGTATGAACAATTGCATGACCAAAAGAGACTCATGAATCGCTGAGTTCAGAGAAATTTTCCTGAGAGGGATTGATCATTTCAACTTCCGGGCAAGTAAATTGATTGCTGGAGGAAAATGGCTCCACCTACTGCTTACGCACATTTCTAAGGGAAATTTATGTATTACCCAATTTGGTTGGGATGGGAGGGAAAATTACTAAGCACAATTTTCAAATTTACCAGCTGATTGCCCTTCAGCCATCAGCCCCACACACAGAGAGCTAATCATCATATAAGTCAGCACTATGGAAAAGCCGGCAGCAGCTGCCAGGACACTGCAGAGAAATCCACATTCCTTGTCCCCATGAAGAGTCCTGACCCGAGAAGACTGGAACTTTGTTGAAGCAATACAAATAGATATACCAAGAGACATCAAGTGGGTAAACCAGAAATGATAATGGTTTTGATTTCAGAACTTTGTTGAAGCTATGCAAATAGACATACCAAGAGACATCAAGTAGATAACCCTGAAGACAGACTGATAGTCATTCCATAGTGTCTCACCTGAATCAGCATATATCTTGACCAGTCAGCCTGTATATATATGTATATACTGACAAACTTGTTGGATATTATACACTCAGTGTCAATTCTTCCTTTTCAACTTGTGACACCTTCCTCATACACAAGGCACATGAGCGCCATAATCATCCTGATGACTCAGTTGTGATGCAATCAAAACACTTCATGTTTATAATCTCATGTTCTCACAATTTGGAAACTTTGGTTTGAGTAGTAGTATAGAATTGATTGGTGCCATTTTCAACTTGATCATTTTCCTTGGTGATTTGTAAAGGACGGCACATTGGATTTGATATCAATTTTATTGATTTGCAACACTGTTTCAATGATCACCTGATATTTTGTCCTTTGCTTGAATGTTGAAATAAGATCTTAGAATCTGTGATGTCTTTTCCATCATTGTCACAAAATGAACATTGTCCACAAAACATTCTTCCAATTACAGGTACCGATTCCTAAAAGGTACAGAATCTGCATTTGTCAGAAATTCCTTCATTTAATCACATAAATGTGAAATTTTAATCAACATTCCACTGTGATTTGAATATGCTACACGTAATTGCTATACGTAGTGGAAATATCCAACATCTCCAAAACACAAAATTGAGCACCGAAATTTCATGTTTATAATGAATAATGAACAAGTAATGGGCATTCAATGATTTTGTGGCCATCTTGGATGCCATCTTGAAAACTTTATCTTCCCAGTGGCCAGACTGTGGTAGACTTGTGATTTGTCATTAAACATACCTGATACTTCTAAACCTGGAAAAACTTGTCTTGGATGAATAATGAACGAGTAATGGGCATTTGAAAGATTTGGCAGCTGTTCTGGATGCCATCTTGTAAATTATACCTTCCCAACGGTCAAGCCATGGTAGACTTTTGATATGATATTGAGCACATTTGGTACTACAAAAGAAAACGTTGGAAAAATTGTTTAAGAAGAATAATGAATGAATAATGGAAATCAAAATTTTGCTGTCATCTTGAAAATTACACCTTTCCCGTATTTAGAATGAGATTGACTTTTGAGTTATGATATATGACTTATGATATGTTATTGAGTTGACTCTGCAAAAATGGTAGCGAAACTTATCTAGTATGAATAATAAACGAGTAATGAGAATCTGAATAATTTTGTGGCCATCTTGGAAGCCATCTTGGAAATTACAGCTTTCGCTTTGTGAAACTGTGATGGACTTTTCATTTGTTAATGAGCACATTTGATGCTACAAAAACTGCCTGAAAAACTTATTTAGAATGGTTTTTAACCTATCATGAATGCCATTTTGAAAATTGTAGTCAACTTGGATGCCATCTTGGAATTTATACCTTCCCAGTGATCAGACAGTGGTACACATTCAATATACTATCAAGTGTACTTGATGCTAGAAAGAAAACCATGGAAAACTTGTTCAGGATGAATATTGAACGAGTAATGGACATTCTAAAGGAATCGGTGGCCACCTTGGAATTTCTACTTTTCCAGTTGTCAAACTGAGAGAGCTTTATTTAGCAAATGGTGAGTGAGGTAAGGTGAGTCTTTATTTCTTTTTTTTTTTTTTTTTCGATTAATGCGCTCGGCTATGTGATAATTCTGAAAAATTACTGCATACGATAACGTCATTGAATCTGGTCAGTAAATTGTTGAAAAAATTGCAACATGTTAATATCTCATGTCTCCTATACTCATACATGTATATTTTAGCGAGATATTGCTGGCAAAACGATCTTCATGCTGGAACAAAATTTGAGAAATTCTTTTGAAATTCTGAAGAGACGAAAGATTTTACGGCTGCTGATTGTCGGAAAGTGCCGATAATTACCGAATCGCATTCGGGGTTCCAATCGGTTTTCATGACGGTCGGGAAACATTCGGAGGTTTCTAAAAGTCACTTTCGGATTTAGAAATCTCTAATCACTGAAAAGCCTTCTTCCAGGTAATTCAACTCTTTATCTATCCATTTACTTATTTTTCATTCATTTCTATCTGTTTTATTTATTTGACAAGAGAAATTCCCCCCAAACTAATAGGAAAAAAGTCTGTTGTTATTTATTAATTTATTTGAAAACTAAAACTCCAAGCCTTCTTCTCTTCTATTAATTAGATAAATCTTTTTGAAAAAAATCAAGTATATAATCTTTCCATTGCATTCGTGTTAACTTGACCAAAATGTTTATTTGTTAAATTGGGGGATCAATTCATCATGCATCCTCATAGTAAATCGATCCCCCACTTTTTTGGTTTACATGAAATATGTTTTAAAATTCCGAGAAAACTAGTTTTGACCCGCTTTCTTTGTTCCCCACCCCCCAAAATTCATATTTCACTGATTTTAATGGAAATTATTACGATATTATAAAAAATGTATGCAGTATAACTTTTTTTTTCATCTTAAAGGTATATTTATGCCAAGTAATCGTCTGAAATTAAGACTGTAATCAAATTAAAACTGAGTTTTTACGAATAATAACTCGCTGCAACAAAGGTGCCATTAATTCAATATCTCAGTCATTTATTCAGTTTTGGTCTTACTAATGGACTGATTTAGAAAATAGAATAAGAGACATTATAAAAAAGTAAGTGTTCATTGAAAAAATTCGGTTTTTCTCTCTTTTAAAATCGCAGATTTTTACCGCTATTAGTTCCCACCGCAGGTTTTTTTTATATAAATAAATTTTTAAAAAAGTTATACTTTTCAAAGACCATGGAGTGACTCTATAGCAAAGAATACCAGGGATCTTGATCGTAAAAATATCCTAACTTATTTCATTATAAAAGTATAATTTGGAAAATATTGATTAGTCGTTACGTATAAGGCATAATAGAAGTTGATTCACCATAAAACTTTCATTCATTTAGATTTACAGAAAACTCGTTTGACATATACTTTATCAAGTCATACATAAGCGCTGATAAAGTATTCATTTTTATTGCGTATAATCAAGCAACATATTCCAAAGATGTTAATGCAAATATGAAATTGACACCTTTTATTACTACGAATTCAATTACAAACATAGTTATACCTTTTAATTCAAAATTTTGTATGAATCTCAATCCAGGGAACGAAATAAATGATGAAATCACATTTATTCATTTCAATTACCAAAAAATAATAAATCAAATTATTCTTGTTGTACCAATTCAGTCAAGATATTCGTAACTACTGTTCTATTTTGACTGATGTAATTTTCAGTGATCCGTACTACGCTGTTGTTATTTTGACTGATACCTTTTGATCGGCCACTCCAAACTGCCGCCATAGTTAGTGTTTTATCAAATGCTCTTGAGGTTCTAAGAATGCATCAGTCGTGCCAAAATTTTAGCGGTCTAGTTATACTTTATGCGTAATTGTTAATAAAGTCACCCACTTAAGAGCCAAATCACTCTCATTTTTTCTCAAAAATGAAAAAAGTCTCCAAGAAACAAACGTCAGATTCAATTAAAGCAATTCATTCTGCAAATGAAAAATGCTTTTGTGATGATTTTGTTGATTTCGACCAATTGATATTCTTTAGTATCTTATATATTCTTTGTTTTTGTGGATAATTTAGAAGAATCCCCCCCGTCTTTTTACTAAATAAATGAGAAAGCAACGGCTATCCTTGTTCTGGTGGATTTAAAAAACTAATAAGTATGAAATAGCTACTTCCGCTCAAGTTCAGCAATAAAAAATCTTTGCTTTTAAGCAAGCAAACAACATAAGGATTTTTGGGTGGGGGGATTGTGGGGTTGAAATCATGGTTATGACATATTGTTTGGTGTTATTGGCCGGCAGGATGTGGTTTATGACTTTGCTTTTTTTTCTCCGTTCAACTTTAGCAATATGGCTATCTACATTGATATCAGAATCATCAATTTTTGGGAAAGTGATCAGTCAATCATTGTATCCCTACAAAGTATTCCCTGAGGTTCAACAATAATGCAATGTACAGCTTCAAATCAACCATGACTTAATCAAATTTTTATGATTTCAATCTACCATGTTATTTGGAGATTTTAATTTCACAAAGGTAATGGCATAACAGATCGACAGCATTTATAACTAAGATAAATGTAAAAAAACAAAACAAATTAATGGCTTATTTTCACAATTCAAAATTAAATAAAATACATCAATCGTTTTAAAATGTATCATATAAATAATCGTTTGTAAAAACCCAGATGAGCAGAAATTACCAAAAATAAAAAATTAAGGGAGAAGGGTGATAGATGGTGTTTGTTAGCATAGAGGGATAGTGGTACACCTTCTTTTTCTTTTTCATTATATTACAAAAGATTTAATCATCTGGAGCAAGGCAAAACAATCAAATAAATAATCGTTGTATAAAAAAAAAAAAATCATTTTGACTACATAATTGATTTCAAAGAAAAAGTGTCAACACGGGTTTCTTCAGTTTGTCTTGCATGTTATGTCTGTATTGTGCATCCAGTCTGTAGCAAAGGAGCTAGAAGGCTGAGTATTCAAACATTTACACTTTAGAGTAATTTGATATGAATCGCCCGATTTTAGGAACTTGTCCCAAGTCACCCTCTTCGATTCCCTTGAAGAGAATAAATGGTGCTCATATGCGAACTTATGAAGAAATCCATCATATCAGGTCTATATCTCTGATAGTTTTGAAATTAAAAATCTTTGAAGTTCTTCTCAATTTTGTGCTTTTTGCTGAATGAGCCTTTCTATCCAACCTCCCATATTCACAGCTCTTTTCTAAAAACCCAGACAAAACTTATTTTTCCTTTTTCTCTTTTCTTTGTTCATATTACTATAAGCTTGGTGACACTAAAAGCTTTCCAAAAATGTCTGAACCTGTTCAAACTGGTTAGGAGTGTAGACAAACTAGCCCATCTGTTCAGTAGCCTATTCGGTCCTTGAAATATTCACCCATCCATCCTGGTATAGGAAGGTGTTATATTGCCCCATATGAACCCTGGAAGATGCCAATTTTCCAATGTCTGAGCACCAGGAGATGCTAATTTCCAATGCCTGGGCTCTGGAGGATGCTTAATTTCAATATACAGGTACTGAATTATACCAAATTTTATCATTCGGCCATATAAAAATCTTGAATATGACGGTTGATCATGGAGATACATTTTATTTTATCATTTGAAGTTCTCGGAAGCTGTCTGGGTATTAGAAATACTAAATTCTATCATTTGGTACAGGCTTGACTAGAGGTTATGATGGCCTGTATTTGGTAAATTGTACCTCTGGATAGATTTTACCATGTGGTATTGATAGGCATTGTTATATTTACCAAGTACGATCATTCCCAATCCATGGGTCACATTGTCTGCTGGGTAACCAAATACAATGCATCACTGGTAAGAAATTCTTGACTTGATCTGAAATGAAAGCTTTGGTTTACATTATTGACAAGCTATTAGCAAGTTACACTGGCAAATATGATATTTTCCCTATCCTGAAGTTTCCACATCATGCATTTAACTAAAAATAAACTTACCTTGCATACACTATAATACTACTATAATCAAACACTGTTATAGTAATACTAATCAGAATTTAATATGTGGTCACCATTTCATCTCTACTAAACAAATAAGAAAGGAAGATGATTTTTTCAAGCATAGTCAAAACTCTTTATATCAATTAGGTGTAGATAGTAACAGTATTGTATCTTAGGCAATATGATCTATTAGATGCAACAGACTTAGCTCAAACTATGCCATGTTAATAGTATAAATTGGTAGCATATTACCGAAAGCATCTTTGTTTTGAAATTCATAGAAATGCTAGAGAAATAAAATTGTTCGTAAAATATGAACATTATTGCACTCATCCCTATAACTATTTGGGTAAATAAAGTTATGTATTCGTCATGATGCAATGATCAAACTATCTTGTTTTGCTTAGTGTAGTGGGTTTACCCCCCATTAGGTGCTGTATTATTGTGATCTTGTACTAGATATAACTAGCCATAATGTATAACTATTTGTATCTATTGCAATGTAATTTGAGTTTATGCAATTATCAGTGTCTCTAATGAAAAAAATCTTTTGTTTCTTTTTCTTCACAGGTGTTCTGAATCCTAAAAGACGTGTGATCAAAAATTATTGTTTGTTACATTAGGTGGAGGACATGTAAGCACATACTTGAGATAAAAAAAAATATTCTTGTGAAACGTTTGCAGAAAAGTCAACTCTGGTGCATCATAATACATATACAGGGGAGAAATGATATTCTTGTGAGACATGTAGATGTATCTCTGCAGAAAAGTTTAGTTGGGTAGAACATTCGACACATACTGGAAAAGAGAAAGCATATTCTTGTGACATGTGTGGATCTGCCTTTGCAGAGAAGTCCCATTTGGTGCTACATATGCAAAAACACGAGAAACCATATTCCTGTGAAAACTGTGATTCTTCTTTTGCCCGAAAATCTCATTTGGTACTACATATGAGAACACACTCTGGGGAGAAGCCATATTCATGTGAGATCTGTGGATGCTCTTTTGTGCAAAAATCTCATTTAGTGCTACATATGCGGACACACACAGGAGAAAAACCATATTCTTGTGAAACATGTGGATCTACTTTTGCTAATAAGTCTCATTTGGTTCGACATATGAGAACGCACACTGGTGAAAAACCATATTACTGTGAAACCTGTGATTCTTCTTTTGCTCGAAAGTCTCATTTGGTACTTCATATGAGAAAGCATTCAGGAGAGAAGCCATATTCTTGTGAGATCTGTGGACGTTCTTTTGTACAAAAATCTCATTTAGTGCTACATATGAGAACACACACAGGGGAGAAGCCATATTCTTGTGAGACGTGTGGATATACCTTTGCAAATAAGTTTCATCTGGTTCGACATATGAAAACACACACAGGTGAGAAACCATATTCTTGTGAAACATGTGGATCCACCTTTGCAGAAAAGTCTAATTTGGTGCGACATATAAGAACACACACTGGAGAGAAACCATATTCTTGTGAAACATGTGGATTTTCCTTTGCCCAAAACTCAGTTTTGGTGCAACATATGCGAACCCACACTGGAGAGAAACCATATTTTTGTGAAACATGTGGACATACTTTTGCACAAAAGTCTAATTTGGTGCAACATCAGAAAACCCACTCTGTTGGGGGGATATATTCCTGTGAAACATGTGGATTTTCCTCTACACAAAAGTCATACTTGGTGCAACATATGCGATCACACACAGGAGAGAAACCATATTCTTGTGAAATATGTGGAACTACTTTCACAGTAAAGTTTAATTTGATTCGACATATGAGAACACACAATGGTGTGAAACCATATTCTTGTGTAACGTGTGGATCTACCTTTTCACGAAAAGCTAATTTAGTGCAACATATACGGACGCACACAGGAGAGAAACCATATTCTTGTAAAGTTTGTGGATTCGCATTCTCACATAATTCAAATTTGGTGGAACATATGAAAAAACACACGGGACAGAAACCATATTTTTGTGAAACATGTGGATATTCCTTTTTACGAAAAGCCAATTTAGTGCTACATATGCAAACACACACAGAACCATACCCTTTGGAAACCCGTTGATCTCCCTTTGCATGGAAGGCTAATTTAGAGCAACATATACAAATGCACACTGAAGATAAATCATAATATTGAGAAAAATTTGTATCATTCTTGCAAAAAGTCTCATTTAGTGCAATACATGCTAAGACACATTGGACTAAGATTATATTGGTCATCCTGCTTGATTTCTACAATAATCTCACAAAAAGTAGCAGAAAAAGTCAAAGGGTCATTCCTGTCTTTCCTCCTATTGATGGACTTGGAAATTTTTGCTGTCAGGCCTTTGTTATTTGTCTTCATGTCATTCTTGAACTCACTCAGCTTGTAATATTGGCTGAGACACCGCTTAGCTGAGACAAGATAACCACTTGTTGGTAGACCCTCTTACTTTAACTCACATTCTTTGTTTTCTTATGAAGAAAGTTCATAATTTTTATATCTTTTCTAACATGTTTCCAAACATTACTCTTTATTATGAAAGAGAATATTTTTGGCAAACAATAAATCTTTTTGTAAGAAATGAGTTGGAATGACAATGTCTGACGTCATTGACGTACTTCCGGCTCCAATATGTTACAAAATTACAAGGGGAAAAAAATCACACTTTTATCTTTATCAGATGATTCTTTTATTATTTCAATTGCAAATTTGCCCAGTTAATGAGTATAGGACAGTCAGTTCATACTGAATTGAAAATTTCAATGCATTATGGAGATTTTATTGATTTTTCATTTGTTTTCTCTCAGAACTTTGAGGAGACACAGACTTTTGATTTTTTGATGAAGCAACATTTTTCAATGAAGATGCTCGATACTAGTAACCATGTTGATTTTATTGTAATAATCCTTGTTATTAATAAAAAAAATCCGTTTGCCTAAACAATATGAACTAAAACGTGTCTGTTCAAAAACTCATATGTTTACATTTTTTCAAAATGGTGTAATGTGATAGTCAAGTTATTTAACTCAGAACAAAAGGATTCTAAATTTTACCTTAAATTCAAAAAAATGAGCTGATCTCAATTAAATGAATTTTCATATGAAGAGGGTTTTTTGTAAGAAAGATGTTTGGAAATATTGTAAAGTGTCCATCAGACTTTGGCTTCCAAAGTTGTTCAGTTGTATTAGTACAATGTATTTGTGGGGAAACAATTTTTTTTTTTTAAAGAATACATTTTTTTCTATCTTTTATGATAAGAAAAAGGAAGGAATTTTTTTTCTTCAAGAACAAAAATATAAATCCACTAGGCAAAAAAGAACTTGCTTCATACTGAGTACATCTTTCCTTTAAAAACAATATTTTGTTATAAGAACAAATTTATTCTTTTTTTGTTTTTAATTGATTAATATATATATATATATATATATTGTGTCATCCACGGACGGCTGTTTCAATGTATTACATCTCTTCAGTGTGGTTATAGACTTTCCATTATCCCATCCAGTACCACGAGGCAGGATTGAAACCTTCACTTCACACCCAGAGGCCAATATTCTACCTCTGCGCTACAGAACTGAACGGTCAGTAAGGCTGAATTTAAGTAATATATTTATTTACGCATAAATTCCCTATTCACCAGAGTGCTCTATTCTTATGGAAGAGAATTGCATAAGCTTACAATGGATGAGTTACCTCACTTAAAGAGTGCTCAACCCTGATTCTTTTTGTTTGTTTTTGTTCTTTGCTCTGATTATGTATTGTTTTCTTCTCACTAAATCTTGATACATCTTCAAGAAAAATCCAATATAATTGAACTTTTCAAGCCAAACTGTCGTGCTTTAAACATTTACATTATTTTTAACCTCTCATATAATGAAAATTTTCTTAATGGTTGGAAGTAAGTGATAATGTTTCATTTAGTCATTAACACTATAAATGATTTTTATTTTGTTCCTTCATCGCAATAAAAAGAATGGCATTAATGAAAGATAAGAAACTCCCTTGAAAAATAATCTACCAATATGTCTGAAAAATATATTCTCATATCAAATCCGTTTTCATCTTTTACCAAAGTTCCAAATGTGAGCTCATTCAAAAATACCTGAGAATTATCTCAGAACCAATAAGGTAATCAAACATTTGAAAATTGCAGGTAGCTAGGACAAAGGGATCGATTTGGTGTGTGGAAGTTGAAGTATTGATCATTTTTTCATGTAGATTATCAGTACTAATCATTCATCTGATGGATTTGTCTTTACTGCTAATCATGTCATATGAATTTTGATTGTTTAGAACCTTTGACTATTCCTCCTGTTGAAAGAAAGATGTGAAAATGAGATTTCAAAATAACTATTGGTAACATCCTCACTTCATTTTCTGAGAAAACCTTTTATTTTTGTGAAAAAACCAACAAGCAAATCAGCTCCATGATAATGAAAGGTTGAAGATTAGGTGGAAAAATAACATTTTTCTAATTATATTGCATGATGTACTTAAATCCTGAAATCCGAATTACCTATTCAGCTGATTTCAAGAGACGCGTGTTGATACTTTTTTCCTCTTGTGGATTTATCAATTTTAATCAATTTTTGCTTCAGACCATGTCATGGGAATTTAGATTCTTTAACTCTGTCTATACTTCATCCTGAAATAACAATGGGGAAATGAGATTTCTTAATAGCAATAGTGACATTCTCACCTTTTTTTTTCCGAGAAAGCTTATTTTAGCCAAAATGGCAACTATCAAAGCAACTCTCCGATAATGAAAAGTGAAAGAATAATTACATCAGATGCTTATTGTAAGCAGGAGATGATCCTTATTTCTCTTTAAAGTGGATAAAAGATTCTGTTTTCTTCTAAGCATGATTCATTATTGCCTATTTACAGAATTCAAAGATATACGCTGCATGGAGATGCAGTGGTTAAGCACAACATTAATTGTTCCATAAAGTTACTCTCATTTTCTGGATTCAGGATAAAAGTTAATAGCAAATTGAAACTGTGGTATACATTTTAATGCTTAATGTGGTCGATTTTCTTCCAGCTGTAAAGTTAGACTTTTTCATAAATAGATGAAAAATAATGTGACAACAATTCCTCTTAAAATCTAATTACATATTTTTTGTATTTGCTGTTTATCAACCATTTATGTGGTTATAATAAAGACTTCAGCAGATGTATGAATTGTGAGTTTGTCTTATTTGTTATATTTTTCATACATTTCTACTGCAAGTTTGTTTCATTTGTGATACTTTTCAAAGCATTCATCGAAACACAACTAAACTCTGCATTCCTTACACCATCTACCAATTTTGGTGCCTTTGTAACTATCTTGTTTTGGTTTGGCACAATAAGCGCATTCCATTCTCTTATCCTCTAGGATTTTGCTGATGAAATACTTTGCAGATTTTCTTGCTAATGGATCTCCAAGACTGGGCCTGTTTACCCTTTTATGTGATTCATCATACCTACCAATAAATCTTTCTGTAGTTCATATGATGAATATTGAATGAACCAAACGGATTGGATATAGGCATTTGCTAGGGTTCTATCAAACAATTGGAACATAAACTTAGTCCATCTTTTTCTACCTCTGAGTTCACAGGCATACTGATCAGTCATCTGATCTGATTTATCCACACCATCAATACCAACATTGTAAGCAATAAGAAAATTGGGAACATTCTTCTTTACTTTCAAGTAATTTTCTTTGACTGGGTGCTGCCATTTGGTAAGATTAATCAGCAAATTCAAGAATATCTGTTTAATATTAGGCACTGCAGAAATGTTTTGGCTGTACATGTATGACATTGGATAGGCATTGTATCTACTTATAATGTTTATCCTGGTAAGCCAATAATGACACAAATGTCATTTGAATGGTGGAAGGATTAATATTGTTTTCGCTATATTTATTCTTTTGCGAGGAGATATCTCATAAAGTATTCAAATTCTAAGAAGTTTGACTATCATAACCTCCAACTACTAGCAGAGATAGTATTTGCAGCAAAGTTTGTTGTGAGCAAAGGATTGCTCATTATTCTTCTTAAAAGAAAGTCTTTGTACATTTGAACATGGTCCTGTAATGTTTCTGACACAATTCAAAGACAAACACTGGATATAATTACAATGGTTAGGCACAACAGCTACTGTTCCATGAAATTACTCTATCTTTATGAATTTGGTAACATACTGTGGTTTATATGCTTCAAAGTGCATAGTATTGCTGGTATTCACTGTGTTATAGGTATGAATTAACTTGATACAGAATAATACAAAAATACAAAAATATCTGTTGTGAGACTTATGAAATAAAAGTTGATGAAACCAATCTTAAAGTAGATCTGTTATATTCTCATTGCAAGAGAAACTGGATCATCCAGCAATTTAGTGGATTTTTAATTAATGATAGATTGATATTGTTATTTGGTAAATGTTGGATCATGGCAGTGAAGGTTCCTTCTTCATTTGAGCAATAGTCTTTCTTCCAGAGGATTGCAAATGAGTGCTATAGGGGGTCAAAACCCACTTAGGAAAAAAGTCAACAGAATTTTGGAAGTATTAATTTATTTTTATTATTTGTAACTTATGAACAATTATCTGAAATATTAAATATTACATTTTTTTGTAAATGTAGTTATCCCAGCATTTCCTAGCTATTTTAATCATTGGCAATGTTTTCTTTAATACATTGTAATGTCTTCTGGAAATGATTATTTACATTTGAAAATTAAAGAAAAAAATTCCAGGGGATAGCTCCTCATTACCCACAGATGAATCCTTTTGTCACACAATCAAAGGTAATCCAGAAGGAAGGGAAAGATAAAACTCTGGAATCCCTTTTAAGAAGACTCACGAAGAGACAGGTTTGAGCCAAGAAAAATACTGATGCAACATAAACAGATTTTTTTTTCAATGTTTGATGTTTGAAATATGAAATTAACCAGAGTATTTACACACAGTGTCCTTTGGGGATAGTTATAATGAGACTACAATAAGGAAGGCATTACAAATTTGTAACTGATTGTTTTGGAAACAGAATTATTTGCACAATCATAAAAACGAACATAATAAAAAAAAGAGTGTTCTGTATTTTTGAAAAACGTAAGTAAAATATCGAGAACAAGTTTTATTTTGAAGTGTGAATAAGGAGGGAAACCAATTGAACAAATATGAATAATTTATTTTTTCATTTATGAAAATGAATAATTCTTAATAATTCAGGAGATGAGAGTCCTGATGAATTATCACATTTATCTTCTGAAATTCATTACGTAGGTTTTATCCTTCAGTTTTTTGATACCTAAAAATAGAATTAAGCTTTAAAAATGAGTGATTGTGCCATATGAGGTTAGGTAAAGATTTTTCCTCAAGGAAGAATGGTGAAGAAAGTATGATAACTCAATTATGTCACTAATTACTTGAATTTTTGTTACGGTTTCATTCAATCTAGGGGTTTTTTTCCTACTTTGCCCTTTTACTGAGGGTTTTTTTTATGGAGAAGTTTTCCCTGGAATATGTCTGCACTGTTATAAATGTTAGCAACTCTTTTCATGATGCCTTCTGCATGACCAATATTGTTTCCATTCACAGATGTTCTGGCTGGAAGAAAACATTGTGTAATTCATATTTGTTGTAGTTTGGAACATCCAGTTGATTGAAACAAGACTGTTGACCTTGCATCACAGAACTTTTTTCTTGTGAAAGATGTGAATCTCCACTTTCTGATATATACGAACCCATACTTGAAAAATCATTGTGAGGTTTGCATATCTTTTTTATACAGGTCAGGTCTTATGGAAGACATGCAAGCATATATGGGTTATGAAAGATACTCTTATGAAACGTAGATCTTCCTTTACATGAAAATATAGTTAAGTGCAACATATGAGGACACACACTGGAGAGAAACCATATTATTGTGTAACATGTGGATATTGTTCTGTATGCAAGTCAAGTTTGATTCAATATATGAGAACACACACTGGAGAAAAACCATATTCTTGTGAATCATGTGGATCTACATTTCCCAGTAAAAAAAATTTGGTGCTACATGTGCGAACACACACAGGCAAAAAATTTTTATGAAATATGTGGATCTACCTTTGTACAAAAACCAGTTCTGCGGAGACATATGAAATTACACGCTGAACAGAACACATTTTCATGTGAAATGTGTTGATCTTCCATTGCAGTAAAGTTTCTTTTGATGCAGCATGTGCAAACACACTGGAGAGAAACCATATTTTTTTGAAATATGTGGATCTTCCTTTACATGTAAGGAAAATTTAGTGCTGCATATGGGGACACACACAGACAAGAAACCATATACTTGTGAAATGTGTGGTTTCTCCTTCACACAAAAGTCGAGTTTAGTGCAGCATATGCAAACATACACTGGAGAAAAACCATACTGTTGTGAAACATGTGGGTCTTCCTTTGCACAAAAGTCACATTTGAGGCATCATATCCAAACACACACTGGAGAGAAACCATACTGTTGTAAAACATGTAGATCTTCCTTTCCACATAAGGATAATTTAATGCCACATATGTGAATACACACCGGCAAAAAACCATATCCTTGTGAAACGTGTGGATCTTTCTTTGCACACAAGCCTACTTTGGTTCAGCATAAGCAAAAATATGTTGAAGAAAAACCATATTCTTGTGAAACATGTAGAGATTCTTTTGCATTAAAGTCAGATTTGGTCTGACATATCTATAAACATACCAAATGAAAAGCATGTTAGATTTGGTTGACTATTTCAAAGATGGAACACACATTGAGGGGAAGTTTTTCTGTTTCTTTTCCCTTTATTGATGAACTGGATAATCTTTGCTATAAATCTTTTCCTGGTGATATAGACTTATTTCTAATTTCAGTTAGCTTGAAGCATCATTTGAATGGTCCCCCTGCTGGGAAAAGATAGCCATGTGTCAGCAAAGACTCAGCCCTTAATATCAAATTATTTTTTTTTCTATAAAGGGAGAGTATGATTTTTTATATTTTTTTAGTGTGTGTTTATAGATGGGAAAAACATTCAGAACCCAACTTTATTTTTAAGAAATGAGTTGAATTGGTTAGAAAGTCCTAGAAAATTATTTCTTAAGATCTGGCAAAAGAGTGCTACCAGGGATGCAAGAGAAATAAATGAATCATTTCATTTGGAAAAAGGTTGATAAGTTATTTCCATCATTTTTCACAGAGAATAATCGTTCTGAATTGTTAATCAAAACTGAACAGAGCCAACATCATTCAAGTTATTTTCCCAAGAATTTCCCTCAATTGAATTTCTTCCCTTATTAACAAGTTTCTGTAGGTTTTTTTGTTTTCGTTTTTTTGCAGAAAAAGTTATTAATATATCCAGTCAGTCAGTTTGTATTCTTTGTTAAAAATAAATGATAAGAAAAAGGGTTTTATTCATGTTCTTATCCATTTGATAACCCCCATAACGAATATTTTTCATCATTGTGTATCAATTGTTTCAAGATTGATGTTTTGATGTGGACTTGCTTATTCAGAAATATATTCAGGAATTGCTGCATCTTTAGATGTTTTTACTCATTAATTTCTATCCTCTGTTACGTGTTATCAGAAATGAGTTAATAATTCTCAGCTCAAAAGTTGTAAATATTTCCATTCCTAATTCATTCTATAGTCCAAAAAATGTTTTAATTGTTGGACTCTTATGAAAATAAAGATCATATCCTAAAAAGGAAAATGTGATACATTTGAATAAAGCAATCAGTTTTGTGAAAAAAAAAATAGAACAAGAATAAGTTAACTTGTGTTTCTGAAAATCAACCCTAAAGATCTACGATGAAGAAAAAAAGTTTACACTGATTTTTTTTCCAAATGCATGATATTTTCATTCCACTCAAGTAAATATTTTTTTCTATTTCCAATAAGGTTATTGGGAATATATCAAATAATCTAAAAATCATCAAAATGATTTATGAATTCTTAATAGTCAAATGTTTAGAGTGTTTATATCAAAAGAAAGAAATAGATGGTATTAACTGAGTAACTTTTGGTTTGTATATATTTTATTTAAAATGTCAAATATGTACTGAATAATTTACTTAAATATTTTTTGTATTGATTTTCAATTCTTCTATTTATTGAAGAGAAGGAATGAAAACTGATTTACACTTAATAAATGATATTACTCTCTATAATGATCACACAAAACTTTTCTCTTGATAAATATTAGGTATTTGTATATTAAATGATTTTTGAATATCATCGTAATTATTCAGACTTGTATGCTTGATCATTTTAGTGAATATCTTTTTTCATTTTACTGTGTCTGTTGATGTAAGTATTTTAATGCACAGGTACACCACTTTTCACTGGAAAGAGAGGACAAATAAAATACAGATAATTATTTTACCTACACTACCTAGTAGAGGGGGAACTTATGCTTTATACATTGACATGTATGCAGTTTCTGAAATGAAATAAAAATATTAGTATAAAGCCAGAGTCGTCAACCTTTTTGACATCACTTCTCTTTTATATGGAAATTTTTCCATTGCCTACCTATATATAGTGATTTTTTTTAAAAAGGATACCAAATAATTTTAACTTAGAAAAACTTCAATTGTTAGGCATGCTTATACTTTTAAATATTGATGTGATCACTGTGTTTTGTGAGATGCAGCCAGTGCAGACACAATTGATTTACATTATGTGCAATATCACAGTGCTGCTCAACAAATTCTTAATGGAATGTTCTAGTTGACTCATTTTTTATTTTCAATTACAGACTTTAATATTCAAAATCGTATACCGCCTACCAAAACTTCAGAGTACCCACTATTTCTTACACAGTTGCTAACTACCCGGATTAAGAAACCTTTGTTTAAAGCTTTGAAATAAGTGATGTATAATATTATGAGTTGTACGGAACCAATAAAATATAAAGTTGTAAGTTCTTTTTGTACTTATTCAATCATGTTAAATGCTTTCATTTTAGTCAATAACATCTCTAGACTGTAAGAACTTCTGATGCAAAGTAGCATATAAGCAGCAATGTTTAATGAATGTTTATCAAGATGCATGTTAATCCTCAACAATGAACAGAGATAGAAGTAACCATAAATTACTGTAGTGAGTCACCAATTGATCATTATTCTTTCTCAAAGATGGTACATAATTTTCCGTACATTGAAGCATGATCTAGTATTGCTTTCAACAGATTTCAGAATTAAACCTTGAATCAGGTTACAGTTAGCAGCTGTGACAGCAAGTGTTCAATGAATTTTTTCTTTCACAAATCTAGTGACAAAATTTAGATTGTAAATTATAACTGCGGTGTACATTCTTCAAATTTCATGGTATTACAACTTTTTTTAAAACAGTACAATAGACAGAAAATATTTTTATACACAACTGAAGATAATTTGGTACAAACAGTCACAGGCAGAGGTAGGCAGGTTGGGAGAGGACTATGTGGGAGGAGCCTTCTCCAGTGGTAAAAGAAAAGGGGGAGTGATGGGGACAGACGTTATGGACATTTTTTTTCATGAATCAGTTCCAGGATTTTTATTCCGTTGTTAATCGTAGGTTCATCATGTTCATTTAATTTATGTTTATATACATCTACATAAATCATTTGTATTTAGATTAATCAGCAGTTTGAAATACGGCTAATATTTTCCATCTGGTTTGGACCTATGACCAGCTCTGAACATTGGAAGTAAAGCTAAAATATCACTTAAATGACATTTCAGAATATAATTGGAAGAGAATGAGTTTTAAAGTGGTTGTGTTTTATCTTCATTCCGAAAGAAGCTGAATTACACAGCTACTCAATGGACTGTTGATCAATTATATAGTGATTATTATAGTGAACTTTCTCCATTCAGTGAAGTAGAATTCTTTCTTTTAGAGGATTGCAAATGGCTTGTATGAAAAAGATATGTTGATTAATGATGAATTGATGTTTTATCGGTAGATGTTTTATTATGGTAATGAAGTTTCTTCATTCAATGAAATAGAATTCCATCTTTCAGAGAATCACAAATGGCTGCTATGAAGAAGACATATCTGCTCTGCTGCAAATCTTAGTAACTCTTTCCAAGATGGCTTCCACAAGACTAATATTTATTTTCATTGAAGATGAAACTTTCATGAAAAACCTCTTCTGACAAATAATTAATTTCCAAAGAATTCTCCATTTTGTCTTTAAATATCTTCAGTAATGGGATCTAAAAAATGTTTGCTAACAATTGTTAGAAAAGAAAGTTTTTCCTCCTTTAGGGAGTCAAAAGTGAAAGTAAGTATTTTTCTTTTCGCCTTCAGGGGTCAAAAGTGGATTGAAAATTTCCTTTCAAGTTTGAAAAGTTTAGCCCTCTTTATTTGATTCGTTGAATGTTCAACCTGGCATGGACAGGTTGTCTAGCCAGCAACTGATATTTTTCAAAAGTTGATAATGAAAAATATACTTTATTAAAAGGAATAAAATCTGACAATACATAAATACCAAACTTTTCCGTGCAGATATCTGTTGAAACACAATTTTGAGTTTGATTCAATTGCATGGAGCAGGCCTTGACAGACTGAAGACATACACATGAGCTATCTCTACAGAAATGAATTGGATCAGGATTTCAAGTCTGAAAGATTGTTAGCCAGTCAAACTGGGTACGAAGAAGCATATAACAAAGTAGCAAAAGTTCCTAGACAGACGGCCTAATTTAAGGAACGGTACTGATGATAAAATCTTTATTACTTAATGCTTTTCATGTAAGGCATGAACAGAACAGCCTCTGCTGAATCAATCTCTCCTCCCCCTCCTTATGTTGACTTTGTATTTTGCAAGTAAATGAATAATATTTCCTTTATCAACAATTTTTGATTTCGTTTCAGAAACAGATTTTGTTGATAAAAATCAGTTGATAATAGTTTGGTGTATGACCCTGGACTATGCTTTTGCATTATTAATCTTTAGAAATGTTAAAAGAAAATAATGGAGGGATCTTTGTATACACTCTCCCTGATAATAATGATTTGTTTTCCATCTACCTATCTATCTAAATAATACTCAAATCTGATGTGTATTTGACCTCTATTTTTCAAAAATGGTGCATTGTAGCCAGCGGTACTGAATGAAGTTTAGCATGAAAAAATGTTTTTGATCCCTCATTAGGACTATGGACCCCAATCAGGCCTTCCGCAGAAACTAGATGAAAATCCCAACCATGCATAAAGATACATTCACTTTTCCCATACCATATTTGAAGCTCCATAACTCTACTTCTGGTAATATTTTTCATTGTAACTTTATTTTAGGCTTGTTGCAAAAGATTAAAAAAAGCAACTAAAAAATTTAGCCAAAGGTAAAAAGTACTTATGAAAATTAATAATAATGATTTATAATACTTCATTGAAGGAAATTGAATGAAAAATGAAAAAAAATATTCATTCAACATCCAGTTATGCTTTCCGGACTAGGAAATGATGTATTTAATTTAAATTTAATTATTTCAATTTTCATTTAATTTTGAATCAAAACTAACTCGCACAAAGATGTAGGATACATTTCCCCAAGGGATTATTTTCGTCTATCACCGGCCACGAGGATGAAAACAAAAATGATTCAAGGGGAATAACTTTTTCGTAGTCGTTCGAAAACACGCTTGAATCGTCCCCACCCCTACCCCCCAAAAAACAAACGAAAATATCTCAACCAAAACTGTAGATCACTTTAACAAGCAAATTACAATGGGTTTCAATTTAAAAATATTTATCGATTCGATATCTATTTGTTACCACATTTATTCGAATACAAAGTTACCTCAAATGTTTTGTAATCCAAACATTTTTGTGGCTAAAAATTCGTGATATCCTCTCATCTCTGCAAATGTAGGAACACAAATGCTTGAATTCAAACAGACATAGTTCCCTCTTTTGTACAGTAACTGTTCATATCAATTTATCCGAAGACCAAACTTCTGTTTGTTAATATAATACAGAAAATGCTGTTTTCAACAATTTTTGACGGGTTCTATGACACAAAGTCATACATCATCTCGCGACTTTTTTTCAGTCACCTTGCTAACAACCAGGTTGAAATCTCGGGACTTTTGGAAACAAGGCACCAAATTATGACTGGCACCGCTTGATAATTCGTCACATTCTACATCGTTGCCAGGCGAAACAATTACCCCAAAATAACTTCACGTCTGCATCTTGTTTTCCAATTTCTCAGTTCTGTTTTCTTTGTGCCATTCTTTTCAACTTTGACATTATTGTTATGAATTGAATGAAGAAAATAGAAATGGTGTAGATTGAGTGAGAAATCCTAACAAATCGACCAAATTTAGAGAAAACATTTGAAGACAAAAGAAGAAATCATCCCGTTTGCTTTCTCATTGTTTTTCTCATTGCATTTCCTCGTCTGAAAGGTAAGTGGACGAAAAATGATTTCGCTTTTGGTAAACCCTTGTATATGGACGTATTTTTCTGCAGAAAATTGAAATAAAAAAATATGGCAAAAATTAGCATATTCGATTTTTATAAAATTTTAAATATTTATTTCACGAATTTGAGAAAAAAATTTCCATTCGAATCATTGAAAAATATTTTTTTTTCTCCTTATGATTCCTAACCAACTATTTTTTTTTATACACTCCTGTTTTCATTGATTTTTACCTGTTTGATACTAATTATGTTTACATTTTTTTAGAAAAGAAGCCAGGAACTGATTTATCGATGAATAATGTGTCCTCAGGAAAATGGAAATCAATTTTTTTTATAGATCTTTCAAAAATAAAATTGACCTGTTAACTAATTTGTTAATTCATTTTTTCAAATTTGAATTCAGTAATATAAACATTGATAATTTTATGAAAAATCTTTTTAAAACTGTAAAAAAATATCCTATTGCAAAATCCAGAAGTCTTCACTTTTTTCTGGTAAAATAAAAATCAACTCATTCAACTTCATTCTTATTTTCCAGTTTTGGGTTCATACAGTAAGCTGATTTAACTTCTCCAGGGATTTATCTTTATAGAAATATTGATATTTTTAGTCCTCAAAAGACATTTATCAATATTTTCTTTGTGCCATGGTGATCAAACACAGCATACAAAAGCTCCAAAATGTATAACTATGCAGTGTATTGATTGTATATTTGCAAAATAATGATGTTGAAAGCTATTAATTTGTTCTTCATTAGATAGGTCAAATGTCATATGATATGCTTCAAAAAGAAATTACAACAGTTCAGCAAATCGGATGCACTGTTTCCGTCAAATCTAAATGAATTCATGGTGCAGAATATTCTGATGAAGAAAAGGATTTTGATGAATACTTTGTATGACTTTTGGGAACTTCTGTATGCAGTGTTTAACTACTTTTTTTTTTACATCTTTAAGGCCAAGGATTATCAAGCACATTGCAAAGAAATACTATCAAAGATATTTCTGAAGAATTGATATCATGAAATTCTACATTTCATCCTTGTTTAGATTGAATCAAATTAAATTTTGATTAGACTCAAGTAAAAGTATGTTTTTTTTTGTGTGTTCGTAAGAGAAAGACGACAGATTTCTGCTTCTGACCTGAATCAATTTTCGGGTCTGGATCTTATATATGATTCTGAAAATTTTATTGAAATTTACCCATTAATTTTTGGTAAAATTTAAAAATCTCTATTTTGAGTTAAAATTCTCTAAAGTAGAATTATTACATCACACCAGTCTCCTCAGTGTAAATTACTTTTCAAACACAAAAATCCCCAAATTTATATAGTCTTCAAAAATAGTCATCATGTTGGAATTTTCTATAATCTTGTTTCTCTGTAATAACATAGAGATCACTACAATAAAACTGATATGTTGCAAGTTTTGGGCATTTTCATAGACAAATAGTTCTTGCCTTTGTACATCATTCACTGCTTTCAGAGTGTGTATTTTGTCCAAAGTGTTGTACAAAGTGCAAGTTTTTCCTCTTCCATATGATAGACAGAAATGAGGGTCTAGTTCAGCATTATAGTCCCCCATCCCTGACTTTTCAAAATTTTTCCAAGAACTAACAAATTTCCAGAAAACAGAGGTCTAATGGATTGAAATTCCATGAAACTAATGAAGAATTATTTTTTTTCCCATGGAGAACAAGGATGTTAACAAACTTTATCTTGACCCAAAGTATCAATCATTCAAGTCATAAAATTTTTCAATATTTCAATTCATTCAATTTGATTTGTAATGATAGTATAGGTATTCTAATTGATTGCATTTTCCTGGGAATTGATCACTCTTTGTTCCAATTTTCAAATTGATCACCCCTAAAAAGGCATGGTGATTGAAAATGTTTCTGACATGACAGTTTCTATTGAGTGATTAGCCAGACCTGTTTTTGTTTTTTGTTAGTGATGAATTTATGATTCAAACCATGGTGGTATTATTTATATGAAAGTTGCTCACTTTTAACATCACCAATTGAATTCACAAGATAAAAAGAAGCATGTATTGGTAGTGATGATTCACTTTGGAGTGTTAGTTTCCCTTATTTTCAATCAAGAATATTTCTTTTCTTTTCATTCCAGTGTTACTATCAACAAGAATCAGTAACAGATTCAGTGACTTTCCAATTACAAAATGGTCCTGTTTTATGAAATTGAAAACAAGAAATATTGGTTTCTTGTTTCTAAACTAATGATAGATTATGTCATTGGCTTGTATAAGTTGTGGTCCTGAATTATCTGCACTGTGACTTTATATGAGATATAAAATAAAGAAATGTTTTCATTACATTTGCGAATCCCATCCTTATTGTTGAAGAATGGTCTTTTAGACTTGCTCCGTCTACACTCATGTGTACTTCTCTACTATGAGGGGTATGTGTTACATTGATGTTAGGAGTTTTTCTTTTTGGGCTGAAATGAATCCATGGTGAAAGAAATGATTGAACAAGTATAATAAGAATAATGTTGATTTATTTACAAAGGGTAGATAATGCCAATATTTTTTCATACATGATATCTATAAGATGTAACTGACTAACCTCAAAATGTTATATGCCATGTTAATAAGTAGCAAATCACCCAACGTCTTCAATCTAATTGAATAAACCAAAATGAAATATAATTCTTTATAAGATATTTACCTTATTACAGTTATCTGTATAGAAAAAACAGTTATATATTTGTTGAGGTGGGATGGCTAAGCAATCTTCTCTCACATGCTATTAACTAGTGTAATAAGTCTGATCCTCATTGGGTGCTGCAATATTGCCAGACTAAATTTGTCTTTGCGAAAAACAACATGTGTCTATTGCAATGTGATTGGTGTCCATACAATATTCAATGTTTCTAATAATATATCTTATTGTTTCCATTCACAGATGTTCTGGCTGGGAAAAAACATTGCATAAGTTACATGAAAATCATTTATGGTTTTGAACTTCAATCAATCGAAACGAAACTGTTCACCTTACATCAGAGAACTCAAGTTAAAGATGTGAACTTCCATTTTCTGTCACATGCGATCACTGGAAAAATCATTGTGAGGTTTGCATATCTTTTATCTGATAACTCACAGTTTTTAAGAGACATGCAAACACATACGGGAGATAAACCACATTCTTGTGAAACATGTGGATCTTCCTTTACACGAAAATTCAGTTTGGTGCAACATATAAGATCACACACTGGAGAAAAACCATATTCTTGTAAAACATGTGGAGCATCTTTTGCTGTAAAATCTCGTCTGGTGCAACATATGAGAACACACACTGGAGAGAAACCATATTCTTGTGTAACGTGTGGATATTCCTCTGCACACAAGTCAGGTTTGGTTCAACATATGCGAACACACACTGGAGAGAAACCATATTCTTGTGAAACATGTGGATCTTCCTTTCCACGTAAGGAAAATTTAGTGCTACATATGCGAACGCACACAGGTGAAAAACCATATTCTTGTAAAATTTGTGGATCTACCTTTGCGCAAAAGCCAGTTCTGCGGAGACATATTAAATTACATACAGGAGAGAACACATTTTCATGCGAAACATGTGGATCTTCTTTTGCAGAAAAGTTTCTTCTGGTGCAACATATGCGAACGCACACAGGAGAGAAACCATATTCTTGTGAAACATGTGGATCTTTATTTGCCCAAAAGTCACATTTAGTCCACCATATGCAAACACATACTGGAGAGAAACCATATTCTTGTGAAACATGTGGATCTTCCTTTCCACGTAAGGAAAATTTGCTCAGACATATGCGAACACACACTGGAGAGAAACCATACTGTTGTGAAACATGTGGATCTTCTTTTCCACGTAAGGAAACTTTGCTTCGACATATGCGAACACACACAGGAGAGAAACCATATTCTTGTGAAACTTGTGGATCTTCCTTTGCACAGAAGTCTACTTTGGTTCAGCATAGACGAACACACACTGGACAAAAGCCATATTCTTGTGAAACATGTGGATCTTCCTTTCCACGTAAGGAGAATTTGGTTCGACATATTCATAAACATATTGACTGAAAACCATATTAAATTGGGTTGACTATTAAAAAAAATATGTCAAGGGGAAACTTTTCTATTCTTTTGATGATGACTTTTGATAACCCTCTTTTGGCCAAATTTGCACAAAGAAGAAACAGACAGAAAGAAAAGTTCTGTCTCTTCTATTTCCATTGATGAACTGGATAATCTCTGCAGTTAATCTTCTCTGGGCCATATGGACTGTTATTTTCAATTTCTGTTCACAAACTTGCAAACTTTTTTGATATTGCCCTAAATTATACAAGCCGATATGTGAGATATTTTACGAGATGAATTTACTTTTACAAAATGAAGCACAAATTTGATATCATAATTGGATAATGAATACTTGTCCAAATAAAAAACAGATATTAAAATATACAAAAATATACTAAACTCAATTTGTTAACTAGAAAGTTTTATTGACAACCTTTCCAGTTTAGGTTTTAGAGAAATGATGCAGTTTCATTTTTGATATAATAACTTCAGCATTGGGACCTTCTGATGTAAGAGCAAGTTTGGATAGCGTCTTCAGTGTTCAACCGTACTTTGTTCATGTTCATAAGAGTAGAAAATCCTTGAATTTTGAAAGCTTTTCACATCCAAAAACATGACAAATCTGTTCTATTCGGTGCTTCATTATATGACTGAAACTCAAGAAGTTCCTCTGCTAATTCAGGCTCTTTAGGCACATCAACAATCTCACTCTTCAAGGGATTCTCAAACCAACTGATAGTGTTAGAATCAAGCTCCAGAAAATGATCAGATAACCATTTTCTGAGTTTGGCAAGATGCCCTGTAACTTGACATTAATATTGAAAGTATAGTTTTGACAGTGTGGATTTACTGCCTTTGCAGTAGATTGTTTTTCTGGTTGTGCTAAAAACCATTTTTTGTTGATTATGTATATAAAGTGTAATTTTGACTGAATAAAGTTTTTTTATTGAAAGTACCCCGTCTCCTTGTGAATGAATTAGTATAGGAACTGAACACCTGATGTCATCAAAAGCAAGATTTTCACAATCTTCCCCAAACTTTGTTGATTTTGGAAAGGCAGCTGTCTTGTTTTTCTCGCCTTCTGGCTCCAGTACAAAAGCATCAATCTGAACCCTGGAATCTCTTCTCTGGCTGAAATGACATCCATATTTTTCCTTTGCCATCCTTTGCTCAATTTATTCACATTCCCAAAGATATCAGTTAATCATGCTAGATATGCAAGCATGGAAGATTTTACAAACTCAACTCAATCAGCATACTTTGAATCCACCAGAAAATTTTTGAGTTCAGTTTTGAGAGCCCACCTGCGATTCATTTTTGGGTGATAAAGGGGGTTGAATTATACTGCCCTTCAGTCCTCACATAATCCATGAAATAGCCAAGTGTTTGAAGTGCGTGTCGTTTGACAATATTGGAAACATTATTCCTGACAGCATCCAGTGCTGTCTCTGACAGTGCCCGACAATGGATTACATAATGGATAACTTCAATTCTTGGATTTTTGTCTTTGGCAAAAGCCAAGGACACGGCTGGAGTCCTATTAACAGATATAGTAATGCAGTTCACTTTAAATTAATGCTTGGTGTACTGGCAATATCAATTTCACAGGCTCTCAAGAGGAGAACAGAACAACTCTTTCTCTTTAATTGCATCAGAATTTTTGTATCAAATGTACATCATAAGCAGCAAATTACAACTGACATCCATGATCTCATCAAGTTTAATAGCAAAAAGTTTTCTCTGATTTATTGAAGAAATCATCCATTCTCTTACATTTAGTCTCTTTTTTCTATCAGCTTCACTGGTGGTCCAGAGTTGCTAGTTACTACAAACCAACTCTAAAAGACTTCATCTGATCATGCCAACCACTCCATAGGGAAGACGATCGTTCATTGAGGAGCAGGGTGTCTGGCAACTGTGACGGTGTTACGTATTCATAATTTAGAAAAAATTCTTGTTATGAATAAGTACAAGAAATTCAAGAAAGAAAGCAGACTATACAGAGTTTATATCTAATATAATTTCATATATATATGTATATAACTTTTTCATTCCACAATGAATTAAATTGCATTTCATTTTACTTTTGATGCAATGATCAATTATTTTTATCACGGACATTTCAGCATTGATCAACTAGAAAGAAATAGTTTTATTACAGAAATAAAAACTTTATTTGTCACATTTTTTGAAAAGAGTCTGTTCTTCTCCTTGTTGTTTCAGGAAAAGATGGCAGAATGTCAAGCCAATTCCTTTGTATCATTTGTAAAAAAATGAATGATGTTTTAAAAATATGTTTTATTTGTTTTCATCTATTTGTCTTCTCTCATGATAAACATTATTTTATATCTTTGTCTATTAATCATTCTAAGTTTACTGTTGTGGTGTATACAATCTTGTTCAATAATATATTTTGGAAATGGCACCCACTGGGAAATTGAATCAACTCCAGAGTAGAAGGTTGACAAAAGTTATTTTTCATCAAAATGATATAATTTATCTCCTCTTCTTTAATTTTGTTGCAGTGCCCTAAATAAGATGGAAAAAGTTCAAAATGTTTTGTTGATGTGTTCACCAATGAAAAAGGGATCAAATGTAGAATCTTGACTGCAAATTTGATTCAAGTCAAAAGCACAAATTGCACCATAATGAAAATATTCTGGATATCTTCATACTACACTGATGATCAATCATAATACAGAAGTTAGGGTCCATAATTTTCTAGCAAATTGTAAGGGATTCCATGTTGTAATGAATATTCCATATTTACAAATTTTCTTTTTTGCTGTATGAATACTGGGACATGGATGTCATACTTAACGTACTCTGGCCTCGTAATTCATGCAGAAATGAAGAGAAAACCATATGGTTGATAGGAAGAGGCAAATCTAACAAGAAAACAGAAATAAATATATAACTTTTTTAAATATCATGGCACCTCACCAGAAGGTTACATTTTGACAAAACTCAGTTACATTTGAAACGATTGTCAACCAAGAGCCAACAAATGAAAGGGAACAAGAGAAAAAGTGAGAGAGAGTTAAAAGTATAATAAACTTTAAAGTTTTAACACGATTTCTCTATTTTGTTGCTAACTTTTAGCTATTTTTGACGAATCCATTTTGAGCCATTTAAATGGTTATAAAATGGCTATCAATATTTCAATGCGTTTTTGACACTTTGTGTTTTTTGAAAAACTTTTGGATCGGAGCCCATACACCATTTTATAAGTGATACCACACTATAACGTGTTTAGAGTGTATTTCAACCTCATATTTTTTTTAAGTAGTTAAATGTGTATACATTTCATCCTTGTTTTGATGAAATTAAGTTAAATTTTGATCCGAAAAATTTTGATGTGAATCAAATTTGGTGTCCCGATTTTACATCTGATCCTAAATACAAATTAGCAGATAATCTTTGTTCTCATAACGATTGATGAGTAATACTTCCATCTTTGATAGAATTTGATCTTCTATCATCAACTAAAAATGATTTTGATTTGCTAAAAAAATTGGACCCTCTTTGATAGGTAAACCATTGTTATTGTTGCTTTGACGATATATGGGTTCAGTTTGGCATACAAAGGGAGACAACTGCAGGTGGTGTAACCATGATAGGTGGAGTCCTCCTCAATCTCAAGGGTGTAGTGTCTGATGGAGATGTTAGAGATATTGCTAATATCTTGAGCCATGATGTTAGACTTCTTGAGACATTGTGAGACCAAACTCTTTGGCTGATGAGTTGCTCCAGGACTTCCTCATTGTCAGCAGTCAGGGCAATGTCATCTGCAAATGACATCTCCTTAATCGATACTATCTGCACCTCATTTTTTTCTTGGAGATGTGTTAACTTCAAGAGGTTTCCATTGCTTCTAGTGTGGTATACACCATCTTCCGAGAGACACACCTCTGATTCACTCTACTTCCAATCTGCAAAGGGTCTGAGGAAGAGATATCATGCTGGATAAGATGTTGTTTTCATGAAAGGACATAATCCTCAGAGGCTTGGAAAAGCAAGGCTCCCAATAATCTGCAGCAAGGTAATAAGTCATCATAAATCAATGAAGCTGATGTACAGTGGGCTCGTTGTACCTCTCTTGCAGCTGCCTTCATAAGAAGATCATGTTGATTGTTGATTTTCCCCAATCTCAAGCCACACCAAGCCCCAGGGTATATTCATTCTGCAAGTGACCACAATCTGTTCAGTACTATGTGGGCCTTTCTAACAGATAAGGGATATTCTACCATAGTTGATGCAATCATTATGATCTCCTTTGTTCTTGTTAAGCATGATGATGTTAGCATTGCTCATGTCTTGGCGGACCATCTCTTCCCCCCAGCACTGAGGCAGGGGATCATGTGAGTAGATGATAAGAGAATTCTTTTTGTCAGCTTTGATGACCTCCAGTGGAACTTCACTGGATAAGGAGTCAATGGCCTTGTTGAGCTCTTCTACAGTACATGGAATGTTGAGCTTTCCAATGACAGGGAGGGGTTCTCGAGTACCATACCAGTTTTGATGTTCTCTCTTGTATAGAGCTCCTTATGATTCTCCAGACATCTTTCCATTTATTTTTTTCTTCATTTGTTATGGTGACTCCTAATGCAGACTTGGGTGAGGTCACTCTTTTCCCAGTTTGACAAAGTTATACATGTTTTAAAATTTAATTGTATTACTGTCAAATTATTCAATCTGCTATGAACAGAAAATACTGTATCTTGATACAAAACATCATAAGAAAGACATTTGGAAATACAGCCAAAAGATGAATTTCAAAGAGATTTCATTTTGTCATCATGGAAAGAGAAGCTGTATTACACAATGGATTGTTAATTAATGATGAGTTGATGTTGTTTTATTTGGTTGATGTTGTGTTATGACAGTGAATTTCTTTGTTCATTGAATCAACATTTCTATCTTTTTATCTTCTTGAGAATTGCAAATGGTTTCTGTATGCTTGCTCTGCTGTGAATGCATATAACTCATTCCAAGAAGACTTCCACGAGACTAATATTTATTTTTGTTTAAAGCAAAACTTTTGTCCAATGAATGTGGGACAAGGCTAAAGAGTTTTTGGATGGGAAAGATGCTGAAAAATAACATTGTTTCAAGAAATAAAATTTTATTCCATATTTATCTTGAAAACTCAAAATATTAATGGTGATTCATGGATGATAGGTTTGATTTATAAATGCAATCAGTTCTAACAAATGGGGAATTTGAAAAGATTTCTTCATTTTATCTTTAAATATCCAAAATAATGACCACTGCAAAAAATTTAATTGAAAAAAAGTTATGATATTGGCTAGAAAAAAGTCACAAGTTTAGATTATGCTTTCAAAAAATTATAAAATCTCACATTTGATACATATTAATGAAATAAGTAATGTCTTTAATAAAATAAGTAATGTCTTTAATGGAATAAGTAATATCTTATTGAAGTAAATTTTGATGATAAGAGTCACGTTTACTACATAGTAATGAAATGATTTTGTATTTATATTACTATCATAATCAAGTCGACGGTAAAAGTCATATCTAATTTAAAGTCAAAGTGATAAGTCATTTTTACACAACTTTTCCAAGACCAAGCATGAAATCTTGGGACTTTTAAACGCAAGGCACGAAATTATGACTGACACCGTTTGAGGATTTATTTCGCTTTTCATTGTTGTCAGGTGTAACATTTTCTTCAAAATAATTTCACGTCTGCATCGTGTTTTTTCTATTCCTTAATTCTGTTTTCTTAATGCCATTCTTTTCAACTTTGACATTATTGTTATGAATTGAATGAAGAAGAAAGAAATTGTGTAGATTGAGTGAGAAATCCAAACAAATCCACCAAATTTAGAGAAAACACTTGAAGACAAAAGAAGAAGAAATCACCCTGTTTGCTTTCTCATTGTTTTTCTCATTGCATTTCCTCGTCTGAAAGGTAAGTGGACAAAATACAAAAACGATATTTATTCTGTTCTTCTCATTACCTTTTCATTTTCTATTTGACTGTCACTTTCATAAAACTGAAATCATAATTTAAGTTTCATTTCATCTTGTCTGATATTTCATGAAATAAATGTATATTTAGAATAACTATAATATTATATGGAGTGATTAGACTAGATTTCGTTATCTTGTTTAAAAGATTTTTTAGTAGCAGCATTACTTGAGTAATGTGCATAATGAAAATAACAAAAACGAACGGAAATACTCGATCCCGTTTAAGAAAGGATTTTTTAAAAATTAAGTACTGTATCCCCTTAAAGAGTTATATTTCGTAAATTGTACATTTGCATTTTTGAAATGTGCACGTTATCTGCCCAAGAGGCATTTTATGAATAATCCAGGAAGTCTTTGATGGCAGAAGTTATTCATCACTTATAAAATGAAAATCGGAACGTCAAATAAAAGGAATAAAAATAATCTCTAAGCGAGACAAATCTTATTTTTATAATATTATAGTCAAAAATTTAGGATCCATGACTGTTTACAGGGGAACTAAGTTTGAAAGTATTTTCATGTTCCTAGAACATGCTGATCAAAATTAGCGAGGTCGACCCTCTCAAAAATTTGAGCATAGCCCAGTGGACGCTTTTCCATAATGATTGCTGTTTGGTAATCCTTGATTTGATAGGTGTAAAATATGATAGATGAAAACTGTATACAAAACTTTAAATAGTATAAGTATATAAAAATGGTTTCTAACTTCATTATTTTGTTAATGTCTGAATGATACTTTAAATAGTTATACTTTTGAGGGCCTTTGAATGACTTTTTCAGGCCTTTCTATGCTGTTTAACTATTGTATTTTACCACCGTCTGACCAAGGATTACCACAATTTTCACTCAATGTCTCACATTTTACTAACTTTCAAAAGCATGGAAACATGTTATTTACTTCAAATGTGGTAGAAAGTTAGAAGTTAATATCTACTACAATAAATGAATAAATTCAACTCTATCCTATTTTTAAAACTCGTCATGTTATCTTATTTTCAAGCTTTGAGTGGCCATGTACTGCCAAAGTAAACTGGAAATGATATTGTGCTTTTATTTGTGACCCGAGACTAATCTGAGAACCGGATGAAGATGTTGCAGTGTTGAGGGTCTTAATGATTCATTGACTCTGTTGACCATGTGTACGCACAAGTTTTGTCCCTTGTACATGCACACTCAGTTTTTCGAACCGTGACAGTGTCTTTGAAAGGAGGTGTTTTTGTGGCACCAACCTTGTAGTGTACATTGAGTATGTGACTATGTGGATGACACTGATTTAACATATAAAACCATCAGACAATAAGCAAGAACATTATTGTTGTCACGCATGAACATTTTCATTATCTTCCTCTTTTGCTGGCTGTTATCAACCTAAAACAATCTTGAAGCTGCCACAAACTTCATTAGGCCTTGGATTATAAGCCAAGTATTAAATAAATTGTATATGCAATCACAAAATGATCTCCATTGACTTTTGATTTGTGCTAATTCCGTTTTCCATAAGTTTTTATACTTTCCATCAGCAAAGCACCATGTTGAAGCCACTCATTGTCGAACAGAAGAGAAAACTTGAAGATATGACTGATTCATTATGTAGGGACAGAGGAAATTGCATTGTTTACACATTGTGATGAAAAATATTTAGAATATCCTGCCATGTTATGGACTGTTTTACAGGATCTCACACTGAGGTTGAAGGGTTCAGATGAAGTTCTCAACATTTACGATACAATAGACTAGGCTTCAGGACCTAATGGTAAACTGTAATTTAGAAATTCCAAAAGACAATTTGCTAGTTCCTGTAAACTGCAACAAGCCTAATACCTAATGGCAGCCATTATAAAAAAGCATCCTCTAGGCTATGTCTAAATATATGTCAGAGACAGCAAGTACAAGAATAGGTTGTGTCAGCAATTGCAATTAAAATGGCATTGTTAACATCAAAGATAAGGAGCATACTAAGAGATCAGGCAACTGTTGTTTGTGGTTCAAAACACATCTAGCCGCTCAAAAATAGCAAATTTCCTACAATCAATGTGCACATACATGGTATGGATAAACTACCCTTCCTGTACAGCTAAGGATAAGAGAGCTCAACCCAATAGATTCTGAGGCTAATAATGAAAGTGACACTGAAAGTGATGAATCAATAACAGATAATGAAGATGGTGTGAATGATGATGATATTTTGTGCAAGGGTGCAGGGAAAGAAATTCCATCCAAAAATCAACATTTTCTGTTTAGAATTCTTTGAAAAAATATGGATCATGTTTTAAGAATTGTTACAGTTGAAACTTTGAGTGGAAATCCTTTATGCTTTGCATAAGTTCATTTGTTTATTTGCTGCATTCTACAAAATTTACAAAAAAAGGTTATGTGACTGGTTCTAAAAATAGGATAGGGTTGGATTTATCTTGTTTAATTAGAATGGTTTTTAATTTCAAATTATGTGTTCCTATGCTTTTGAATGATATTAAAATAGGAAATATTGTGTGAAAATTATGGTAATCCTCGGTCTGATGGTCATCAAATATGGTAATCAAATGCAGCATATTAACCCCCCCCCAAAGTGAAACTATTCAACATATCGATCAGACGTTAACAAAATAATGAAATTCGAAGCCATTAATTTTCATATAGTCATCCTTCTAGGAGATTTTGTATGTATTTTTTCACATAAGCTTTTTTATATTTCTTAAAATATCTTTTAAGAATTTTCCTTAATTTAATGTATTCAAGAAATGGACACATTTGGTCCGACAGAATGAATTATAGATTGATAATTCATATTTCATTTATAACTTATATTTCAGTTCATAATTCATTCTGTCAGACCAAATATGTCCATTTCTTAAATACATACTATTGCGTTGAAAGAGACAAAAAAGACAGAATAAACAAGATGAGAAGTAGGTTTGAAAGCAGTTATTTGGCCTTTGCATTACGAGAGGGCTGTTTAGCCCAATGGTAAGTGCATCACTACTTACAAGTGGCTACCCTATCGATCGCAGGTTTGATTCCTGATGCAGCCCCATTTTTTTTAAATGTTTATTCTGTTTACATTGTCCAAATTGAATGATATATTAACTTTGTAATGTCAGGAGACATTTCAAATAAGTTTCTATATAATAATTAAGGCAATTTTCAATTCATCCCAATTGTCTGTAAATGGTTGCCAATCAGCTGTTATGATAGCTCATAAAGAACAAAATGCACAACGCATTCTTCCATATAGTATATCCCTAGCTGTTTGCAATCCCCTGGCTATTCTAACAAGACTGTTATATCATCAGTGTTGCCTGCGTTTACTAAAGTTCTCCTCTTGCAATATTGATGAAGACTAAGTCTCCAGCTAGGTTCATAGAGGGGGGAAGGGCTCTTTGGCCATGACGCCTATCATCATATTTAGAACAGACAAATAGAGAGTGTTCGTGCAAACACCTGCTCTCCTCTTCGACTTGACATGACTCATCAGTTGATCTAAATTTTGCAACACTTTTTCGATGAGGGACCCTTGCGAAAATATTTTTTTACCTCTGCCAGTAAAGATGGGAGTGTTATATGTATTCGACCATGTCCATCTATCTGCCATTCCACATTCTATCTCAATAAGTTCTTGATGACTTACAATGGAACTTCGTGGAGGTATAGGCCAGAGTTGAGAAAGATTAAAATTTGGACCAGATATACATGAATTACCTCCTTTGAATTGTAGCTGTATATTCATGCCATGAAATATCTGAAATTTCAATGAAATTTTGACGAAAGGTTGGCAATGGGCTATGGAAGAGGTGATTGAATTTTTGGGTGGATCCATGAATTTTCTTACAGTTACCTCCCTTTCATAGTAGCCATATGTCTACACGTCAATTTGTTTTTACTTATGAAAAAACACACAGGGAAATTTACACTTACTAGTGTTTCTTCTCTACTAATTTTTTACAAAGTGACATGGAATAAATATGGGAAGTTTCATCAAATTCAAGTCATTTGTACGATACAATCAAGTGGGCAAATTTCGATCTATAGTTCTAGGTTTTCAACATTTCAAATTGCTTTTCAAGATTTGGATCAGCAACACTTTTTGCATATATTTCTTTTTATCTATACATCGTTCACAAGGCATAAAATTATCAGAAATATGTGTTGGAAACTTGTTTTGTTCAGTCATTGATGTTAATATGTAAGTATTTTGTTTTTACTAGAAATTGGTGCATTAATTCTTAATATATTGGAATTAATGCAATACCCTTGTTTATCTGTTAGAATTCAAGTTTTTATACAGTACACAATTTTTCACATATCAATGCCTGCCTTTGAATGCCATCCATACCCTTTCAGATTGATTGTAATGTAGTTTTCTTGGACACCCATCTTATAATGGGAATGGGGGCCTGTAATATAAATATAACAAGTAGCTAATTACTCAACACATCTTCAATTCTACTGACATTAAAAGAAATGAAAGAAGAATATGATTACTTGAAAATATGAATATGAATACACCAATACTCATAACTATTTGAAAGACAAATTTATATATTAGTCAATGTGTGTTGGTTAAGTGATGTCTTCTTACAGACTGTTGGTTGTAAGTTTGATCCTTTCTGGATGCTTCTACGTGTGGCCCTGTGCCAAAATAAATTTGGTATATAACTATGTGTGTCTATTGCTATCTAATCTGAGTTCATACAATATACAATGTCTTTAATAATATATCTCATTTTGTTTTGTATTCACAGAGTTCTTTCTCATTGGAAAATGTCTAAGAAAATACTGGAGTGAACCATATCTGTGTGAAACATGTGGATCTTCAGCACGAAAGTCAAGCTTGGTACAACATGTAAACACACATTGGGAAAAAATTATTTTCTTTTGAAAAGATTTGGTTTTCTGAATAAGTCACATTTGGTGCATCATATGTGAACACTCACTGGAGGAATCATATTTGAAACGTGTATACTTTCCTCGTCGTAAAAGTGTTATTTGGTGCTACATATACAAGTTCACACCAGAGTGAAACTATATTCTTGCAAAATGTTGGGATCTACCTCCTCAGAAAAGTCATCTTTAACACCATATAACAGATCACACTCAGGAGAAAAACCGTATTCTTGTGAAAAGTGTGGATATTCATCGACAACCAAATCAGCTCTGGTTGAACATATAAGAACACACACTGGAGAAAAACCATATTCTTGTGAAAGATGTGGATATTCTTCAGCAACCAAATCAAATTTGGTAACACATATAAGAACACACACTGGAGAGAAACCGTATTCTTGTGAAGTTTGTGGTTATTCTTTTTCAGTAAAGTCTCATTTGGTGGAACATATGCGAACACACACTGGGGAAAAACCATTTTCCTGTGAAAGGTGTGGATATTCATCTACAACCAAATCAGCTCTGGTTGAACATATAAGAACACATACTGGAGAAAAGCCATATTGTTGTGAAAGTTGTGGATATTCTTCTGCAACCAAATCAAATTTGGTGAAACATATGAGAAAACACACTGGGGAAAAACCTTATTCTTGTGAAGTTTGTGGTTATTCTTTTGCAGTAAAGTTTCATTTAGTGCAGCATATGCGAACACACACCAAGGAAAAACCATATTCTTGTGAGACTTGTGGATTTTCTTTCGCAACCAAATCAACTTTAGTACAGCATATGAGAACACACACTGGAGAGAAACCATTTTCTTGTGTAACGTGCGGGGCTTCTTTCCCTCAAAAAGCACATCTATTGAAACATATGAAATCGCACAATGGAGAGAAAACATATTCTTGTGGAGCATGTGGATCTACCTTTGCAGAAAAGTCAAGCTTAGTGCAGCATAAGAGGACACACACTGGAGAAAAACCATATTCATGTGGCACTTGTGGATATTCATCTGCGACTAAATCAAATTTGGCACAACATATGAGAAGACACACTGGAGTGAAACCATACTTGTGCGAGATGTGTGGATCTTCTTTTGTACAAAAGTCTCATATGATGCTGCATATGCAAGCGCACATTGGCGACAACCCATTTTCATGTGAGACATGTGGATCAGCTTTTGCAAATAAGCAACGTTTGATGAGACATAAGAGGACACACGCTGGAGCAAAACAATATTCTTGTAAAACATGTGGATTCTCTTTTTCAATGAGAGCAAGTTTGGTAAAACATATGAGAATGCACAGTGGCGAAAAGCCATATTCTTGACAAACTTGTGAATTTTTCTTTTTAATTTGGTGTAAAATATAAGAACACACTGGTGAGATACCATAATCTTAGAACACATGTTTTTCACTGTTTTTTGCTCAAAACTCAGGTTTGTTTGAAGATAAGCTTCTATACAGAAGTCATGTTTAGTAAAATGTGACAACACATGCAGTACTGCAACCATATTCCTGTGAAATATGTTGTTTCAGAAAAAATAATCAACTTTTGTGCGTCATTGGGAAAAAATCACTATTCATGTTAAGTTTGAATTTATCCATCATATATGAGTACATATTGGCATAAAGCAATATCAGAAGAGGGTGTACCTAGCTGGAGATGTGAATTATGATTAGGGTTAGGTTGAGCCAAGGTACCTAGAACAATTATGAAAAAATATTTTCCAAATCCTATATATATAAAAGCTCATCATCATCAGTCTTTGGGCATAGGCCTTCATCAAGATTCACCAAACCTCTCTATCATGGGTGTCGCAGCGCTAATTCTCTCTGAATTTGTTTAGTTTGTCTCTCCATCTTGTATTCTGCCTGCTGTGGTTGTGCATGTGAGATGTGGTTTCAATCAGTTATATGCCATTCTCACAACAAGACCAGCCCATTGCGATTTGAGTTTTCTAATGGATTCTCTGATGTCTTAGACTCTTGTTTCCTCCCTGATATATTGTGCTGTCTTGTGATCTCTCCATGAAAGGCTTGAGCATGATTCCTTCATGTGCATGTTGCATGCAAATCAGTTTGTGGGTCAGTCTCATGGTTAAGTTCTATGATCCAGCTGCATTGATTGTGGGATCTTCTTGTTTTGGAAGAATGACCTTGCTCTGCCTAAGGCTTACCATCTTAAGGTGATTCTTTAGTTGATTTCTTCTTCTTTTGAGGGTCTCATGGAGATTCATTGACCTAAACTTTCCTCAAAAACAGAAAATTTCCAGAAGAAATGAAAGTCAGAGCAATTCATACATCCTTTTTTAAATTATTTTGAAATGAATTTTTTACGAGAACATGAAAATTGAAATACACAAGCAGTCAACAAAATAATAACGAAGCACAATGAATTTTTTTTAGATGCGCACACGTACACTAATCATCATGACACAACAAAATACGTGACTTTTTTACATGTAAAACTAATTCCCATTCATTCAACCAACACATTGACTTCTCCCTTACCTACTCTTTGCTTAAAGTCAGACACTGCTGACAAAGACTGTCGCTTACGTAGTAATAGTACTTGGTGTACAGATATTCATAGTGTACGTTTGATGATGAATAATGATATGACTTAGCAATGCTCAGGTTCACATTTTGCGACTTGCAGCAAGCGTTTCAAAGAAAAGGGTGCAAAGTATATGCAGATTGTTTATTTTTTGTTCAAAATTGGGGTGGGTATATGTGTGGTAGTGATTGTGCTTGAGGAATTATGGTAATCATTTTTGTGGATTCCATAATTGGAAAGGTTACTCACAGAACATTTTCTCAGGACAATTATTGTCTGACTTTTCATAAGGTTCTTGAGAAATTCTTTTCAAATATATTTTAAAAATCCTTATTTGTTGACGGATAAATTCTCATCACTCTACCAAAAACATTCAAGTAATATGTTTATTTACCAAATGAGAGAGAATGATAATAACCATCCTCTTTTATTTGAAGACACAATTTCATTTTCATGCCATGATAGTTAATTTCAAATGCAATCAAAGCAAATGATACAACTTTCTTCAATATCTATTCTAGCTTGTGTACTGGATTTTAAAATATCGGTATTATGTATTCTATGAAAAGATCTAATTCCATTTCCTGTGCAAAGTTTTATCATACAAGGTAATCAGTATTCACAGGAAATAAGGAGAGTGAATTGATAAAATATAAAACATAATTGCTTTAACAACATAATTTAGAATGGAGGGGAAGATCTGCACTTTACATCTAATGGTGAACTGCTGCTGTTGCTTTAAAAGTCGTTAATTTAAAAACTTTGAAATAAGTTTTGCAGAATATGTTCTATAAAGCCAATATAATATCCAGACTTGAGTCCTTTTCATTTTCATGTTGAAAGCTTTAATTTTATTGCAATGACACCTCACATAAACCTTGAGAACTTCTGATGCAAAGGAAAATGGCATGTCAACAGAAATATTTGAAAAAGAAACAATCATGCTCTCTCCAACCGCTGAACTAGCAGTGCTGATGGATTTCCAACACTGATTGATTTATTCTTATTATCTTTCTGGTGGAATTTTTTCTACAAATAACGTCATATCTGTTTTGATTGTTTGAAAGCCATGGATATTCTTTCGGCTGTAAGAAGGATGAGGAAATAAAATTAAAAAACAAATCAGCGACATAACTTGTTTTTTCAAAAAAATCAGCTAGCTAAGTAGCTCTATGGTGATCAAAGATAGAAATATTTGTGAACATTCTTCAAGATATATTGCATGAAGTGCTTAAATCCTAAAAGTTGATCTGCCAGTAAGGAATATATCATAAGACAGAGGAATCTTCTCTAGCTACATATGGGCAGCATGTGACCAGGGACTGTAGTTATAATGAATGCTTTTGTTTAAGAAGGGATTGATCTTTATTGCTCTTCAAAGAAGGCAACAAATTCTACATACAGTTATCCCTTGCTATTCACGGGGGTTGTGGGCACCAGGGGGCCATGAACATAAAAATCATGAATAATTTTTGCTGGCCACCCCCAATCCTCTTGGTTCCCATGTACCATAAAAAATACAAAAATATTTTACCGTTCCCGAATCGTGAACGTACAAATAAATGGATGCAGTCAAAATTCATAATTTCAAAACTCAAGTTCATTTTTTCTTGTGATAGGTCTATCAGTTATGATGGAATCGATTTTTTTTTTATTTCAGTAAAAATTCAATAACAGCCTTAATCTACACAGAAATCTTCTGTGGGTATGTGGGAGTATATTTTCTTTTTCTTACAACTGAATTTATGGTATTTTCTTTCAGTTATAATTAAACTTTCAAAGGAGATATTTGATCATAGCAATACATTTTGAAAGATCATTGAAAATTACCTGATGGATGCTTGAAAAAAAAATGTACACTTTATTAATGAAAGCCCTAATTTTCTTAGAAGTGATTATCAGCAATTTTTCCTTTTTATGCTGCTATTTACATTCATCTTAAAATCATTGTTGCTTTTCAAAAAATTTTATCCAGTCTGAGAAAAGTTGTGATAAAAAGCAACAACAATATTATTTTAGTGGTAAATAATAGTATGAAAATGAAATGAAATGTTGATAATGATTTATAATGATTCTACTAAAAAATAGATTAGTTTACAACACAGTGGATCGGAGAAAAATTTATTATCTAAAATACCATAAGTTCAAGTTTTTTATCAGAATTATATTGTTTACATAAACAAATAATGCAAATATTATTTCAAAGCATTTATGATTTCCTAAACTGTTGACATTTTGTTTATACTGCACAATAATAACGGAGCGCTACCCCCTCCCCACCCAACCCCCCGATTCCCATTAAATCATTCAAAACTATGAATCAAACAGACGCAAATAGCAAGGAATAACTAAAACCATCGACCAAAACTACCAACGAAAATCGAGAGAATTAATTTATTCATTGATCATCCTTTTCAAATTTTTTTAATTGATCACCCCCCCCCACATGGCATGCTTCCAAAAGATGTAAGTCACATGACAGTTTGTATTCAGTGACTAAGCTGAAAGTGTTTTTAACAAAATTTTTGCGTTTTGGTTAATTCTGATTGAAAGCATTCAGCTCAATTTTTCAGGTTTCTTTTCCACCATTCATCTAAGGCGATCAGTCTACTTTATAAAAAAAACAACAAAATAATTAGGATAAAGGTAAATAATCGTCAAAAATTAATAATAATGATAATAAAAGAAACTAGGTCTAACCCAGTGCTTAATTAGGGTTCTGGGGGATTTCTATTTTTGATGCACTGGTGAGTTAAGCAAATAAATGAAAAGGACACCGGTCTGTAGAGGGAATATGGACATAATCCAAGGAAACTGCAACAAATCTGAAACTGATTGAATAAGGAAAGATATAAAGACTTTCAAAAAAATATTTGAAATCAACATTAAGACTTGACTAAAAGAAGTAGATTTGCTAGATGTAACATTCAACCTGTTGAGTGGAAGTTACCAACCACTTGAAAAAAGAGAACAATGGACCAATATATGTAAACTATTCCAATATCCCAATTCCAATAAGCAGGTAAATTCTGCAGACTTATTAGCAATTCGTCAAAAGAAGAATATAAAAAAAGCTTTAAAAACTCAGTAAATATTCTACAACCCAAACATTCACCCCATGCAGACAAAAATCGACAGAAAAAGAAACTTTACTGTTCAACCCAACATATAACAAAAGTATCAAAACAAATGTAGGCAGAATGTCCCTCAGTCTGATCAGTAAACACTTCCCACAACCAAACTAAATATTTATCAGAAGCACTGTAAAAATTAGCTAGAGTTACTTATAGAATGTATCACAAATCATAACAACAAGATCACACGCAACAAACAAACACCAACAACGACCATGTGTAATTGCAGAAAAGATTCCACATGACGATTAATAGGAAATTGCCTACAATCCAGTATTGTATGCCAAGCTACCAGCAAATCCAAAGGAAACAGAAAAAAAACATACATGATTATAACTGAAAAAACATTTATACAAAGGAGTTACAAACATTACACAACACTATCAAAATACACCTTGGAACTCAAACCAGAAAAAAACAAGAAAATTACATGGAAAGTAAAAAAAGCTGCACCAGCTTATGACAACATTCCAGAAAGATGTATCCATTGTCAAGAAGACAAATTAGCTATCACAACTTCACCCAACCCAAAATAATTCCTAAACAAGAGATCAGAACTAATATCAAAATATCGGCACAAAAGTAAATTCTTATTACGTTATATACCACAAGATTACTAACGGCTTAAAGCAAACTAACAATAAAAGAATGAAAGAACTTGAACTTGAAACTACACAAATAGAATAACAAAGACCCGAAAACAAAAAAGTTTTATAACCAAATGAAAAAAAACCCCAAAATGCTAGCCACCCGACCCCGAAACTCAAAGAATACCAATTAAATTCAACTATAGCCATTCTTCACCATATCTTCCAAGATACTTTACAATGGCTCTGCCTCAATTTAGAATTTCACTGCTAAGTATATCATTTTTTTACTTTCAATAAGGAACATAACAAGAGGGGATTATTTTTCATGACCACAGCTATGTGTGTTTCGTGCATATGCTGAATGTATTTTGTTGCTATTAAAATTTAATGCAATGTTCAACTATTCAATATCATAAAATTTTAATTTTTCTTTCTTTTTCTCAAAAAGTTTATACTGTTAATCTTTCTTATTTCTCAGAGTTTGATAGAAGACTACCATAATGGTAAAGTCCAACTCATACACTCAAAATTAACATGAAATTTTCCATTAGCTTTGTAATACCAGTCAGGGCAATGGTTACCATAGCCTCTGTATATTAGAGATATCATTAACTTGTTAGTGATACCCTGTGGCTGTTTCAGGAATTTTTCTCAGTCACCTCCCCTGCATCGTACCTATATGCACATAGTGAAATATCCAGAGAGGTTCTCAATGAATTTTGATTAATTTTAGTTGAAGTGTGGTCAATATATTTGGGGGCAGGATATTTTCACGGTCACCTCCCCTGCATTGTCATTATATAAATATAAAACTGTAGTTCAAGGAGTTCTGGATGAATTTCAGTGCAATTTTAGAGAAGGATGTACAACAGGCTAGGGGAATGGTGTTTGAATTTGGGGGTGTATCCAGAAATTTTCCACGGCTACCTCTCCTGCATTGTATCTGTGTGTACACAGCTAAACATCTCCAAATATTCTCAATGAATTTCAATGAAATTTCATGGAAGGGTGGGCAGTAGATTGAGGAAGGAGTTTGTGAGATGGATCAAGGAATTTTTCACCATTACCTCCCCAGCATCATAGCTGTACGTAGAGAGGAGAATATCTGTAATTGTTTTTGATGAATCTCAGTGAAAGTGCGTGGAAGGTAGGGCAATAGACTTGAAGAAGTTTTTACATTTCAGGATGGATCTGCAGATTTTTCAAAGTCACCTTCCAAGTATTTCAGTTAGAATGAACTGCTTGGGAGAAATCTTTTTTCTTAAACAAAAAATTACAATATTTCAGTTTTGGTGAGGAATAAAGGGTGTTTTCAACATTCTTATATAAAATTTCACGTGTAAGGGTTTCTCTTTGGTTGATATTTCAGCTTGGCATGCAATATTCGATTTGAAACATTTCGAATGGTAAACTGGAACTTGTCCTCCACCTTGCCCTAACTCAGCATCATGGATTTTGATTGGCTTGTTTGAACTGCATCCCCATCCGCTTCAACACCATTTCCAGTCCTTTCAGAATCCACTGACAACCTTGAAAGGACTCCGTCATGACCTTGAGGTCATCCATAAATGCTCTGATGGGTTATTGCCTTTGAGCAAATTTCATTCCGGGTCCACTGCACTGAGGAAGAACAGCGTCACAGAGATTGTTCACCTTGTAATGATGCCAGTTTCTACCCTGTGTCTGCTTGATGAAATTGCTCTTGAAGAACCCTTCTTCCTGAAATTACTATAAGAATCAGCTATGAACTCTTGGATCCTGCTAGGGACATGATGTTTATCTAGTGTTATTTGCACAAACTTGTGCAGCATGAAGCTAAATGCATTCACCAGGTCAAGCCACAATACAATCAGGTTGGCTCTGTTTTCTCTGGCTTCCCTAATGAGGTGTGTCACCACACTGGTATGTTCGACATAGCCTGGCATCCTTGTAATACCATCCTTCTGGACTCAAGTTTCAATATATTCATTCTTCTCCTTGAAGGTGCACAGTCACTTTGAAATAGCACTGAAGACTACCTTTGCCTCAACACACAGCAGTGAGATGACACAAAACTAGTCTATGTGGATAGAGTTTTTTTCCTTTGGAATCCACATTCCCTCAGCCACTCTCTACTGTTCTTGGATCTCCCCTCTCCTTGAGAGAAGTCTAGGATTTTCTTAAGATGCAGCAAGAGTTTGGGACAGGTCTTGTACCCTTTGTACGAAGTGCCACTTGGCCCCAGAGCCAAGCTTGCCCTTTGTGAACAACCTCTCTGACTTCCTTCAGCTACAGCTCAAACTGCATTTAGCTTCCCATCAACATATCCGGTCGCCATTGCTCCCAATATTTGATCAACGTTGTCGCCAAACTGGTTCCACAGTGTGGTCATGTTAGCATACTGGCTATTTGATCTGCCTCTTGTTAGATTTGATACTAGAGGGGTCAGTTTACACCACTTGGAGGTTCCAGGCTCTGTGTGGTGACCCTGGGCCTGGTTACTCCTGAGTCTCACCAGGCTGAACACCTGTGCGTTGTGCTGCTGCTCCTCCCATAAAACATTTCATCTTTGCTTGGTGGATATTCAAGCCAAGATGGTTTTTGCAGACTTTACCACACCCACATTGCTTGCTCACAGTCGTTATTTCAATTTCTGGTCATGTTGCTGTCATATCTGTCCAACTGGATTGCTCCTCCTCCCCCCTTCTTGGACATCCCTGGGGATATCTTTTCATCAGGTTCACCAAAGCGATTATTTTGGAGGTCCTGCTCACAGGGGACACAGTTTGGTTTGCTAGCCCTGCTGCCCTGGTCACTGACTCTTTGGTAGTCACCACTCTTTTTGTACTTGTCATCCAGTCTTTCCTGACTGTCAACGATGGCTCAGGGTATGGATTGTAAAAGGATAGACATCTATTGAAGCTATAATCTAGATTGATCTCCTATGATGTTCTTAGGATCCTTAGGTGTTTCAAATCTTCCAAGCTCATTCTTCTGCTGCAAGGTGACCCCAGTGGGGTTGATCAAACCCTTGTATGTGCTCAAATGGCTAACTACTTCCACCCCATTGCTCTCCTCTTTTCAGCCACACCCATCTTGAGGATCTCTCTGCTGCTTCTGTGATATCGCGAATGGCCCTCTTATTCCTTCCACCTTGAATTCCCAGCATGTTGAAGGGTCTGACAAGAGAACTAACCACGAACCCCTTGCACCGAACTTCAACTGGGAGACGCCTACATCTCTATTGGGAGTACATCATATACAACAAGACCAACCACTGCTGCTACTACCACAAACAAGCACAGACTTCATCACAGACAAAATCAAGTCCCACCCATCAGGAGGACCCTAAAAAATGTGATTCCAATTTTTGTTTCCAAAGCGAAGCGTCAGATGGTATTTTCCACAGAAAACTTCTAACCATTGAATGGTACACTCACACACACACACACATACAACACACGCTACTGAAGTTGGGAATACCTTCCGAAACATGTTTAGCTCACCAATTAATACATTTATTGATCATCTAATTAATGAACTCAGTAGCCATACACTCTTACTCCTGAGTCTGTCTCATTTCCTATTGTTCACATTATATATATAGATATATATGTATATAATTATATATATATACGTATATAATTATGTACATATGTATATAATTATGTATGTATATATATATATATATATATATATATATATATATATATATATATATATACATATATGGGAAATTTTAATACACACTCACACAGTACACACCACTGATGATGGGAAGAATCCCGAAACATGTATGGACAATTTACTTATAAGGATTAATAAACCTTACCTCCAAACACCTCACACCCGAGTCTGTCTCACTCTCTACAGTACACATTGTATGTATATATATATATATATATATATATATATATATATATATATATATATATATATATATATGTATATCTATAATTATATAATGTTTGAATATATACTTATAATTATTTATGTCTCTCTCTCTCTCTCTCTCTCTCTCTATATATATATATATATATATATATATATATATATATATATATATATATATATGTATTGAACCAAGTCCTGCACATCAGGATGACCCTAAAAGATTTGATTCCAATCTTTGCTTCCAAAACGAAGTATCGGATGGTAAGTTCGTTTTCCACAGAAAACTTCTAACCACTGAATGGTATACACACACGAATAAGGTGAACTATAATTCATAATTTGGTGCGTAGTGACTCTCCCCACCCCATCCAGCTACTAGTGTCCCATATTTTGTTCTGCTTCTCCGTATAGTGATATCAATGTACCATAATAAATAATATGGGACAGGGGTATTATTGTTCATTAGGAAACGAACTATTTTGACAGTTGCTGATTGTCGGAGAGTGCCGATAATTACCGAATCTCGTTCGGGTTTCAAGTCGATTGGGGAAAAAATTTGAGGTTTGAATTTCAAGTATCACTTTTGGATTTAGATTTTTTCATTCGCTGTAAAACTTTCCTGCAGGTAAATCAACTTTTTATCTATGTTTTCACATATCGGTAAGTCAATCCTATTCGTTTTTTTTTTTTTAAATCAGCGAAATCTTCCACCTTGAAGTCATCGTTAAAATCTGATTTATCTGCCAACCCCAAAGATCCAAACAATTCTTTCTTTCCATTGACATTAATCAGGAAAAATATTTAAAAAAAAATCTCTTGTAGAACTTTAAAACTGCTTTCGTGTAAAAAGATTTCTTTGCTAAAAATTGGGGATCAATCCATGATGCCTTCTTATTGTCAATCGATCCCCCACTTTTTAGCCGTTTTCAACTCTTCCCAAGTTCGTGTTGAGATGATTTTGTCGTATTTTTTAGTCAAAACCCATTTCAAAGGTTTTCAAAATCTGAGGAATTATATTCTCTTTAATTTTTTGTTGTTATAAATCGACTGCCTCCTTCTTGTTTACATGAAATATTTATGTAAAAACCCTGACAAAACCCATTTTGCCCCTGTCTCTCTTCGTTCGTGGAATGTAAGACAATTATTTCATCATCGTTTTTTATGAAAATTATCAAGGAATAGTTAAAAAAAGATCCCTTGAATCAACTTCAGAAACGTTTAAAATCACAATGTAGTTCAGATTATTTGTATAATTTTCATTTTTTTTTTTTTTTTTAATTTAGAGCTACAATTCAGTAAATTTTCTTTGGTCGTTAAGTGGAGGATCGGTTTTTCAACGAATGTTATCTGTAAACTGATCCCCCACTTTTGGACATAACTCCTTCTGTTTTCTTCATACTCACGTTAGCTTCTCCAATTTAATACTTCTTTCTTCTTTTTCACCGACTTTAAAAAAAAAAATAGGATTTTATAACTAACTTGGAAATTTTTGTTTTCAAATCATTTTTGTTGTAAATTTAAGCCCCACATTTTGTAATTCAATCGATTATTTCGACCGTAAAAAAAAACTTCATCTTTAAACATCATTTCAACTCGACACGACTTAATGAGCATTTTGTTATTCTATAGATTTCATAATACTCAAAGCGACACATCTGATCTATGAAAGTTCAGGAACGAAATTGCAATAGATATTTCTTTACGTGTATTTCAAGATAAGACACAATAAGGAAAGTGGTCCCGATTGTAAATTGTAACGTTTCACACCCTCTCTCACTCGATGTTTAAAACGGCGATCAAATTAGAAACAAGGGAATCAATAAGAGAAAAACAGAAGTCAACATATGAATTTAGATTATATTATTTTTGTTTTGAAATGGTCAAAATCTTAAATCGTTATTTGTGTAACCTTTCCAACCTTATTGAGTGGGCGACGATGTAAAACTTCGAAATCGGGAACACCTTCCCTACATTGTATCAGAAAGGAGAAATAAAGTAAAATTCATATTATTGCAAGGTGGGAAATGAAAGGTCAGTATGCTTCTTAATCTATAAAAGTAAACAATATATAAAAAAAGATAATGTACACTGTTCAAACTGAAATTGCAAATTAATGACTTTCATTTAAAGGACTGTCCCATTTCCTTAACATGACATCTTTATCTAAACCCGTACAATCCTAATTTGCCACACTCTCTCCTTGTTCCCAAGAAGTAAGTAAATAATTCCAGGTTTTTAATTTTTAATTCATGTTCTTTAATGTGCATATTATTGCAAGGTGGGAAATGAAAGGTCAGTATGCTTCTTAATCTATAAAAGTAAACAATATATAAAAAAAAGATAATGTACACTGTTCAAACTGAAATTGCAAATTAATGACTTTCATTTAAAGGACTGTCCCATTTCCTTAACATGACATCTTTATCTAAACCCGTACAATCCTAATTTGCCACACTCTCTCCTTGTTCCCAAGAAGTAAGTAAATAATTCCAGGTTTTTAATTTTTAATTCATGTTCTTTAATGTGCATATTATTGCAAGGTGGGAAATGAAAGGTCAGTATGCTTCTTAATCTATAAAAGTAAACAATATATAAAAAAAAGATAATGTACACTGTTCAAACTGAAATTGCAAATTAATGACTTTCATTTAAAGGACTGTCCCATTTCCTTAACATGACATCTTTATCTAAACCCGTACAATCCTAATTTGCCACACTCTCTCCTTGTTCCCAAGAAGTAAGTAAATAATTCCAGGTTTTTAATTTTTAATTTATGTTCTTTAATGTGCGGTGATTCTGAAACACAGGTTCTCAACCTAAGTATCCATACATGGGTACGGAAAGCAAATTCTGGGTGTATGGGATGTGATTGGAAAAAAATTATTACTCTTACCCAGTGGTGGTTACCTCGATTCCACATGGGAGCTCAGGTAAATGGGGGCACAAGAAGCATAATTTTTTTAGTCTGTTGTAGATATTTGAATGAGGCAAACATGACAAAAAAGAGTTTGTTGTAAGTAATCCTCTGTTGTTTGTCTAAGTTGATAATTCTATCATAACATCTTTTCCCTTTTACTATACTGGTGGTTCTAATCTAATCTGATTTTTTCAAAGGTCAGACTTGGGATTTGAAAAGAAAAAAAAAAGACATCAAAATGAACTTCTGTAAACTTTTATATAGAACAATGATGATTTCAATAATTGGATGGAGGGGATGTGGGGATTTAATGGTCAGTGCACTGGGGATATGAGACATTAAAAAGGCCAAGAGCCCCTGCTCTAAAAGCTGTCTAAACCTATGCAGACTGACAAGGAGTGTGTGCAAACCAGTCCAAGGGTCACTTGTAAACTGGAAGATGCTAAATTCCAACTTCTATACCCTGGAAAATGCTAAAACAAAGATCGAAACTCATCTGGATAGATGCTTAATTCCAACCACAGGACACTGGAAGATACTATATTCTAACCTCCAGGCAATGAATGATTTTAAATTCCAACTTTTAAGTACTGAAAGGTACTAGTCTGATGCCCTGCACCTAAAATATGTTATATTTTATCATATAACTATCTAGATATGCTAAATTTCTACAGTAGCCCATGAAAAATGTGTTATTTCAACATTAGAAACTTTCAGTGACTGCCTGAAAATACTAAACTCCACTTCCTGGTAGAGAGTTGTACTGGCCTGTCTGGGCCTACCTGAGAGTTACACAGGCCTGTCTGGGCCTACCTGAGAGTTACACAGGCCTGTCTATGAATTCCAGATCGGATCAAAAAATTTTATGATGGAGTAAAAAAACTCCATAAAGAAGATCTTAAAAGATCAATCTATCTGGAGGATGAATAAAGCTGTCCCTTGATATTTGCAGGGTTCGGAGACCCCTGGGGGCCGTGGGTACAAAAATCTGTGAATAATTTTTGCTGTGGGGGGACCCCTGAACCCTTTTAGTTCCCAAAAGCCATAAATCTCGCATCATAAACGATTGAGTGAAAACTCAAAGTTTCCCAAATTGTAAATTTACAAATAAATTAATCTATATAGTAAATCATAGGATGAAAATTTCTAATTTCGAAACTTGATTTCATTATTTATGGTGAGAAATCTGTCAGTTGCGGCAGAAAACATAAAAACAGCCTAAATCTATTCAGAAATCCTCTGTGGATGTGCAGAGTATTTTTTTCCTTTTTATAACGACTATCTTTATGCTATTCTGATACAGATATATACAAAATTGAACTTTCAAAGAAGATATATCATTATTGTAATACATTTTTAAAGATTGTTAAAGAGTAGATGCTGATAAAAGCAAATATACGGTAACAAAAATGATAAATTTAATAAAACTACAATAAACTGATTATTGGAAATATTTTTCTCCTTTTTATGCTACTATTTACATTCATCTTTTTTGTTAGCTTTTTAAAAATTTTATCCCGTCTGAGAAATGTTGTGATAAAAAGCAAAAAAATGAAAAAAAAAACTGTTAATAATGATTTATAATACTTCATCAACTAAAAAGTAAATAAATTTGAAAAAAAAAAATTTAACATTAAAAATAATGTTTGACTAACCGATTCACGAATGTTTAATCTACTTATAAACGGGGTTTATATTGGCTACATGATTAAATTAACGCAAATATCATTTCGGTATACTTACAATTTCTTGAACTTTTCATGTATTACTTATACTGCAAGCGTTTTTTCTATGATGTGATTTTCAGTAGCTCACTGCAAAACCCTCTGAAAAATTCTCATTAAATTATCCGTGACCGAACTGAGTTATTGAAACCGTGAATAGAAAGCCTGCAAATATCAAGAGCTAACTGTATTCCTTGAAGATATTTTCAAAAAAATGTATTTTGAATCAGATCTAGAATAGTTGAGCTGATAGTCTAAAAATGGGGTAAACTGAAAAATGATTTGAAATTCTATTGATAAACTGAAAATATGGTTTACAGCATCATCCACTTAACCAAAAACACTAATAAGCGCCAGAACTGTGACAATTTAAAAACAATTATTGATTAATAAGTATAATTTTCAGGTATTGGAATTTAGCATCCTTCAGGATTCGGTTGCGGGAACTTACCTTGTTCCAGGGTTCAAATGTGAGAATTTACCATCCTCCAGTACCCGAGCAGTTGAGTTTTAATGATTTTAGGACATGAACAGCCTCACATAATTTCAGGTTTGCATACATTTTTTGTTAGTCCATATAGCTTTAGACAGGTTCAGACTGCTTTAAGTTACCATCATTTCTTTTGAGAGAAGATTCACCAGATTCCATACAAAAAAAAAATAAAGTAAAATGTCGCTCCTCTCTTCAAATTTTCAGTTTTGTTATTGTTATATGTCATGGCTATTTTCTGTTCTAAAAAAATATTGACATGTTTTTTTTTTCATAGATATTTTTTTTGTTATTTCAAATAATTCAAAATTCTTAGAAGTTTTCCTCTATTCTCCCAATATTTGGACCCCAATAGCATTTGGTTGATGAGATAAACTGATGTTAAATGAATGAAAAATGATTTTATGAAAAATATGAAAATATCAGTGTTTTTATGTATATCGTGTTGTTGTTATTTTTCAATAAAAGCTTATGGTAGGCCAGTCAAGTCCAAACTGACTCCGTCATTTTTTGTTTATTGATTAACTATTTGGAAGAGTCATCGTAGACATAAATTGTTGATGTAGCGGTTATGAAGACTTTCACGGGTTTCTTCTGGTCATTTATTTTCCTGTAAAAAAAGCTCTTGAGTTCAGTTACAAGGCTGATGACAATTCCTGTCAATTTCATTATCACATATTGATGCTCTCTTTTTCTTTTTTTTAAAGTCTAATTCATGAAGCTCTATCAAAATATAAATAACACTGGAACTTTATTGAAATGATAATTATAGATAGTTATATCAAATCAATTAATGATGCTTCTTTTGTTTGGGCTCATCAGCTAATTAGATAAAATGCAAGTTACAAAGGCACAAGTTTTTCTATTTCCCTTTTGATATTTATTGAAAGTCTTAGCAACATTTTTATCCCCCCAAAAAGTATTCTATGGAATCAATGTTTTTTTTTTAATTATAAGTTTCTCTAATTTTGTATTGAGAATATTTCCTTTCCTCTCATTCCAGTATTACTATCAAACAAGAAACACTTACTTTCTATAGAAAAATATCAAGCTTCCTGAAATTGAAAAGAAAAGAAATTGGTTTTATGTTTCGAAGCTGAAGATGATTTATCAAGTAAGTTGTTACACTATGTATGACTCTATATTGAGTATTATGAAAAATAAAATGAAGGAATATTGTTTTGAATCCTCTAGCAAATCTCATCTTTATCATTGAACTAGACCATTTGAAGAATAGTCTTTTAGGTTTGCTTCCTCTAAGTCTCTGTGTACCTGTGTAACCATGAGGAGTACACATTTTAGTCCATTCTCAGTATCACTGCCTCCATGTAAAAGGAAATACTTGAACTCTTAGTGTTTGTAATATAAGTCTTAGTGAGATGTTCATCATTGAAGAGAAATTAGATTTTTCTTACTCTGGTAATTTTGCGTTGATGACAGTTGTAAACTCATCAGTACCTACAGACATTTACAAATCATATATGAAAGGCCATAGATTTTTAATTTTTTTTCCCAAACACAAATAGAAAAGAAGATTTTAAGCAAAGTCTTTGAACACTGTAAATATAGTTACTAGATGTAGATAGTATTGATATTGTCTCATAGGTAATACAATGTGTTAAATCTCAGCTCAGACTGTGCCATGAAACAGATTCATGGCCTTGTTCTGTATTCCAAATTGTAAATTCCCAAAGGCATCATAAATTGTACTGAAATTCAGAGAAATAGAAAAAAAAATTAATTTGTTGATAGAATATTAAGATTATTACATTAACACCTATAATTATTTGCATAGGAAGGAAAAGATATATGTTTGTCATAGTGCAATGCTTAAGCTATATTGTCAAACAGACTGTTGACTAGTGTGATGAGTTTCACCCTCACTGTGTGCTGCATTATTGTGGCTTTGTACCAGATTGAACTAGCCATAGTATATAATTACATATGTTTACTACAATGTAATCTGAGTCAGTACAATAATCAGTGTTTTTGATATATCTTTTATTTCTTTTTTCCACAGATGTTCTGAATTGGAAAAGACGTATGAAAATCACTTATCATTTTCAAGTTGAATGGATGAAAATAAGAATGTTAACCTTGCATCAAAAGTTAGACATATTATAAAGCATAACAATTAAAAGTATTAATTTACACAAGCACATAAATAACCATACGTAGATTATGCTTTTTAGTGAAAAAGCATATTAAGTAGAATATATGTGCAGAAATTGGAGAAAAACTGTATCCTTGTGAGGCTTGAGTGTTTTCTCTTTCACTCAAGTCATATTTTGAAGAAGAAATGCAATCACGTACCGGAAAGAAACCATATTCTTGTGAAACATGTGGATATTCTTCTGCAACCAAATCAATTTGGATTCAACATATGAGAACGCACACTGGAGAAAAACCATTTTCTTGCGGAACATGTGACTATTCTTCTGCAACTAAACCAGATTTGATGCGTCATGTGAGGACACATACTGGAGAAAAACCATATCCTTGTGAAACGTGTGGATCTTCTTTTGCACGAAAATATCATTTGATGCTTCATATGAGAACTCACAGTGGAGAGAAACCATATTCTTGTGAAACTTGTGGATATTGTTCAACAACCAAATCAAATTTGGTTCAACATATGAGGAGACACACTGGAGAGAAACCATATTCTTGTGAGACTTGTGGAGCTTCTTTTGCACAACAATATCATTTGGTGGAACATATACGAACACACAGTGGAGAGAAACCATACTCTTGTGAAACATGTGGATCTTCTTTTGCACGGAAATATCATTTGGTGCAACATAAGAGAATACACCCTGGAGAGAAACCATATTCTTGTGAAACTTGTGGATATTCTGCAGCAACTAAATCGATCTTGGTTCAACATATGAGAACTCATACTGGGGAGAAACCATATTCTTGTGGAACATGCGAATATTCTTTTGCAGCCAAACCAGATTTGGTGCGTCATATGAGAACACACACTGGTGAAAAACCATATTCTTGTGGTACGTGTGGATCTTCCTTTTCCCGAAAGTATTATTTAGTAGAACATATGCGAACACACAGTGGAGAGAGACCATATTCTTGTGGAAGATGTGGATCTTCTTTTGCAAAAAAATCTGTTTTGGTTCAGCATATGAGAATACACACTAGATAGAAACCATATTCTTTTCTTCTGCATGCAAGTCTGATTTGGTGTGACACAGAACACACCCTGGAGAGAATCCATAATCTTGCAAAGTGTGTGGCTCTTATTTAGTGAAACATATGCAAAAGCACTCTGGAGATAAACCATTCTAGATTTGGCCTGTCAAGTTGACTTTTCCAAAGATCTTGCACTAATCAGAAGGAAACTTATCTCTTATCTCTCTCCATTAACTGGATAATATTTGCTGTTAACCCTCTCTCTGCTACATTTATGTTACATCTTATCATTAAGTTTTATTCTTAGACTCTATTGGCTTGCAGCAGTATCTTAGATGCTCCTTTAAAATGAAATAACCGCTTGACTGCAAAGACTCCCTCACCTAACCTCACATCATTTGTCATTCAGTGAAGAAAGTGCATAATGTTATTTCTTTTCATGACATTATTTTCTTATCGAAGAACATTCTCAGGCTCAATTACACACTAAATAGAAATCTGTTATCAAGTGATGCAAATAAATATATACAAGAGAAATAAATGAATCATTCCGTTTGGGGAATAGTTGGAAAATTATTTCCATCGTGTTTTCAATGTTATAAAATGTCTTTGCTTCCACATTTTTTTTCACAACTTGGAGTATAGTCAACACCAAGTCATTCTCCAAGGGTCTGAATTTATTAAATTTCTTTCAATAATTAAAAAATATCTGAGTTATTTGCTTTTTCAAATTTCAGAAAAAGTTGGCAAAATATCAATCAAGGTCTAATATAAAAACAAGATACGCACAATCTAATCAAAGCAGCCTTATAAAACAAAATTTGCTCTGTAGATGAGTTGATAATGAGAAGAAAGTCAAAACAGGGACTCTGGTAGATTTTCCACTGCTTTTTCTTATAAAATCAAGACAATTTTATGAGTAATGTAACTTTCATTTTCAAAAATATTGCTGCATAGTACAGCAGATTAGGTGAAATTTCCATCAGAATTGTTCAAAATGGGTAAAAAAAATGGGTAAACTTGCATATGACCGAAAGGATCCAAGCAGAGCTGTATCCACCATATTGATTCCTACATAGCCACCATATAAAAATTTTGCAACGTAGATTTGTTAAAATTCAACCAGAATTGTCCAAAACGGTTGAATTTTCAATAATTTTTCATATGAATACAAGACAAAAACGATCTTTCCACCAGAATTGATCAAAATGAGAAAAGAGTGAGAAAACTTGTATTACTTGTTGAATCTTTGAAGCTACCTCATATAAAAACACCATTGCTCTGCTTCATTGAATTGAATTACAGTGATATATATACACATGATATTCTATGTTGCTCACAATACACAGACAAATTTCATACATATTGCTTGAAACATTGCTTACTCGAAGATTCAAAAATGATTTGCATATTGTCATAGAGTATGAGCAACCACTCAGTATGATGGCATGTTCCTTCACGATTTCAAGGTTCATTGCATAGGAGTTCTGCATTGAAACATGTGCAAGGAAGTGTGCATGCTTTCTTACAGCTATACTCGATCAGTTCATAGCATGATTTAGCTGCTTTCTGAAGTGTTATCTAGAAAGGAATCCACTAACTACTGGAATCTTTGGTCCATCCCCACTCAAATGGGATAGGGAGGTGCTGTTTAGATAGGGTTAACTGACCCCAAATATACCTTACTTGATACGCAGTTCTCGTGAAGTGTTGTGTGATAACAGGCTCTGTTGGAGATGTACAATCAAAATCTTTCTTGTTTGATTCATTATTTGTTTTTGCTTGCTCTCTCATAAAAAGTATAAATATTTCGAGCTGGCAAATTTTGTTGTCCGTAATGCAGGTTGGCTTACAAATGTTTGCATAACCTTGAGGGAAGTTGTCTTAGTATTCCATGCTGTACATTTACCACTGAATAATGAGGTGGTGTCACACCCGGTATTCTTTTTTTCCTCTCCTTTGCTGGTTGTAATATAATGAATTGGAATTACCCTGAAGTGTTTTTTGATTCTGTATGCAGTCCAGTTAATCCTGATGTAATATAACAAAGTTTGCAATTGGAAAGACAACAACATCAGTGTCAACTGACCTGAACATGATTTTCTTGTGGTCACTTTGCAAGCAGTGGAAAGCATGTAGGATAAACATAGTGTCAGCTTCTTCATGATCAGAAAGAGCCTGGTCAGGTCCTATGTGATGACACAACATTTATTTCTTTTGGGCTATACATCCTTCCTTTCGGTGGATAATTAGAAAATACATTGTGATTAGTACTGATATCATTTGCAATTAGTTTCTTCAACACAAAGAAAATGTTACCAGTTTTTTGGAATTAGTGTAGCTTTTGACAATAATGTGATTACCTGACCCTCTTCTCTGTCTTCGAATTGTTATGGATGTATCAATCCCACTTTACATCAAGGTGCTTTGTGTTTTCCAAGGTTGAGAGTATATGAAATCCTGGTCTACCTTGTGGATGACATGTGGAAAATAGTGTTGTTTTTGAGATATTTTACACTTGAATCATTCATTTACCAAGCCAATCAGTAACAGAAATCATATTGCGATTTCCCTATTGTTACAGTATTCTTGAGAATGGAAACTGCATTTTCATCCAAATCCAATAAAATGGAAAAAAATTGAATATCTATGACCATGACCAAGAACACTGTGGCTGATTCTCATACAACAAAGTTGCTCTCCTTAAATTCCTCATAAACTAATGGTACCTATTATTGCAGCCTCACTGTATCTGATCCTTCATCGTGTGTAGTTTGTAAGGTTCAGCGTGAAAATCCACTGAACAATCAGAAATTTCGTCAACCGATTTGAAATCAAGATGGCTGCTGTAATGATGATCAGATCACGTCTTGTTTTTTTTTATTTGTGAAATCTACTTGTACCCATATTTTCACACTTTTATCAAGTTCTGAAAGAGTTTTATCTAATCTACTGTACTAATTCGAATGAATTGGGTTCTCTGTCAGTGCTCCACTATTCCACTGGCCTTGTGCCTGACTAAACTAAGATTAGTGAATAATGGTATTCCTACTTTTCTGGCAAGTTTGTTCTATGCTACTATTTTGCTTTCAGGAAAAAAAATAAAGTGAAAATGACATTCAGCTTTTTTTTTTTTGCAGCGAGCCATTATAGGGCCACATACAGCTCCCCCCCTCTCTCCAATACCTTCCTTCGATGACTTATCCTAAATTATCATCATCACCATTTTGGGGTCTGGGAATGCTCAATGAAATTTCCCTACATGAGTATGGCAATTTTTTTCACAGCCATTTTGAAATCAAGATGGTGGCCAAAATATGGTGTCAGATTACATATGTCCTATTCTTATGTGAGAGAGCATAGAAGGATTTACTATTATGCAGATTTTCACACCTTTTTTTTTACATTCTGAACAATTTTTTTTCTAAAGTTACCATACAATATTTTCTTCTTAATCTGTGTCAATGGTCTATCAATTGATTTCAAACAACCTGAGTTGATAAAATTTTGTTTTGTAGATTTATCAATTCTGATTACCCGTCTGACGGACTTCTTTTTACTGCAGACCATGTCATCACTTTTGCTTGTTTGAAAACCATGACTATTCCACCTGCTGGACGAAAGGTTGGAAAATGAGATTTCATAATAGCAATAATTGACATTCTCAACTTATTTTCTTCAAAAGCTCAATTTTGCCGGAGCCGACCCAAGGCATGAGCAAACTAAGCAGCTGCTGATGGCCCTGCGGTCAATAGCAGGCCCCCAAGAGGCAGTTGCCATGCTGATCTACTGGAAATGAAATGTTAAATACTGAGTTTCATGTTTTCAGCCGTATCTTTCCATACTCAACAGATATAAGATACCCTGTTGGAAAGCTGATCGAATTCTCTTTCTAGTGATACGTCATTTACATTTTTTTTTCCCTATTTTGCTTAAAAGTCTTCAGGACTATATTGGTGTGAGTTTGAATGCTGACCACTAACTATTATTGTGGACATTTCTATTGAGGATCTCCAAAAGGTAATTTGCTTAAAACATGTCTCCTTAATTTACTTCGAAAATTTGATTGGGATGAGTTGTATGATTCTTTAGTTTAAACTGTCACATTCAGAATTATTGGCATACAATTTCGCAAATATAATTTTGGCTCTGATTATGAATGAGCTCTCCTGTAATAACAACAAAAAATAGTGAATGTTAAACAAGAGATTTGGAATCGGTACCTTTGAATTATCTCATTTCAGCTGCATGACTAATTTTACTCTGAAAAGCTTTGAGGTGCACATTTTACCCAGTTTGTAACCAGACTTTGAGTGAATTTCCATTTGGATGTTGATTTATAATTTATGGCACATTGAACTTTTTCCTCTGCTGATTAATAACAGCATTCTTGAGAACCATTAATCCAAACAACTACAAACACTGCACTTCTTAGGTCCTGAGCAACACACCTGCCAAATTTCAACTTAATACAGTGCCTGATTCCAGAGATAGATAATTATTACTAAAGCAGAGTAGCCATTTTGAATTTCAGGTTTTTCCCTTCGTATAATTTTTGTAAACTTTTGTTTTCTTTCTCATTCAGGAGATATGATACAAAATCTACTGCATTTTTTTTGTTGCAGTTTGTGTGAGGAAAAGTTAACATTTTTACTGGACTATTTGTGAGATGAGAGAAAGATTCAGTTAACACTAATACTCACTCAAAGTCTTTTTTTTTTTTTGGTTGATTTTGTGGGAGAATAAAAAAAATGTCTCTTTCTTAGTGGAAATTCTTAGAATTAAGTGTATTTTTTGTAACTTAACTAACATGTAAGTGTGAGGAGCGAGCTTGATTGTTATTAGTCAAATTATAATCGCAACTATTCTCATCTGTGACCATCTTGAATTTAAAATGATGAATTGATAATTCTCTGATCTGGTATGTTTTTAGTAGTTGAGGTCCTTTAAAGTATTTTTTTACTCTAAAATCAGCAGTATACACACAATATAAATGATAAAATCACCATTATAAGTAAATAATCACAAAATAACATACTTAAGAAGATCCATCTTGTATTTTGAACCTTTAAAATGTCATTATGGTCCTCACAATTTAAAAAATCGGCACTTAAACCTACGACAAATTTTTCTGCTTTCTTTCAGAAGTGCACACCAATTTCACTTATCCACTCCATTAAAGGGGAAACAATGTTCTTAAATTTGCAGTTATTTTCCCCCTGGCAACGCCAAGTACTATTGCTAGTTCTTAATAAATCAAGTATTCTAATTTCAAATTTATTTTGAAGTCTCAACTCAACTCCAGCTACTTTGAAGGCTGATAGGACATAAACTCTTGAGACTTGTTATGTAACTAAAAACAACACTGATATGGTGCGGTATAAAAACAACTACTTATTCTATTACTAAATGAAGTTGAATGTTGTTTTATTGAAAAAAATTAGGAAAAGAGTCTGGCCAAATTTGACAAATCTGGTATTTTGAGAACACTTATACACTCTTTTTTTCTTTCATTTTAGTTTCAATTGTTCATCAAATTTGTTACATATTATTCATTCTTATGTCATATCAACTTATCTCATCGCAACCATATAAATGTGTTTTTTAACTCTATTAATCTATTTTACATGGCTCAATCCATTATGATTACGAGGTTATAATGTACTAATTTGTATGTACGGCCTTTATATTATATATATGTGTGTGTGTGTGTGAAGTATGAATAGAACAAGGAAGTTTCTCAGTACATGCAAAGAGTGGATCAGGGAGGTTTGGAAATACATTTTGTCTCGTTTTCTATCATTATGTATGATAGAGTCCGACTGTTATCCTCGTCTACGTGTTCATTTTGTGGCAATTTTTCTGCCTTGTACTCTCTGGTCTTCATCAGGTGTTATTGGTTCTAGACTGTTGAATCACTACTCAGAGCACATGTTCGATTAGACTGGACACATCATATCTGTTTTTTTTGCACATCTTGGTTATGTTGTTGGAGTATTCAGAGTTTCCACTCTTGCTTTTTGGAAAAAATGAATACATAGACAATGGAAACAGCCTGACAATATCAAATAATGATTGACACTCCCTGTCTTACAGAATTCAGACAGACATTGTTCATTTATTTTGACTTTTTTTTTTTTTTTAACAGAGGTAGGGGTTTGGGGCTCTGGTGGGCACCAGCAGCACTACACCATTGGTTGTAAAACATTTTACAGAATTGATCAAATAAAAAATATGAATTAATTTTAAAGTGAATTTTTGTTCTCCCATGGCTCAGCTTTTTAGTTGACTTTTGATTAACGATGAATTAATGTTGTTATTTGTCAGATGTTGTATTATGGCAGTGGAGGTACTCTGTTCAATGAAGCAGTATTATTTCTTTAATTCCAAATGGCTATTAAAAAAAATGAGCGTAAGACAAAAATCTACTTGGACAAAACCCTACGAGACCAAAATCTCCCAAGGAAAAAAAAACTCCCAAGGGACGAGAAAACTCTTTGGAAAAAATAATAGAAACTTCTAAATCATAATTTCTTTTCTTATTATTATTTGCAGGTTATAAACAATTCTCTGCGTTGTAAAATACTACAATTATATTACAAAGTACCAAAGTATATATGTATATGTATGTGTATGTGTTTATATTCTAAGGTTTTGAGAACTACGCATCCCAGAACAGAAACAAAAGCAGGTATCGAATAACCTAAAGCGTACATACTTAGATTGAATTTTGCAAATAATATTTTGTCAATTTCTATGGTTTCTGAGTATGCGCTCTTAAAAAACAAGACTGTCAAAAAATAATTTTTCATCTAGGATTTTCTCAACAACTTTTAGAGATAGATACACAAAATCGAACTATTTGTATATTATGAAACAACATCATCCTAGGAGAGGGGTCATCATTTATTTGAAGCAACTCACATGTCAGGGCAGGGGTTTGATGCTTCTTTCAAAATCTTTTTTGAGCTGTAATTCTTAGTTCGGAAGTCATAGCAGTTCAATAGCTGAGTGATTAGAGCCCCCAAAAATGAAATCGTTGAACCAAATTCAAGCCCCAACATTTTTCCCTTCAATTTTACATGCTTTCAAAGTATTCGACTGTCAAACCACATGGAAATCTCTCAGTTTTTATAGAATAATTTTTCAAGTTTTATAATGTAGTTATGATGTTATCTCAGAATGTACTCAGAAAACAAATCTGTTGAAAAGTAAATTTTCTTTGCTTTGTATTTTTTTCCATCTAGGATCTTCTCAAAAAGTATCAGACTCAGATTCATAACATGAAACTATACACACACACACACACACATATATATATATATATATATATATATATATATATATATACGCACACATATATACACATATATATATATATATATATATATATATATATATATATAGAATCAGCATCATCTGGGGAAGGCGGTTTTGTCATTCATTTACACCTACTCACTTACGAAGGCAGGGTAGGGGGGGTCAGTGCCTTTTTTAGAATTCCTTTTTGGACAGTGATCCTTAGTTCTAATTGTAGAATGATTAGAGGCTCGTAAACTAGAATAGGCAGACCCAGTTCAATCTCCAATAGAGGAAAATTTTCTTTTCAATTTTATATGCTATATGTTTATATATTATACAGAATACTGAATTTCAATTTTTTTCTCTCTTTTTAATTTCATACGTTGTCTGGCTTGAAAAAGGAAATATTTGCACTCACATAAAAGAAAAAACTAATTTCATTGCTAAAGAAATCAATGAAAGCGACAGTACACCAGTGTTTAGAAATGTGGTAAATAATTTATGTCACAATTGAACATAAAATCTGAACTTGATGGAGATAATTTTACTTTTTTCCTTTCAATTTCAAGTGTTTTCAATTTATTAGAACTTAAGATTTTCCGAAACATCTGTCAGTTTTGAAGAAGGAAATAATTAAAGGCCCTATAAGAGGGGGTCCTATTTACAATGTAGCTATAGAGTTAAACTGCACCCTTATTTTCCAATTGTGATAGGTGACTGGACCATGGACTTTCGGAATTTCTCTATTTCTCACTGCTCATGCCAGTTTGGCAGAATCCTTTAAGGAATCTAACCCTAAACTGACAATAAAGCATTTTTTCTCCGAGCAAAAATACTAACCCCTATCCAAACCCTAATGCAACCATAAAACATGGGCACAATTCAAATCTAATAGTCCACTTTGATATACCAACTACCGACACTGGAAGAGATCAAATGAATTACCAGTTTTCAGAAAAATTAATCTTTCAGGTTTAAGAGGGAGTACACATGCCAGCTGGGATTTGTTTTTTAGATTTCTGAAAATATCATTTGCTTCCCACCGATGTCTAATATTGAGTTTTTCTTTTTACCTGGGCAGAACCAGGTGCAATTAAGAATAACAGGAAAATGCAAAAACTTTCTATATTGTCATCAATTATTTCAATTTTTGTAATGTTTTAATTTTACCAAGAGGTTTTTGTCCTACTTTGCACGTCAACTGAGGGGATTTTGTCTGGAAGGGTTTTGTCTGGACCCGAGGAGATTATGCCTGCCCTACTGTAAGTTTTTTCAACTCTTTCCAAAATGAATTTAAGACTAATATTTATTATTGTTTAAAATAAAACTCCCACACTAAATTGTGGCACTAGGCTATATGCTTTGGGGACATGGGAAAAGCTGAAAAATGAAAAAAAAAAGAAGAAAAAATCTTTTTAATCTTTACCCTTTACGTATGTTGATTAACTCACTGGCTTATTGTTACTACATACGTGCCCAGTACAAATGCGCGATAGTCCCTAAAAAAAATATTTGCATGCAATAAGCAAGAAATTGATGGACTTAAACAAAGAAGGCACGAAATGATGTCTGTCACCGCTTGATGATTCATTTCATATTACATTGTTGTCGTCTGGCGAAACTTTTCTTCAAAATAATTTCACGTCTGCCTCGTCTTTTTCAATTTCTTAATTCTGTTTTCTTTGAGCCATTCTTTTCAACTTTGTTATTTTTGTTATGTATTGAATGAAGAAAAGAGAAATTGTCTAGATTGAGTGAGAAATCCTAAAAAATCGTCCAAATTTAGAGAAAACATTTGAAGACAAAAGAAGAAGAAATCATCCCGTTTGCTTCCTCTTCGTTTTTTTCATTGCATTCCCTTGTCTAAAAGGTAAGTGGACAATGTGCAAAAAGGATTTTCATTATGTTTTTAAAAAAAAACAAACTAGTTTTTTACCGTGTTGTCTTTGTAACTTTTCAAATTTCTCTGTCGGCTGTCAGCATCATAAAAGTGAAAAAATTGTTCAGGTTTGGTTTCGTCTTGTCAAATATTTTGGAGGAATATTTTGAGTCAAGATTATTTGTTGAATCGTAATTGATGAATTCGCAAGAGCAAATATTCTTTCCCCGATGCAGAATGTTCTGATGTATCTGAATATGACTTTACTTTCATTGAGACTTTTTTCGTTTTTGAGAAAAGGTGACTTTTTTTATGCGAAACGAATGAAATGGGCATAAAATGGGTGATTGATTAACAGTGTACTATAATTCAAAACCGGACACTGACTTTGTGTCTTTCTTTGCGACACTAGATGTTCAGTTTTACAATATAAATATAATCTAAACTGGACCCTGACTTTTTGAACGCTATTTATATTTCAAAGATTATAACTTCATGGTTTCATGTCTAGAATCCTGTCCCACTCTTATATCTTGGAATAGTGAAATCAGTCCTGTAACAAATGTGACCGAATAATAACCAGATCGCTGCCATGTCATTGGAATCAATCGAGATTTTCTTTCAGTGAAACTTTTTCCGTTATTAAATGATCGTAACTTATTCCAGGGTTGATTCTCCGTCAATTGATATGTTTTTATACCAAAGTATGGTAGATAATGTTGTTTTGACCAATGTTTTCGCGAGCGAAGATCGTCTGATTGCACTGCAGGTAAATGATCCACTAAGACACCTCGGTCTGTTTAGCTCACGTACGGTGCTCCCCTTGTTGAAGTAATGAAAATATCTTCGTAACTGAATTCTCCATGCTCTTCTTGATTACTACAGGTTACGCTTAAATTTCATGACTGAAATAATCGATGACAAATAAAACTCACAGAATTGTGTAACCGATTTCATTGAAATTTAATGGTTCAAGTATCATCATAAACTTATTTAAGAAATTACGGATCAGATAGTTTAGAATCTTACTGCTCCATTCCAGTGATGCTAATTTAGCTATTTGGGGATTAAAATTTTGCCCATTTAGTAATAAAGGACTGAGTGTCTGTTAACATCAGCAGTAACTTGACCTGCGATGATATTACTACTGCTATTACACTTGACCGAACCCAATATTTTGATTGTAAAATCGATGTAAATATTTATCAATATAAGATTTGAAGCTAAAAGCAAGATTCGGAATTTATGGCTAAAAAAGAAAAAAAGAAAAATCTGCCTCCAAGAGATCTAAATTGGTAACACAGCTCAAAAAGTTTGTTCTGTTGAACTAACCTGTTTGAATGAGTGCCTTGGACGTATGAATCTTACAAAAATATAGACATGAAATATACATTCCCCAAAATGATTAATCTCCAAATTTCATCTCAGAGAGTGGGTTAATTTTGCTGAAAAAAGATTTTCTTTGTGCACAATTTTTTTTCTTTTAGACCATATGGAATAGCCAGATTCCATTACATCAATTTCTAATTGCAACTTCAGACTTTCATAACTTTTGATCTAATGGAAAGATTTTGGTCAAATAAAGTATTTTGTGGTCAGCAAAATACCCTTTATTTTTACAATAACTTCCGCTCAACTAAAATTTCCCTGACCCCCTTTTTGGAATAACTGCGGTGAATTTTACACTTTGGTTCTGCAATGGAAATACACATTTCCAAGGGTCAAAGTTTTGTTTGGGCTCACCCTTGGGTGTGTGATCAACCCCCCCATCCACAAAAATATTCGACCCTCTGAAATGGGGATTGCAGATGTATGACAGAAGTGCAGAATTACTTTCACGTTAATGAAATTTTCTGCTTTCATTTGTTTCCTTCATTGTGGCCCTATCATTAAGCCTAAACTCTAACAAACAACTAACTGCAAGTTTCTTCAGGAAAAAAGGCAGCCATGTTTGGAGTCAGAAAGTCAGGGTCCAGTTTAGATGATATTTGTATTGGGAACTGAACGGTAGCTGTCTCATAGAGGGCCACAAAGTCAGTGTCCTATTTTACATGATGTTTAGGTAATAGATTGATCACCTACTTTGCTTTTTTTGTGTAGAAAAGTTACTTTTTCTCATAAAAGTACACCATAATGTTAGGTTATAATCAATTAGATCAGATCATGTTGTAACAGAAAAATGTGTTTTTATAACGATTTTGTCAATTACGATTCAATGAAACCTGACCCTATTTTAAAATATTACCAGTTGATTGTTTTGTTCTTTTCTCTGGGAAAGTTTTTCTTCTTTATTTTTTTTTTAAAGGAAGATTAAAAAAAAAATGAAACTTTTAAGTGAATATCTGTTTATTTACAACCTCGGTTCTTCCAGAGAAATTAATTTTTCTCTTTCAATCTGAGGTGCTTTCAATCCTTTAAAACCCTATTAACATCCAGAAATTTGTTAGTTTTTGTTTCATGAGGAATTTCTACTTACAATGTAACTATAATGCTATAGTTGGCACTTACTTTCCGCCATATTTCCGGAGGTTGTGACAACCATCATGGTCTCTAACCAACAGTATGCCTGCTGTTCTTTTCAACCAAAATGACAAACAAGCTCTAGCAGCATTTTTCTACTTCATGTTTTCATTTATTTTCCCCAAAACAAAACATGACCCTCATTTTACAGCTCATACGGCATTTTGTAATTAGGATTAGTATTAAGGTCAGAGTTTCTTATTTCCCAATTATTTATCGATATTATTCTGTCTTCATATTTTTATCCCACCTGAACTTCCAGGAAGATGGCGGAAAGTAAGTGTTGACTGTAGCATTATCCTTACAGTGTAAATAGCCCCCATCCCCCGCTTAAAACCTTACATAAATTTTTCTAACAAGCATATTTCATGATGGTTAAAGGGTCTAAACGGATTGAAAGAAAAAAAAAATTCCTTCTCTGAGAATTGTGTAAGTAAACAAAAAAGAAACGTTTTTCCTCCAGACACAACGTAAAACATCCAGATTCAAATGAGAAACATCTAAAAACGCCTACAAACATCATACATCTAGAGGCAGCCAAAAACATCCAGATTTAGATAGAAAACATCTAACATTGGGTCAAAAACATCTTGAAACACCTACAAACATTTTACATCTAGAGGCAGCCATGAACATCGAGGATGGCAACACTGATGGAAAGTGTAAGCCGTAACTCAATGAAAATGACATAAAGTTAGTGCTCACTTTGTCATATTAATAACATGATATATAAAACCACCTTCTTACAACAAAGACAATTTTTTTTACAAAAAAACCCCTAAGTTCCAGATGTATGTTGGGTTTAATGGATTGAAAGCACCTAAAATTGAAAGGAAAGGAGAACTGAGGTTATTAGCAAATGAATCTTATCATTTTTAATCTGGTTCAATCAGCAGTTATGTTTTTATTTGATGAAAAATACTTATTTTAGCATTCATTTCTCATAGTTAAAAAAGTAAATTATGACAATTGAAAAATCTAAAAATATCACTTACTTGAGTATGGACATGACAAAAATAGAGCAAAAATACTCAACCCTGTGTTAAAAATTTCCCCCTTTAAGATTAACATTTTCATTACAAAGTAAAATAAGAGACTATAGCAACTATCACAGACTACTTTTATCCTCATTTAAAACATATTGCAATGATTAAGTATCTTCTTTGAAAGTTTAATTTTGGTTATAACTTCAGGGAAATAGCATTAAGTTAGTCATTAAAAAAAAATTCCTTTAATTCACTCACGGAAGATTCCTGATCAGATTGAGGCCACAAGTTTTTGACTAAAATATCATCGATTTCTCTGTAATCTATGGATCTGTAACCAGAAGAATCAAGTCGAGATCTGAAATTCTTTCAAAAATAGAATTGACCTCAGAGAAATTTGATTTGAAATAAAAATGAGTAATTCAATGTTTAATTAGCTGGATTTTGAGAAAATTTTGCTTATTTTCAACTGAAGTCTTAGTGTAAAATGCATTTATTTACTAGGGGGTCATTTATGATAGAAAATAGTTCAAAGGCCGAGTAGTGCTCTTCCTACCTCCCCCACCATATCTGTTGTCTGAAGCAGTTTGTTTTTAATCTTTAATGGATGACAGAAAATGTAAACATTCCATCAATATTCTATCAACACCTACTCCTCTATGCTAGGGGTCAGTAAACCCCATTTTCGAATTATGAACACAGAAACAGATTTTTTAATAAGAGTGTAGGAAGCGAGAGGACAGAAGAGCATAGTGAAATTAAAAGGTGGGAAAGGGAGACAAGACAGAAGAAGAGATAGGTAGTTTACTGGAGAGGTACAAAGGTTTTCACTGACTCTGTATCATGACAAATAAAAACATGGATGGGCAATGAAGATTTGAAAGGATAAGGGAGAGAATTAGATGATACAAACAAAGGATGAGTGAAAGTAAAGGCATCAGATAATGGATTATCTGAATTGTCAACACCTGTGGAATTTTGAAGTGCTTCAGCTAGTGATCTATAAAACAAATTCATTTCAGCCATTTCAACATTTTGAATGAAATGTAATCGCCTTTTTACAATTTTTAATTATTTTAAACCAAGATGGAAAATATTGTCAATAAACATTGATTTTTTTTTTTTTTTCTTAAAGAAAAAAACGTCTTTGATAGTTGTTAAAAGTTTTGAGAACATTTTAATCAAATAGAAAAATTTTTTGTTGAATCAATATGTTACTATGTAGTTCTGTGAATTAGTTTCTTTTATTTTCAATTCAGAATATTTCTTTTTCTCTCATTCTGGTGTCACTATCAAATAAACAGTCATAGATTCAGTGACTCCACACTATCCCATTGAAAACTGTAAAAATTGATTTTATTTTTTAAAACTAATGATAAATAATGTCATTATCTTATGTGACACTAAATGTTACATTTTCTGCTCTAGATCTATATTCCAAGTAGTAAATTGAAAAAAACATACTTAATTGTACCGCCGTTGAAAGAAATCAAATAAGAATTGAATAGTTCTTAGAGTATAACCGTCACTTTAATACCTATAATCATTTCTGTATGATGAACCAGTTATATATTTATCAATGTATTGTGGTTAAGCAATCTTGTCTCATCAGCTGTGAGTTTGATCCTCAGTGGATGTTACATTTTTGTGAACCTGTGCCAGACTGAATTAGTCTTAGTAAAAAAAAACTAAATGTATCTATTGCAATGTAATCTGAATTCATACAATATTCAATGTCCTTATCAAAATATATTTTATTGCTTTTCATTCACAGATGTTCTGGCTGGGAATAAACATTTAATGATATACGTATCGATCATTTACTTCAAAACAAATGAAAACATAGCCTTGTATCGATAGCTTGGAAAAAGTGCTGGAAAAAAACTATATACTAATCATTCTATCTGCGGAAAATATATTCAGTGGAATATATGTACTGGCACTGGAGGAAAACTGTCATTGTTAGGTTTGGGTTCATCCTTTAAATCACCAGTCAAACTTTGTGGAAGACATGCAAGCACATACTAAAGAGAAACCATATTCTTGTGAAGTTTGTGGATTTACATTTGCAAGCAATTCAGCTTTAATGCGCCATATGAGAGCACATACCGTGGAGAAACCATACCCTTGTGAAAAGTGTGGATCTACTTTTGCAGAAGAGTCAAATTTGGTGCGACATGTTAAAATACACACAGGAGAAAAACCATATTCTTGTGAAACGTGTGGATATTCTTCTGGATGCAAATCCCATTTTGTGAACCATATGAGAACACACACTGGAGAAAAACCATATTCTTGTGAAACGTGTGGATCTACCTTTGCAGAGAAAAGAAATTTGGTTGATCATAAAAGAATACATACTGGAGAGAAACCATATTCTTGTGAGACCTGTGGATCAACATTTGCACGGAAGCCTCAATTGGTGCAACATAAGAGAAAACACACTGGAGAAAAACCATATTCTTGTGAAACATGTGGATTTTCCTCTGCACACAAACGGAGTTTGGTACATCATATGCGAAAACACACTGTAGAGAAACCATTTTCTTGTGAAATATGTGGATCTTCTTTTTCAGAGAAGTCTACCTTTGTGCAACATAAGAGAACACACACGGAAGAAAAAAAATATCGTTGTGAAACATGTGGGTCTTCCTTTTCACAAAAAGCAAATTTAATGCAACATGTGAGAATACACACTGGAGAGAAACCATTTTCTTGTGAGGTGTGTGGATCTACTTTCGCAATAAAGTCAAAATTGCTTGAACATATGAGAGTACACACTGGTGAGAAACAATATTCTTGCGAAACATGCGGATCTTCCTTTGCACATAAGTCAACTTTGGTTGAACATAAGAGAACACACAGTGGAGAAAGACCATATTCTTGTGAAACCTGTGGATCTTCCTTTGCACAAAGGTCTACTTTGGTTCGACATATGCGAAAACACACTGGAGAGAAACCCTATTTATGTGAGACGTGTGGATATTCTTCTGCTAACAAATCAGATTTAGTGAAACATGTAAGAACACATACTGGAGAGAAACCATATTCTTGTGAAACTTGTGGGTTTGCTTCTGCGCAAAAGTCTTATTTAGTGCGACATATGAGAACACACACTGGAGAGAAAGCATGTTGATAGAAAGTGTGTGGCACTCACTTCTTGAGTTTGTCATATTTAGTGGGACATAAGAGATCATGCATTGAATGATTCTTTAATATTGAAATTTTTGAATCGTCCTTTAAACCAATATCACATTTAGTGCAATATATGTGATAGACACTGGAACTAAACCATAATTGGTCTTTCCGGTTGACCATTCCAAAGATCTTTTATAAGGTAGATACTGACTTTAAAAGGGGACCTCTCTCTTGTCTCTCTTTATTGATGATAATTCCTGCTGTCAGCCTTCTCTTGGTCTCATTTATATCATTCTTTGTCACATTTATATCATATTTTATCATGGACTGTCATTCACAAATTCGTTTGACTTTCAGCAGCGTCTTGGATGCCCCTCTGTGCAGCAAGATAGACCAGTTGCTCTCAAACTGGGGTCTGTGGACCCCTGGGCATTTGTCAATGCTCAGCGGTCCACTGCAGTATCTCTTTGAATCTTATGGCAGAGAAATATCATCCATCGCACAGCTATCAAAAAACAAATTTATCGTCCACAAATCTGCTCCATGTATTAGAATTTGAATGAATGTAATCCATTTTGAATAAATATTTTTAAAGGTCAAAAATTGCTTTTTATTCTAGATCATTATTTAGTATTAAAAGTAAAAGCTAAAAATACAAGTGTGTTAAAATATTTCCTTTACAGAAGTGGTCCTCAAGTTTCCATAGTTCTAAAACCACTGAGATAGATGTATGTTGGCAAATACTTACCTAACTTCATAGTATCTGTTCTGAAAAAAAAGTGTGTAATTTTAAAAAAAATTTATTTCTCAACATTATTTTCTTATCAGATCAGAAAATATTCTCATGCAAACAACAGCATACAGCTCAAAAATGAATTCTTCAGAAGTTAGTTGAATTGATAAGAAAGTCCTTGAAAATCTGATATGAAGATCTGGCAAATTGATGCAAGCAGATATGAAAGAAATGAATGAATCATTCCATTTTGAAAAAGATTGAAATGTTTATGATCTCAATTGTTATTCACAACTTTTTGCATAGCCAACAGTGTCATTCAAGTTATTATCCAAAGCACTGAATTAAATTTCTGTGTTTTATTTTTGCAGGAAAATTCAACAAAGTTTATCTCCAGTTCTGACTAATACATCGTCTTTTTTTTTTCTTATCAACTAAAAAGTATTTTAAATGTGTTTCAAATTATATCAGTGTAGGTTCTCCTATATGAAAAGAAAACCTTATGTGTTTGAGGAATAGCAACATAATCAGTTCGATAGCTATGATGACATAAAAGGAAATTTAACCCAGAATTATATGGTATCTTTGAAATGTCAAAGTTTCTTCCTTTCTCTAGTGCTGCGTTGTATTAAGATAAAAGTAGTTTAAATGTGTTTCAATTTCTCTACGGATAGTCTTTGTACTTGCAAAATATAACAATTCATATTTCAATTTTTGATCATATTTTTCCCTTTATCTGCATCTAAAAAGAATTTGAAATTTGCTAATTGACTTTTCTCTATGTGTTGTCTTTTTAAGCAACTTATAAATACATGTGTGAAGGCTCATGAATTAGTTCTGGATTATGACAAAGTTAAATCAAATTTTCAAATATTTTTATTCATCAGTATTAATCAAAGATAATTCGACAGTCATTACAATTACATACTAGTGATAGATTGTTACCCTCTTGTTCAGGAGGTTATGGATTCAATCCATGGCAAAGTCATTCTTAAGATTTGAAAATTGGTACTTAAGGCACTTGGCATGAATAATAGGACTGAGAGAGACAGGTTGTGTCCGGCTATCTCACCCGAGGCACACCCATGATAAATTCCACAATGACATGGTACATAGTTGAAAGACCAAGGACAATTGAACTTTTGTAGGTAGTTTTCATTTACATGGTTCTTTTAATAAAAATTTCAAATTCCCTCTATACGTGTAGTTATATTGTTGATGAGTAACGAAGAAAAACCTATACTTTCCCCAATTGAATGAGTTCTCTTCTATCAAAATATCAACAGCATTTGATGTATTTCATTTATATACTAGATTATCTCCTCTACACAAGCAGATGTATTGTGGATTAGTTGAACAGTTTTTTCCACTTATCTTTTTCGGCTAAATAATCTACTTGACACTTTTCTTAAGAATCTTCTTATGTATTGCTGATTCAAGAAGCCGTTGTCACCATGTGTTCAGGTGACAGTGAAATTTCATATACAACAACGAGCAATCCCAAGAATCTGTTTGAGGAATGCAATAATGACTCTAATCTTCTATTAAAGATAAAATGGATAACAAAAATAATATAAAATTTGTTGGTAAATGGGAAAATACCAGACACCAGGTAAAAACCCCTTTTGGAAACAAATCTTCTATAGAGCCTGCTGAGCATATCCAAAAAATATTGGTCAAACAAACCAGTCAAAATGCTAATGTCACTGCATTGGTGATCTTGCTTGCAATTACTACTCTTGATAGTCCCTATTGCAAGGGAAGGAATAGAAACTAAGCATCTGAAAAATATTGGTCAAACAAACTACTCCAAATGCTGATGTTATGGCTTAGGTGATTGGGCTTGCAATTACTACTCTTGACAGTCCCTTTTGTAGGAGGAGGAATAGGAACTAAATATCTGAAAAATATTGGTCAAACAAACCAGCCAAAATGATGTTACTGGTGCTGTCGTATAGATTGTTATAGATAGTTATTACTCTTGACAAATATATTGCTGTCGATATAATAATGTTGGCTGTATTGCCTGTTACTGTTTTTTCTATGATTAGACATTGCCACCTGTGCAACCAGCATGATCATTTTATACGTCACTGTGGCATGGGAGTCAGAAATAGCGCTTGCTACAAGCATAGAAGTCTTGGACATATTCAACAGAGAAGTGCCTTCACATGGACACCAAGATTAGTCTCCCCTATTGTAAACCATGTCAAATTGCTGAAGAATGCCCTGAATCACCAAAGGTCACTGATACAGCTCCAGCAATTCCACCAACAGCCATTGAAAGAAGAATTTGACAGTTTCTGTACACTTAGTTCTAAGGCCAACAAGAAATAAACGGCCAACATTACTTTCTTCTTGAGGTGGTCAATGTGTTGAAACTTTTTGAATGCTTGGTGAACATTCAAGTTCTGAAAACATGATGGAGATGTCGTATGGAAGTTGCTCCACAAAATTTTCGTCATGTTGATGCATTTGTGTATTCTATCAACAGTTTGAAATTCAAGTTCATGTTGAAATTTTGGAAGAAAGATTGACCAAAACTCGAAACAAATTGCAACACAACTGATGTAAGTTGCTATTGTTTCATCATTCAAATAATCAACTTGTTAAGTTTATGTATATGTTTGTAAAGAGAATAATGTTGGCCAATCAAATTCAAAATCAATACCTAAACCATTGCAAGAAGAATGGGTGCTGCTTACATGAATTAGCTTATACCAACTTTAAGTTTGTATCTCGTTTCTCTTCTAAGTTATTTTCTCCAAAAGTTTTTCATTCATTGTCATATTTGTACTTGAAGGTATCTACTGAAAAAGATAACTTTATCACGACTTGGAAAATAATCTGAAAGACTTTTACCAGCTTTGGTTTAGAGTTTCTTGTTGGCTCTCTGATCTCTAATGAATCCCAAACTGGAAGGTTCATGAATTCCTCAATTTTCGGCACAACTTGCTTTGATTGATTCAGAATTTTGGTTAAATAGTTCATTTGAAAAATTGAAGGTAAGAAACATTCTCATTGGAGGAATGAACAAAAAAAAGGGGAAAAAAGCTGGCCAGCTGCTCTAAAGGCGTTGTGATGATGGAAGACTTACCCAAATGAGCGGGGCAGTGTAGCATTCATAATCCTGCAATACAAAAAAAAAAAGCAAAGGAAGGGGCCACGCCATATCATACCAGTTCATGGGCGTGTCTACTCTAGTGGCAAGGGAAATATTACACATGTACCACCATGGGTGCCGAAGGTATTTATTCGGAGTGCCAAACTCAGGAAAAGGTTAAACTAGACTCCAAAGTCAATCGCTGAGAAAAACTAGGAGATACATAACTAGGTAAGTGGGGTAGCCAGCTAAGTTTCGTTCTTCTTTATCTCACGACTACTCCAATTGATGCTTGATTACACCCCCCCCCCCCGCAGATATTCACCGTTTCAACTTTTGAAGATTTTCCCTTTTTTGAGATTTTTATGTGATCCTTTAACAAATTAATTTCAATCATCTTCCCACTCATCTCCCCATCAACAAATTAGATAAATGAAAATTCATCTGACTTCAAAAAAATAAAATCTTCCAATAAAAATACTTTGAATAAATAAATCTGTTATATTGTAGTTAAACATAAACTTCAAAAATGAAAACTGAAGACTTGTAACCATTGAAGATGGTGAAGTGTTCTATCTGTTTATATGTGGGGGTGTTTGATTACTCGCTTGTTCCAGTGGTTCTTGTCATACTGTTTTGTCTGCTAACTTGAAAATTGGCATCAGTGCTCCACTAGACTCCTTCTAGAAAGGTGTTTTGTTTTTTTTTTTGTTCTTTAGGTTTGTTTTTTTTTTTTTTTTTTTTTTTAAGAAAAGTCAATTTGACTGGAAGGGGGGGCATTAATCTAATATCTAAATTCTCCAGAATCATGGAAGATTTGACTTGATGAGACTTGCTTTGTTGAATGGAAACTAAAAATGACAATTAATAAATTAGCATATTTGTTTCACTTGTGATTGTTTAGTGAACAGTATATCGACTAAATTGACGAAGTTAGACCAGTGGGAAAATGTCTCGAATGATGTCATTTACTATATCTAAAATTATTTATAACAGTTCAGAACATTGAAATAGTGATGGAAATAACTTTCTTTCTTTGGGCATTAGGTTTTCATATAATAATACTCTATGAAATATGCTGGGAAGAAAAAAATTGTTGTGTGATACATAGATTTCCTGTCTGAATGTTTTTCAGTGAATTGACGTATGGAAGCACAAAATGATAAAATCCTTAATTATGAGAAATATGTGAATAATTAGTTTATAATTAAAAAGTTACTTGCAAAATATTTTCTCAGAACAATTATTGTTAGACTTATTCTCGGCTTTTGTAAAAATTCAATTGATACTCATTTCTTGAAGAAATCTTTGATTTGTGCATTGAAGAATTCTTGATTGTTGAAAGATGAATGTCAATTACTAGCAAAAGTTTCAAATAACTTGTTTGATTTTGTATATATATGTATCATTTCCTTTATATTAATGTGGATTATCATCTACCTTTTCTAGTGTGACAGACAAACTCAGCAACGTCTCTCATTTATATATTAAAGATAAAGAGATATACACCAGAGGGAATAATATTCTATGTTTTACAAGACCATTATCAAAACTTGAATTCTTTTGTCCAACTCTAGTCCATTTGTGTTGATTTTTACTTCCCTCCTATAACAAGAACAACCTATTTTGGGAAGTAAACAATTCACTGTATCGAAAAAAGAGAAATAATCTTTAAATACAAGCAGGAATAGTAGTAGCAGTAAATGTTTGTAGTAAGCCGGGGATTGATGATTATTCTTTCCCAAAGAGGAAACAACATGTTCTGTAGATTGTACCATGATCCTGTCTTGCCTTTAGCAGAATCTTGAATAAAAAATGAAAAGGAGGCTAAGACAGAAAGAAATTGAAAAGAAGAATACATGGTTTAAAAAAGTGAATTATAGAACAGTTATGTTTATGAAAGCAAAAGCAAATGAACAATAAGCAAAAGTATGCAAGAAAGCCTTGAAAGAATTTGAACTGAAGATTCATGTTGTTGAAAGAGCTGGGGAATCCAAGGAGACAATTCTGACTAAATCAGATCCATTCAGGAGACAAAATGACAGAGACAAATGTAAAGTTTGTGAGACAGGCCCAAAAATAAATTGTAAAAGAAGAGGTGTTGTATGTACAATGAAATGTCATGGATGTGTTGAGAAAGAGTGTAAAGATGGTTTGTGCATTGGTGAAATGGCAAGAAGCATAGGAAAACAAATGAGAAAACACAATTCAGTTTGAAAGAAAAGAAAAGAACTGCATTCTTCACAAACACACCTGAAAAAACATGGGTGGGGGCACAAAATATAAAGTTGAACTTAACTTGTTATTGTGGCTATGATGCTATGCTAAGACAGGTGACAGAGGCCATACTTCTCAAAGAACTCGACCACAAACTAAACAGTGAAGAAAAATGGAGAAATCCAAATGCCCCACATGAGAGAAACCATTAGATTGAACCCTTCAATTTAGTTTAGAATCAGAATTGCAAATTGTAACTGTAGTCTTGACATCGTCAAACTCTGTCCGTCTGGGAGGATAATAAAGTGCGCACGAGAGATTAGTCAGTGATTAACATGATTTGATCTCTTGGGTGTTTCAGTTAGTGTTGATGGTTGAAGCTCTAACAGCTTCATACAGGATTAGTTTGTTTTAGAATAAATATCAAAGTGACCATGTGTGGACAGACAGATATTTAACAAGAAAGGAGAATTTTCAAGAAACTATACAAAGTTTTTTTAGGTTGTCATCTTGGTATCACCCTCTCTGATGATGTCAACCAAATGTTTGTTGTCAGTCAAGAATTGATCATTATTCTTTCTCAAAGAGAAAACACAATTTTCTGTAAAATTGAAGCATGGTCTTTGGTTGTTCTCAAAAGAATTCAAAATTAAACCGTGAATCTAGTCGCACTTGTTAGCTACAACAACTGTTCCATGAATACTCTTTCTTTATGTGACACGATGTAGATTTTACATTTTAATCGTGGTATACATTCTTCAAATTTCATGATTTTACAGTCATATTCTTCATTGTGCTACTGACAGAAAATAGTTTGATACACAATGGAAGATATTTTGGTTTAGACAGTCATTGGTTAGGGTGGACAAGTTGGCATGGGCCAATGATTCCCCTTCTTTATTCAGTTATGTTAGATGCTTCAATTTTTATGTGTAACTTTTTACATAGAAGACATGAAATTTTCTATACAATGTTTTAATGTTGACTTTTTCAGAATTCAAAATTAAACTTTTACTGTAGTTACAGTTAATAGCAACAACAGTAAATATTCTATGATGTTACTCTTTCTTTTGGAATTCTCTGATAAAATGTTTATAGCGAATTGTAACTGGCATATGTGCTTTAAATTTCATTGTATTTGAGTCATATTTTTTTACTGTGACAGTAGATATTTTGGTTTAGCATAATATAAGAGAGGCTAAGATATCAATAGACATTTTGAAATATAACAAAAATTAATTTTAGAGTGGTTTTGTCTTGTCCTCATTACAAGAAAACCTGGATTACTCAGCTGTTCAGTCAACTGTTAATTAATGATGAAATGATGTTGTCCATTTGGTAGGTGTTGTATTATTACAGGGAATTTTCTCCATTCTCTCTCTTAGAGAATTGCAAATCGCTGCTATGTACCAGCTCTGCTGTAAATGGTTGCAACTTTTTTTAAAGATGACTTCCATGACTAACATTCATTTTCATTTGAAATAAGACTTAAATAGAAAATAAAAAATAAAAAAAATATGTGGTACAAGTCCAAAGAGTTTTAGAATTGGGAAAATGCTGAAAATTGGGTAAGAGTTTTATGAAATGGAATTTATTCTTCATCCATCCCTTAAAATCACAATATTGATGCTGATCCACGGATGAAGAAGTCGATTTGTGAATGCAATTGGTTCTGACAAATTACTAATTTCCAAAGTTTTCTTCATTTTGTCTTTAGATATCTTCAGCAATAGCTACTACAAAAAATCTTTGCTAACTATAGTAGGACAAAAAGTCACAGAAAAAGTCATGTTGGCCAAGAAGAGATTCTCAAATGTAGATTTTGGCTAGGAAAAAAGTCACAAATTTGGATTCTGGCTTGGAAAAAAGTCACTTTCAATCAATTCAATCTATTTATAAAAAAAGTAATATCTTTAATAGAACGAATAGAACAAAGCAAATCTTGATAATAAAAATCACATTTACTTCACAATAATAAAATAAGTAAATGTTGACAATAAAAGTCATATTTGATTTATAGTGATAAAATCTATATATATAAGTGAGGTATATTGCACTGTCTGTCTGTCTGTTTGATTGCTATGTTGAAGAAAGCATCTAAACATGGGCTCAGTCCAAATTTCAAAATAAAAAGAAAACTTCCTTGAAGGTTTTCAGGAAGGATTTCTTTTCAACTATAGAGCTAGACTGGACCTTCGCTTTCCATTCAATATTCATATAAACATATATATGTATCTTCCTGAAAATTGAAGGGAAACTTTTTCCCCATTATAGGGGAAGAGGTTTAAAGTGGAGGAAAACAAAACTTTCAAGGGGTCAAAAGTGAAGGTGAACTTTTTTCCCTTTAAAGGATCAAAAGTGAAGGGGAATTTTTCTCCTTTTAATGGGTCAAAAGAAAAGGAAGCCGAGGCTTTTCTTATTTCAAAAGTGAAGGTAAACCCTTTTCATCTTTAAAGGGTCAGAAGTCAAGGGAAAATTTTCTCACAGGTCTGAAAAGTTTAGTGCTCTTTTTCACTCCTTAAATATTAAAGTTGTTTTTAGTCATAGTAATAAGATAAGCAATGCTTGTTTTTGTTTTGTTTTTTGTTGTTTTTTTTTTCAAATTGACAGTAAAGGTCTTATTCAATTCAAAGCAATAAAATGAGTAATATTTTTTCCATGACTTTTTTCCGGTCACCTTGTCAGGAGCAAGCATGAAATCTTGGGACTTTTAAACACAAGGCACGAAGTTATGACTAACACCGTCCGATGATTTATTTCGTTTTACAATGTTGTCAGGCGATACATTTTCCTCAAAACAATTCCCGTCTGCGTCTTGTTTTTCTATTTCTTAATTCTGTCTTCTTTGTGCCATTCTTTTCAACTTTGTTATTATTGTTATGAATTGAATGAAGAAAATAGAAATTGTGTAGATTGACTGAGAAATCCTTACAAATCCATCAAATTTAGAGAAAACACTTGAAGACAAACGAAGAAGAAATCATCCCGTTTGCTTTCTCTTTGTTTTTCTCATTGCATTTCCTCGTCTGAAAGGTAAGTGGACAAAGTATAATAAATCATTTTCATTTTGTTCAAATGAAAGCAAACATGTTATTTATTTACCTCACTACGAAGTTTTTATATTATTAAAAAAGGAAGCTTACAAATTCTTAATTTTAAAATTTTGCTGGTTTTAGGTAGCGACTATTATGATGTTTTGAAGAAGTTCTCTTGTGAAAAATACCCTTTTTCATATTTGTTTCTCATAATGAAACAAAATCAGGAAGGCTGGAGTTATGACAGTTTCAAAAACTAAATGTGTGTAAGTGTAGATATTACAATAAGAAAGCAAAGTATCTTGAAACTATTTGGAAAAATCAAAAACTTCTGTGTTTACTATTTGAACTTCATATTTTTTTATAATGGAACTTCTTTGGAAAATGAATAAAAACAAAACAAAAATTACGTGAGTCTCAGAACGGACTCAGACAGCAGGGTATGGCAAGTAAATTCACACCCGAAACATTCCTGTCCAGTTGAAGCTGCACACTTAAAGAAAAATCGAAGCCATATTTAATATTACTGTGTATCTGAATAAGACTGAGCAGACAATATCTATTTTTTGCACTTTCAATGTGGAAAAAGATCGGGACACCTTAAATGAGGCCCATTGCCCAGGGAGCACAAATGAAGCGGGGTACTCCCCCTGGAGATTTTAATACTTTCCTACATTCTGGGGGATTTTTTGAACAACAATTTGTGCTTTTTATGCGTGGCATTTTTCATGCAATATCCAGTATGCATTCTATTGGGATTTTTTTAAACAGTAACCCTAAATTTGAGCCACTCTAACTATGAATAATTGTGCACACACTTCAGTCAAATTGCAACGTTGAAATCTTAAATTTCTGCACCTGAGATCTCCTTGAAGAAAAAAGGTGTACTATGCAGTCGGGTGTATATGGACATGAACTTGACTCCAGATTGAAAACGATTGAAAAAAATCAAAAATTCTATGCACCCCCTGTAGAGTTACATTATTTGTAATTTTCACGTTGTGCGTCCGTCGGACTTGGAAAATATATATATATATATATAAGGTCGTCCGTGCTTATATCGGGGGCTTTAAAAACGATTGGCTATGTTTTTTTTAATGGCTACTTCCGTTCAACTTGAGCAACATAACCACTTCGGTTTAACTTTTACGAGAGTGGTTATGATGGCATATTGTTTTGCGCTACCGGTGGCTAGGGTTATGTGTTTGTTTTGTTTTTTTTATTAAAAAATATCCAATTTTGAAAAAGCACTGTAAAAAAATCAAATAAATTTTACATAACGAAAAAACAATTTTATTTTCAGTCAAAGAGGAAACGATTTAATTTATTTTGATTATGTAATGAAAAGATTAAGTGATTTTTCTAAACTACATATTGATCAGCTATCAAAGTTTTGGTATAATGCTTTTTAAGTAGCCGTATTGCTAAAGTTAGACATTTAGCCTTAGAGAGCAAGAAAAACAAAAAATAAACATACATAACAGCCTGTGCCAAGAAGAAATTTTATTTTTGTGAAATTGTTTTTGTTTTATTGAAAAAAAAATTTTAATTACGATTCATCAACATTTATAGAAGAAAGTTCCTAAAATCTTGTATGTAAATAATCTCCATTTAGCTGTTAAGGTAGCTCTTATGGACAAAAATCGCGTACTCATCCAATTGGCAGAGGCCAAGCTGCCGATATTGTCTGTCTTGAAGTCCCCACCATCACTTCTGACCAGACCGTCACACTGTCATTCTCAGTGATGCCTGTGTTTACTGCTGTCTTCTTTCCTTCCAAAGTCAGTAAAGAGAAAAAAGTCTTCAAATGGGTTTAAATAGAAATAATGTGTCTACTATTGATCCCTACTTTCTTTGGCCCTGATGTCTATCATCTTACTTGTAGTAGACAAAGTGTTTATACTTGGTATGAACAATATGGATGCAATCTCACTTGAAAATTGACGACTTAGAAAAAAGCAAAAATCAGCATATTATCTGATTTTTATAAAATTTTTGATACTTATCAAAGGATGAATTTTAAAAAAATTAATCAAAATAGGATTATGTGCTGATTTTGACCAGATTTTGAAATCCCTCTCGTGGTTTTTTCCAATGGAATTTCTATTCATATTGTTTTATACTTTGTTTACAGAAAACCGTCCTTTCCTCTTCCAGAGTGCTATGATTGGTCCAGCATGACCATTCCACTACTGAAGGGTAGCCTTTGCAGAACTTATTTATGAAACAAAAAGTTTTTTAACAATTATCAGCAATAAATAAACTAGGTATCCGCAACTTCAGCTCCTCCTTGTGAAAGTACCACTGCTTACATAATCAGTGAACCAGCCACAACTTTCAATGAAAATCAGGTTTCATTCTCAACACAACTAAATTAAACCAACATTTCATTATATAGTTACAGTTTGATTAACATCAAAGAGACAGAGTCAATTGATTTGCATAAATTCAATTTCTAGTACCTACAATGAATTTTAAAGGGAATATTTTTTTTAATTATCTCTATACATTCAAATATCTTTGCATACTTAGAGGCAGTTTAGACTGATTTAGAGTCTCTGCACTAAAAAAGGTGGGGATCAGTTTTTCCTGAACTGGAACAGCTGAGGCTGTAGCCAGTGTAAAGTTGCTTTTTATCATTCAATGCCAACAAAAATTGTGCCTTGGTCCAAAAGTCTCCAGTTCCAAATTTTAGCTCTGTCTTTAGGCAATTTCATGAAGAAACTGCAAATAGTGCAGATCCTTTGCCAAATGTATTCTGTGAGTAGATCTCTGCTTTACTCTGATGATCAATCTCTCTGTTTATTGTTTTTTAATGCCATTTTTTCTATAGATATGAGTTAGATACTACAGAAATTAAATTTTTTACTGCTAAATTTTAGGTCAATTATGTGTGTTTTTGATATTCAGTTGAATATATAACATTTTTTTCATTATAAATGTTTTTGAAATATTTCTATCAATAATGCTAAATAAAAAAAAAATTTAGCCAAGAAAACTGCATTTAGTGTGAATTTCTGACACCACAGTGTATTCAAAGCATGGACTGGGTACATCTTGTTGTTAATCTTAACCCTCCTCCTGACGTCACTTATCAATAGATCTATTTTTAAACACTTTTAATGGTGAGGAGACTCTTGCAAAAATATTTTATCAGACAGTAAATTTGTTGAAACAGGACAAATTTATACATACTTTTGTTCCTCAAACCATTGACTTTTACTGAAAGATTCATATTCTGTATCAATTTTCTCCCATTTGTTTAAAAATTCTCCTATTCAGCCATACAGTTGTGTGGGTTAAATGTTGAGTTTTTTTTTACTTTGGGGCTAAGGCACCAAAAAATATTGATCTGAGCATTATGATAGCTGTCTACTAAATGAGTCCTATTTCAAAATTTTTTAAAGCCCAGAAGTCACTCAAAAAGATTTTTGAAGTATCTTAAAGTGTCTGTTCAAAACAGTCATTTCAAATTTAGGCCTATAGTTGAAATAAAATCTTATCTCACTTTGTTTGTTTCCCTATTGACTATTTTTAAATGATTTTCCAGGTCTCGGTCTATATTTATCTATTTCAGGTACATTGCAATTGCCTCGGTTGTTGCATGGTATCTAGAGCTTTTCGGTTTGTACAAAATTGGATATGAGTGTATGTCACTATACTATGGCCATTTCCTGTTATAGTTGTCTTCTTGGATTATTTTACTAAACTAAGAAAATATAAGCCTTCAAATACAACAATCACAAAACTCATATCTTCTTTTAAATCTTTTTACTTTTTCTTCAGCTTCTTCTAATCTATTGCTAAGGCTTATGCTTAAATTATCATCACTTCACTACTACAGTCTGAACTCATTTCTTCAAATAATCAATGTGTTTTTTCCCAAGCTATAGCAATAGGTGTATTATAAGGGTTGGGTTTAGACAGATTATCAGGCTTATTGACGTTATGCTCCTTTGTCTTGTTTTTTGCTCCAATTTTCAATTGCTGCAACACATTTTCTTTAGTGAGGACTTAACTCTGGCTCTCTTTTTATTCTTCTGGATAGATGATAGTATTGATTGCATTTCTAAGTATTTTCCTTGGAGTATCTTGATTTTAAGTATCTGTACCAGAAGTTGAAGTCTTTGGAGTTCCATAAATAGGTCTAGACAATACGACCTTATGAACCTGAGCATATCTATTAGATGAAGTTGTTGCCAAAGTTTTGATAATAAGGATGGAAAAACAGCTTTATTCATGGTTGACATGTGACAAGCCACTCATTCAATATCATCTCCCACAACATGTCTTATAAGGGTTTCTTCCCAATTCAACCATTGACTTTTACTCTTCCTTAATTTATTCAATATTTTTCCAATTCGTTCAAAAATGTTGAAAAATTTGAATTTCTCGGAAGAAAATCAATTCTAGATATTTGATTTTGCATAACTGATGGGATGATGAATTTTTAATTGATTCCTTGTCTTTTCTTTGAAAAAATGTGTCAACAAGGTCATTATCTTTCTAAGTAGAATGATTTTTGTCTAATGATAAAGGTGTGTTGCCCGAATTCTGTGTCCACACCCAATATATGCATGTTTTATTGTTTTTAATGGCCTTAAGTTATGATTATGCTGTTAAACTTGATGCTTCTGGGCACATTTCCAGTCTGGAATCGTCAAGTGTTTGGGATCTTTCAAAATCATATTTCCTTCTCCAGACAACCAATTGGGGCTGATCAGACTCCAGCTTGTGTCCAGATAGCTAGCTACACCATGGCTATCCTCTTTTAAGCCATGGCCATGTTGGAAATACTACAGATCACTCTCATCTTTCTCTCTCCCTCGATGCCCAAATTACTGCCGGCTCTAGCTAGAGAATAGGCTGAAATTTCCTACATACAACCTTGACCAGGAGACACTTTGCTTTCCACCCTGCTTGCTGGGAGCTGGTGAGCTTCCTCTCATAGGCTTCTTCGTGGTGATCTTCCCATGGGACTGTCAGCTCAGGCAGTACCACTTGCCTGGTGTTCTCAAACATAAGGACAATGTCAGGTTGCTGGGTGGTATCTATAATACATTTGGGGAACTTCAATTTCCATTTTACAAGTCTATTACAATGTAATCAGAGTTTGTACAAAAATCAGTTTCTCTAATGATATATTTTTCATTTCTTTTTCTTCACAGATATTCTGAGTTGGGGAAAAGATTTTGTGATGTATATAAAAATCATTATCATTTTGGAGTTAATGATAACAAGACTGCTGACCTCACATCAGATAATATTCTAAAGCATCACAGACAAAAGCACGTTCAGAGTAGCGCAGGAAATGATCATATGCAGATCATCCTTTTCACGGAGAGCATATTCGGTGGAATATATGTGCTGACACTTGAGAAAAACTGTGTCCTTGTGAGGTTTGAGTATCTTCTCCTTCACAAGTCATATTTCGTGGAGGACATGCAAGCACATACTGAAGAGAAACCATATTTTTGTGAAACGTGTGGATATTCTTCCAGCCACAAATCACATTTGGTGAACCATAAGAGAACTCACACTGGAGAAAAACCATATTCTTGTGAAATGTGTGGATCTACATTTGCAGAGAAAAAAAATTTAGTTGATCATGTGAGGACACACACTGGAGAGAAACGACATTCTTGTGAAACTTGTGGATCAACATTTGCACGGAAAGCTCATTTGGTAGCACATATAAGAACACACTCTGGTGAGAAACCATATTCCTGTGAGATATGTAGATCGGCCTTTACAGAAAAGTCAAGTTTGGTAAAGCATGTGCGACTACACACCGGCGAGAAACCATATTCTTGTGAAACATGTGGATTTTCTTCTGCTCACAGGGAAAGTTTGGTGCAGCATATGCGAATACACACTGGAGAGAAACCTTTTTCTTGTGAATTATGTGGATATACTTCTGCACACAGAACAAGTTTGGTGGAACATATGTTGAGACACTCTGGAGAAAAACAATATCTCTGTGAAACATGTGGATCTACCTTTGCACAAAAGGGAAGTTTGGTTGATCATGTAAGAACACACACTGGAGAGAAACCATTTTCTTGTGAAATGTGTGGAAATTCTTTTGCACAAAGGTCTCATTTAGTGCGACATATGAAGATACACACTGGAGAGAAACCATATTCCTGTAAAACATGTGGATATTCTACTGCAGAGAAGTCCACTTTGGTGAAACATTTGAGAATCCACACTGGAGAGAAACCATTTTCTTGTGAAACATGTGGATATCTTTCTGCACAAAAGTGTCAATTGATGGTACATATGAGAAGACACACTGGAGAGAAACCATATTTTTGTGAAATATGCAATTCCACCTTTACAGTAAAGTCAACCCTAGTGAAACATATGAAAACACACACTACAGAGAAACAATATTCTTGTAAAACTTGTGGATCTTCTTTTGCTCAAAAGTTAGATTTATTTCATCATATGCAGATCCACATTGGTGAGAAACCGTATTCTTGTCAAACGTGCGGATCTACTTTTGCAATGAAGTCAAACTTGATGCAGCATTTGAGAACACACACCGGGGAAAAACCATATTTCTGTGAAACTTGTGGGTTTTCCTTTGCACATAGTAAGACTTTGGTGGAACATAAGAGAACACACACTGGTGAGAAACCATATTCTTGTGAAACTTGTGGATCTTCCTTTTCACAAAGGTCTTCTTTGGTTCGACATATGCAAAGTCACACTGAAGAAAAACCTTACCTGTGTGATATATGTGGATTTTCTACTGCAAACAAATCATATTTGGTAGGACATAAAAGAACACACACTGGAGAGAAACCATATTCTTGTGAAACTTGTGGATCTTCCTTTGCACAGAAGTCTACTTTGGTGCAACATATGAGAACACACTCTGGGGAAAAACCATATTCTTGCGAGACGTGTGGATCCTCTTTTGCTCAAAAGTCACCTTTGGTGATACATATGCGAACACACACTGGAGAGAAACCATATACTTGTGAGACGTGTGGGTCTTCTTTTTCAGCAAAGGCCAGTTTGCTGGTACACATGCGAAGACACAGTGGAGAGAAACCATATCTATGTAAGAGCTGTGTATTTTCTTCTGTAAACAAAGCTGAGTTAGTGAACCATATGAGAACACATACTGGAGAGAAACCATATTCTTGTGATATGTGTGGGTTTTCTTCTGCACAACAGTCTCATTTAGTGCGCCACATGAGAACACACACAGGAAAAAAACCATAATGATGCAAAGTGTATGGCATATATTTTTTGAGTAAGTCATATTTAGTGGAATATATATGATCACATATTGGATAACTCTATAATTTTAGAGTATGTGAATCTTCTTTTTCCCCATCATCACATTTAATGCAATTTATTTGAACAGACACTGGAGCCAAACCATATTAGGTATTGTTTTTCTTGTTGACTCTTACAAAAATTTTGCAAAAAGTAGGTATAGACTTTGAAAAGGAAGTTCTCTCTTGTCCCCCTTTATTAACTGGATAATCCTTACTGTTAAGCCTTTCTTGGTAGCATTTATATCATATCTTATCATGAACTGACATTCATTAATTCTTTCTTTGTCCTCCTGTTAAGAAAGTGTATAATTTTTTCATATCTTTACTAATATTTATTTCTGAACATTACTTCCTTATCAAGTAAAAAATACAGATGATGACTGAAAAGAAATATATTCCAAAGAAGTGAGTTGAATTGATAAGAAAGTCCTTGAAAATCTTTTTTTCAGGATATGGCTAAGTAATGCTACCAAATATACAAAACATTAATGAATCATTCCATTCCTTCCTCTAAAACTCTTTATTATTAAATATTTTTCCATATTCAAAAATTTCTGTGATCTTTTTCTTTCTTTTTTCAGGAAAATTTAGCAAAACATAAACCCAATATAAATCTATCAGGTTGGTGCGTAAATAATTGCCTGTTTTTTTTGGGGTTTTTTGTCATTTAAAACTTTGATACTTATTCATGAATAAGGTACTATTTGATAGGTTCATGGAATGTTCTATTTCATTCTATTTATTTAAGCAGAATGTTTACTTTTCACTATTCTGGAACTTGACCTAGGGACAATCAATGAATGCAGTGCTCAAAATTGTTTAAAAAAACTTAGAAACCGACTTTGACATCATTCTGTTGAAGCCATTATTAAAGTGGAGCTACGCAAAAAAACTTTCAGGGAACTCAATGTTGACCATTCAACCGTTCGACATTTGTATCAAATTTGAAAAACAAAAAAGCTCAACATGTCGCCCAATTTACATGCAGAAAAGAATAAGAAAAAAAAAGCTTGCATAGCACGAGAATGACCCTGCTGAAACTGAATGAACTAGGCTAGGAAACTCTACCTCCTCTAGCTTACTCATCAGACCCCTCTCTGACTGAACGCCTATCTGTCGACCACTTCCTGCAAGAGAAGTCTACTGCATTAAAGTAGCATTTCAAGAATTCATTGGTTCCAGGACCCCTGAATTCTTTGTTTCCAGAGTGATTGGACTTGTTTCTATTTGGCAAAAATGTGTAGATTCTGAATGTTCTGATTTCGATTAATAACTTTCATTTTTAACAGAAGTATACTAAAGTTGATGGTTAGAAACAACTGCTATTTTTGCTCTGCCTTGAGAGAATTTTCTGAATGAATTACATTTATTTCCTCTGATACATGTTCGCTTTGTAAATAACTTCAAAAATAGCTATAAAACCATTTGTAATAGCTCTTGAATTAGTTCTGTTAAAGTTAGATCTAATTTTTAAAGAGCTGTTGAAAACAACAATTAGATTCTGACTCAGTCCTATATATTCCATCATTAATAATCGAAAATCAATTAGTTATCTTGACATTCATTACAATAGAATTAAATTTTCAAATGTCATTTCCATCCATCTTGTTCTTTCCATTAAGTTTCTAAAGTCATCCTGGACAGTGTCAGGAAATCATTAACTGCAATGCTTGAACTGATGTTTTATCAGTTTTAGTCCTTCATATAATAAACATCCTTGAAATGGCTGAAAGCAATCAATAACTTCTTTCTTTTGTTCTTCCACCACAATATCCATTCATTGATCACTTCTTTTTTAAATTTTTAGTTCATCACACCCAACAAGACATGCTGCCAAAAGATGCTTTGTTTTGTACCAATAGAGTTGAGATGAATGGCAGTAATAAGTAAAATTACTCAAAGCAGATGTGAATGTGCAGAAAATAATTCACTCATTAGCCACTGCCAATTTCTTTTATTCATAACTATTAGAGGTAATTCTTATAAGAAAATCCATATTTAGTTGATTGCAGAGAAATCATTGGCATTTCATCATCCGAGCACCAATGATAGATATAACGGAATTGCAAATAGATAAAATTTCTGAATTGCAATGTCATTAAATGAAATATTGATGCTTTAATAGAACATAATAGAATTAGGGAACCCAGTTGAAATGTTAGTTCCAAGTGTTCTTGGATTACTCTTCATGGTATTTCCTGTTATTCCATCAATTTGTCTTTGGTAATGGTACATTTTTGTCATTTCCTCAATTTGTGATGTTGTAACAACTTTATATCTCAGGATCTAGAAAAGCTAGGGAGATTCTGAGACAATTTATTATGCATTGACTACTTTTTATCTTGTTGAAATGAGCCAGGTAAGTAGAGAAAATATTAGATACAAAAATATTTCTTGATCAAAAATGAATTCCTGGATCCACCCCAAAATATTGTTACTTCTTCCTTACCATTTGCTTTGTGCTTCCATCAAACTTTATTGAAATTCATCGAGAACTTTTTGTTCCTTCCTGATTGGGAGCTTTTCTTTTTCATTTTTAAAAAATTTTTAACCATTTCTGTATTCACTCCTGTCTGTCTACGTGATATTTCCAGAAGTTTTCAATGAATTTCAATGAAATTTTGGAAGGGTGAACCACATCGTAGGGAGGAAACAAATTTGGGGATAGATCCACCCTTAAATTTAAATAGATCTTCCAATATTTTAGGGTGGATCCAGAAATTCATTTTTGATCGCGAGACATTTCTCTATTTGTTAGTTTTTGCATTCCTGTAGGTACATGTCTGTCCACACGGTATCACCAGAAGTTCTCGATCAATTTCAGTGGAATTTTGTGGAAGGGTAAGCAGATCCTGGCATTTGTTCTTGATTGATAGATATTCATATAATATAAGTTCATTTCTGTATTTGCAAAAAAATTGATGATTTCATTATCATTTGAATATGAATTCATCAAATTCAGAAGAGTTGAATGATTTTTCATTTTATGTATGTATAATTTATGGTTATTATGAAAAGAAATGTACGTTCTGCATCCCCAGGTGTCCATTTTGAATTTTAAAATGGCTGCTATTAAAAGATCATAGAAAAACTGGAAACAATTATTTTTTCAGTCTGGATGGTTTCTAGATACTATTAGACCTGGTTGCCAAGATTCTACACTCCTACGAATGATAATTCCCTTTTTCTGATAGATTATAGAATTGATATTTTTCCAGTTAATATATTTTTTGTGACTTTTTGATCTAGACTGACCTAGTTAAGTGCAAGATAGGTTTGATGCATAGATGTGTTAATTGGTCAAAATAATTAGCATAATTTTAAGGTATAAATATTGATAGGATATGGCCATCTGATAAAACATTACAATTTTCACACGGAATGCATCTGCCAATAATTGTAAGACTTCTATATTTGGATTCCTTGTTCTTTAATCTACTAGATGTAATGTGAGTTTGCCATTTCAACTATCATGACTACTTCTCTTTCATTCATTTCTATTGCTTCTTATCATGTTTCTTTTTTTAGCCAGTCTCATTGGCCAGGAAGAATCCAGAATAAGGTGTTATGGTCTCAGCCAAAGTGACTTTATGTCAAGTTTCCAGAGGATAATGTTACAGTATAGGGAAAGGTATGGGCAAATGCAGTTTAAAGAAGAGTTGTTAAAATATTTGTAGGAATTAATTCATTTTATCTCAAAATAGGTTTAGGGCAGGGTTTCTCAACTGGGACGATATTGTGTACCAGTAGGTGATTTCAACTCTTGAGTGTGCAGTGAGCAACAATTATGAGGGTTTTCAACATTTTTGTGGGCAGTATAGGATTTCAATTGATCACCCCAAACACAGCATATATTTCCTTAGAATGCTAGTTTCTTATGTTTTCTTAATCTTGACTGTTTAAGAGCAATGGCTGTATCTCCTGCCATACACGACCATATGTGAAGCTTGACAGTTTAAAAGCAATGGCTGTGTCTCTTGCTGTTGACCACGTTATGTGAAGCCTGACTGTTTCAAAGCAATAGCTGTACTTCTTACTGTAGACCATGTCATATGAAGCCTGACTGCTTAAAAGCAATGGCTGTACCTCCTGCTTTAGACAATATCATATGAAACTTGACAGTTTAAAAGCAATGGCTGTATCTTTTTCTGTGGATAATGTCATATGAAGCTTGACTGTTTAAAAGAAAGGGTTGTATCTCTTGCTGTAAATCATATCATATGATTCTTGACTGTTCAAAACCAATGGCTGTATCTCTTGCTGTGGACCACATTATGTGAATCTTGACTGTTTAAATGCAATTGCTGTACTGCCAACTGTAGACCTTGCCATATGAAGCTTGACTGTTTGAAAGCAATGGCTGTACCTCCTGCTTTAGATTTTGTCTTATGAAATTTGAATTATCAAAGCAGTTCCATGATAATGAAAGGTTGAAGATGAAGTGGGAAGATTTGAGATATGTTTCGAGATATATTACTCTGAATATTTGAATCTCATAAGTTGAACTGCCTGTAAGGCATATATCATCAGATATTGGAATCATCACTAGCTAGATGTAGTCAGTGAACAGGGATATAAGTAACCTGTAAAGCCTATTATATGCAGGTATTAATCTTTATTCTTTGTTTATATGGACACACGATTCTTTGTACATGATCCAGTATTGACTTTGACAGAATTCAAAGTTAAACTCAATTTTCTGGATTCAGTGACAAAATGTTGATCGCCAATGGGAACCGTGATATTAATGCGTTAGATTCCATTGTGTCACAGTTATTCTTTTGCTACAAGATCTCACACATATGTTTAAAAGGTTGGCCTGACTGGAAGACCTACATTATGAGGTAGAGTAATAACACCTGACTACCTGCTGAGATAACAGAAGAAGCACATATGAACAGTAAGCAGGAATGGATTTTGATTCTACTGAAATGGATTTTGATTCCACTGAAATGGAGACTTGCCATAAAGTGCTTAGATTCCAGAAGGTTGAACTGCCACGTAGCCATGATTATGAAACCCTGTAATAATCTCTAACTACTAGCAAGAATAGCAGTAGCATCAAATTTTGTTGGGGACAAGGGAGCAATCTTTGGATTGGGACATTTTCTTGAATTTTATCAATAACTATTTTGAATAGCTAAAAGGGGTTAAATTTAGGGAGAGTTGCTATCCTGAATAGCTATAAGTGGCTAGATTCCATATCCTGTTAAGTATGTAGCTAAAAATCTATGTTCCAAAGACTTTATTTCAATCCTTCAAATGAATACTTTGTATAGAACCAGATGTGCGGTGACCGATGGCTAGAGGGCTCAACAACAATGGTATCTTGGACAAAGGTTTTATTTTCATTATTTCCTTGATTACTAATCAGTATGATGTATAATTATTTATAAAAAGAGTAGATATTTCAATATAAATGAAAATGATGGTATCTTTAGGTCAAGAATAACGTTTTTTAATGGTTTGATCTTTAGATTAAGAATAACATCAATTGTGAACATTGATATCTTGTTGTATATTTATGCTTTTTGGAGCCTTTGTATAAGTTTTTGGTGCATATACTGTTATCTGGGAATAGAATCTACCAAATTACAGCCATATTTTGACGACTCTAGCCACTTTTAGCTATTCAAAATAGCCAATTCAAAATGGTTGAAGAAAATGCGTGAATCTGAAGATTACTATGCTCATTAGTCTTCCCCAATGTGGGCACAAAATTCTCTGGTTAATGTTTGAAATAAGTAAGATTAAACATTATGTCAATATTCTGCGAGGAAAGAAATTGAGCTTCAGAATGAGAATAACGTCATTTCTGTCAATTGGATGGCTAGAAGTGTAGCCCCTTCCAGACATCCAATAGAGTCTACTCAATTTTTACCATTTATCAAATAATGTTATTTTCAACCTAGAAATACTGTTTACTTTAGAGCCAATATGGCATGTATTTAGGGTTAGTTAAGGTTAGTGTTTGTGGGTAGTTTGGGATTATTTGGTAGGTTCAGGGTTAGTGTTTCTATTTTCCCAATTATTTATCATGTTGTAATGTGTACATTTAAACATACACAATAGCTATTTTAAAAAGGTCTAGTCATTTTTAGCCATTAGAATAGGCTAATATAATGCCTGATCTAACCTTTTCAAAACAATTGTAAGCATGATCCAGTGTTGCCTTCAATAAAATTCAATGTTAAGTCCTTAATACCATTACAATGTTTGGAAGTTTTTCTCTATATCAATTCAATTATGAACTATGTTATACATGCTTAAAATTTCACTGATTTAGAGTCATTCAGTGTGCTAAAGGCTGAAGATTAATATAATGAAAAAGGGTTAAAATTAGTCTGGTTAGTCATTCTGTAAAGACTGTCATGGGACTAATGTCTTTTGGCAGCATGAAATATTGAGGGCAATCAATTAGAAAATTGGAAATAGGAGTGATCAGTGAATAAGATACTCCTCTCGCATTTTGTTTGGCAGTGATCACTAAAAAAACTGTATTTTCTAAAAGCAAGAGACACAAACTAGTGATCGATTTAGCATAAGTTTACATTGTTAATTGCTACCCCATGGAAACCTATTTTGGATGGAGGCGGGTTCAAAATAGGAAGATCCGTTTATTTTTCTAAATGTGAAAATTTTGAGTTGTCTATTCCATTGGTGTTGCCTGTACACGTGTTACATACATATCATAGCCAGCCAGCCAAACTTAAATACTGAAGAAATCTATGTTGGAGCAGACAAAACACCATCCCACCGGTTACAACCTCTCTCTATGAATGCCTTGTATGTTCCGAAAAACATGGACAATGGAAACCTGGAATAACTTTTTATTGCATTGAGATTTTGGAGCTAAAATTATTACTGTAGTAATAACAGTTGTACTAGAACTTTTCCACAAAATTTATTGTCTTACACTTTAACTGTGTGACCACATGATCAATTTTAAGAAAAAGAAGCTTGGTGCCAGTTACTGAGCGGGCACCAACCTGAGCTAGCTGATTCAACTTGCGTACATCACATTCAATCACCACATAGGAGAATCAAATCACACTTTCTCTGACCATTTGCAATGTTGAGTCCAGTGGAAGAGGGATTACTCTCTTTTAACTGTGTGTCGACAAGCAGGAAGAAAACATTTGAATTTTGGTTTCAAACTAAGATTTTTCAAATCGATCGTGTGGTCACACAACTGGAGTGTAAGACCTCAAATTTTGTGGGAATATTTTAGCATGTCTGTAATTTCTACAGTTGAATTATTTTCAGGGCACACAGTGTATATAGTATGAATGGGGAAAGGAAGTTTCTCAGTTCATAAAATGAGCAGGTTAGTGAAGTTCATGATAGTGTCTCATCTGTTCATTTATTTTAGCTCCTTTTTTACAGGAGTGCTAGAGTAGTACTCCAGTGAGTTCTGGCAACACTTTACATCAGGTCATAAGACATTTTAAAATATAGCTAAACTGGAAAAAAAGTTAATTTTGAACTTGATTCATTGTTTCATAATTGTTAGAGAATCTGATTTACATGGCTATCTAATGAACTTAATTTGTGATGAATTGATGTTGTTATTTGGTAAATGTTGTGTTATGGCACTGAAGGTTATTCTTTCTTTTTGGGGATTGCAAATGGCAAAAAACTTCAAAGACAGAATACCCCTTGGGGAAAACTCCGTCAGGACAGACCCCCACTTCAGAAAAATGATATGAAGAATTTTAAAATCATAATTTTTATTGATAGTTTGTAGGTTAAAAAAAATTCTCTAAAATCTAAATATTTACATTCATTACATGATGAGATTGCAATAAGACATTAAAAGTATTGTATTGCTGCATAGATTGACACTTGCATAAGGAATTTATGGTTCAGACTGAATTTGCACAATCATAAAAATGAGCATCATGGAAAGGAATTCTATATCTTTGAAAAATAAAACAAAAAAAAGAATTTCTTTACGGAAAACGATATTTCAATCAAGTCTAGAGAGGCATGTCCCATGTAAAGCAGTGAGCAACTATGCTGAAAATGGAGGTCCTTTTGAAGTTCTGGCGGGCAGTATAGGATTTTGTATTGTAATGCCTGTTTTTGTGTTTGTGTGCATATCTCAAAAAAAAGGGTTAGAAAGAAAAGAAGATGAAGAACAGACACAATGGTCAAATGCCCCCACCCCTGATATCCCTACTCTGTATGCTTATTTTACTGTCATTCTAGACTTTACTAACCTACCTATCCCACCCTGACACTTTGAACAGTGATACAAAGGTACAGAGAGCACTACCTTGGCTTAGGTTGATCAAAGACTCTGATACAGGACTTGGTTACCAGTTGGTGTTGTCAGTTTCATATGGGAATAGGAGTAAGAAAAATAAGTCTGTCATTTTTATCGTGAGAAAATTAAAAATGAAACCACACTCACTCTCACTCAGTCCGTCTCTCTCATTCTGAACAAGCTTTTCTACAAATGTCTACAACATCATAATGCTACATCATAAATTGGAGGCAAAAAAAATGTGTCCATTTCATAATGGATTATTATTGTAAATCAAGCACTCTCCAAAAATAAATGAAAAAAAACAAGGAATCTTAGAAAAAAAGAGAAGAAGCTTTTTTGGATATGGCTACTGGGTCACACTAATCAATTTTTCAAGGCTCTGTGTCGAAAAAATATGGTTTACCCACTCAGACAGACAAGTAAAGAATATGTCACCACTTGGCTGTTCAGTTTCGGGCTTGAGTGGGCTACAGTGGTTCAATAATTCAGAGGCTAAAAATCCTAATCTATTATCACATTTGTTCTCTGATTCATGTAAATCCATTGTGTGGATAATGTTCTTTAATTTTTTGATACATAAAAAAGTATTAAGCTTTAAAAATGTGTGCTTAGAATACAAGGCCAGGTGAAAACACACCATTAAGTAAAAATGATCAGGTGAGAAGAAAAAAAAAATTTAATTTCTCCACTTACTTGAATTAGAAACTATCATCACAGGTTATAACGTTTTCAGGTTGGTCTGGAGGGCTATGTATGCATCATGTGTACAGACTGCACTAGTGGAGCTAGAGGGCTGAAAATTTTCAAAATTTACTCTTTATCATGTCTAGAGAAGACTTTTTTTTTTTTTTTTGACCAAAGTCCTAAATTTTTTTAGAGGGGGATTCAGTTTGCTACGTAAGTAGTTTATGTCCGATTGTGGTTTGAAAATTCAGGCTCTTTTAGTGATCATTGCCTTACAAAAGACAAGAAAAATAACTTTTTCATTGATCACCCCTTTTTCCAATTTTTCTAATCGATCACCTCTAATATGGTGTGCTGCCAGAAGACATTGGTTGCATGATTGTTTCTATTGAGTTACTAATCAGACTTATTTTCATCATGTTTCAATTCAGCTCTGAGGGTTGTCCTACATAGCACTTTTACTGAGGGGTTCTGCCCAGGGGAGTTTTGTCTGGACCCCAAGAAGAATATACCTGCTCTACTGAAAATGTTTGCAATTCTTTTCAGGATGACTTCTTCAAGATTCATCGGGGCTATACTCAAGGCATGTCCAAAAGAGGTAGCTGCCCAAGGCACCAATAATTTTAGAAACGTCTTTAAAAGATATTTTCATTTTGAATATTTTGTATCTATTCCCCCCCCAATTATCTCAGATAAAATTTTTCAGAGATATATCATGTTACACAGATTTAGATCATTGATCAGTAAAGAAATTTACGTTAAATCAAATGTTTTATCAATATTTCATCTTTGTTTTTATTTTTGATTGGTTGGAAATGATAGCTAAATACAATGGCTCCCAAGAAATCTTATGCGCAGAGACCCATCAATATGGCATATGGACCTGAGAGTAATATTTATTTTCTTTTGAAATAAAACTTTCATGCAAAAAGTGTCTTGAGGCCAAAGATTTTGAAGATGGATGTGGAGATACTTGGGAATGAAAAATGTTTACAAAAAAAACATTTCATTTCACATTAATCTGTTAAACTCACAATTTATGTTGATTCATAAATGATTGATTCATTTTGCAAATTCTATTAGTTCTAATGAATTTGTTGGGGTTTCTTAATTTTATCTTTAAACATTTTTATATTGTGGCCACCATAAAAAAATTCAATGAAAAAAATTGGCTACGAAGAAAGCCATAGTGAAAAAATATGATGATTTTGATTCTAACTTGGAAAAATGTCATAGTAAAAAATAGGTTATGTTGATGAAGTCAATTTTGAGGATAAGGGTCACCTTTACTTCATTTAGTAATAAGATTGGGAAGAGTAGACGATAAGTCATATTTAATTTATAATAATAAAAAAGTTATTATCAAATAAAGTTGATGGTGAAAGTCACATTTAATTCAAAGTAATGAAATTAGTAATACTTTTTCCGATCACCTTGCTAATAACAAGGATGAAATCTTGGGTCTATCAAAGGTAAGGAACGAAATAATATCTAACACCGCTTGATGATTCATTTCGTTTAACATTGTTGTCAGGTGAAACATTCTCTTCAAATTATTTCACGTCTGCATCTTGTTTTTCAATATTTTAATTCTGGTTTTTGTGTGCCATTCTTTTCAACCTTGATATCATTGTTATGAATTGAAAGAAGAGAAGAGAAATTGTGTAGATTAAGTGAGAAATCCTTACAAATCGACCAAAATTAGAGAAAACACTTCAAGACAAAAGAAGAAGAAATCATCCCGTTTGCTTTCTCTTTGTTTTTCTCATTGCATTTCCTCGTCTGAAAGGTAAGTGGACAAAATACAAAAACGATTTGTATTTATTTTGTTTTTTTAAACGAGTCTTTAGTCATCGTCTCCATTTTTCAATTTTGTTTTCATTCGGCTGTCAGCAACATAAAAGTTGAGAAAAAAATCTGGGTTGATTTCCTCTCGTCAGATATTTCGTTAAGGAATATTTTGAGATGATTACTGTTATACTGAGAAATTCTGTTATTTCGCCAAGAACGATGTTTCTTTTAGCAACACATTTCGTTAGTACAAAGGGTTCAATTTGAATCTTTCTCAACAGACACACATGCCGTTTTTTCCGGCATTTTAAACCATTGGCGATATTTGTTACGGAAGATCATACGCGTAAATTTCTTTTGTCTTGGAGAAAATATATATTTTTTATTGAAAGCATTTATCAAATGAGAGCAGGTGATAATACTGATTATTTTATTTTATTTTTTTTTTGTTTCACGTATATTTTCGACAGTGAGCGCTTGTTTAATTCATTGGACCCAAATTCTTTTTCTGTTACACCGTATTACGTTCATTGTTTTAATCAAATTAAAACTTTTCATTTTGTCTGAAAAAAGGGCAGTGGTGCACAATTTATGGACGGTGGTCCCTAATTGCATTGCTGAGTTCCACACATTCGCTCACTCAATGTTACAAACGGCGCACAAAAGTTGTGCGCCGTTTTTAACGCCGAGTGAGAGAGTTGAAAATTCATGGAAGGAAAACAGAAGTTAGTACATAGCAGGGCTCTTGACTAACCATTTCCACCACTTTCCCTGAACCATCCAGAAAGAAATGTAAACTGTCCAAATATTAAAATGTTCTTTACTTTATCATCTCTAAATGTTATTAGGATAATAGAAACACCATGAAAATGTCGAGGAAGTAAATAGTTGTGGCAGTGCTAGGTTCAAATGTTCCTTTCTGCAAATTATTTTGATTTTGATTTTTCTGGGTTCCTCAGATATATTGTGCCCCCAGAACCCTGGTATTCCTCATAGTTGTGAGTTCTGTGGCTTCCACACACTGCCTCAGATGATATTTATTTTGCTCCATTCAAATAAATTGGTTTTAAACAAAACTGAAAATTTCTTAAAGCTGTTGAGATACATCAATTAATTGATTGGTCAATTGGTAGATTGATTATATTATTGTTTGGAATAAATTGAATTATTTATTATCTTTAGGAAGAATTGATTAGCTATATGGTATTGCTGACGTACCCCAGTATAACAGGAAAACAGACTTCTGAAAGCTATCAAACTTGGGTCCATTGAATGAATAAATTGAAATGAAACAAATCTACTTGTATTTTTTTCATTTATGTATATCTTTATATTATCGTTACTTTGCAATTTAAAAATTTACTGGTTGCATTTGAAAGATCCATGTATTAAAACAAGTTGGAGAAAAACTTTCACACTTTTTCATTTTAGAAAAAAAATGTTTTCTTCAAAGTAAAAGAAATTATTGCCTATGGTCTTCCATAGCAAATATAGTCAATGGTTTAAATAGCTGCAAACAACATGATCCCTTTGCTGAAAGATAGCCAAAAAGTCATAATATACTCACAAAGGAAATTTGTAATATTTTATTTGATTTGATTTTTGATACTAAAATAAGTAACATCTCCAATTTATTTTATTCATGATTATAAATAAGTTTGTGTGAAGTAAATGTTGACAATAGAAATCACATTAAATTTCAAAGCAATAAAATTAGTAGTAACTGTTACGTCAGAGTGTCTTTTTAAAAATGGATTTTTTCTGTTTTTTTAATTTTCTTCTATCAATAAAAAATCTTCCTTATTCTTAACTATGTAATTTTTCTTCACTTCAATTTTTGTAAAATATGGGCTTTTAACAGCGAAAAAATAACTGAAAGTTAACGAATGTTTGTGTCAGCTCAAAATACCTCCAAATAAAATTATCCAATTTCAACGGCTTATTTTGCCAAAATATTTTTGATAAGATAAGATTTCAATTTATAAATTTTATAGTATTGAAACAAGATATATTTTTTAATGAATTGAGTAATAGTTTTCTTGCGACTTTTTTCTGGCCCCAAACCAAAATCTTGAACTTTTTCCGTCATACATACAGTATGAATTTCCCTTCTGGATACCAAATGGGCATGATGAGAAAAGAACAAATATTCTCAAACACATGTTAAAAACATTTATGAAAGGTTGAATACTTCTATGCTTCCTACTTAGGAGACACATTATTTTAAAATGATTACTATATAAAATAAAAACTTCTTTAATCTTGTCATCTTTGGCTGGATTTATAAGGTTTTAAGGCAAACGTTTTTCATGACCTGACTAAAATAACAAACTTGTCTGCGCTAGGGTCAAACTCCTTCTCTTTGTTAAAATTCAAAATGTAAACAAAACGATCAATTTCTCTGTACAATATTATTCAAAACTACATATTAGTATTTCCCGTAAGTGGGATTTGCAAAGTTCAGCAAAACAAGTCGGTCTGATCGGGCTCCAGAAGTGGGAGTGAATATGTCATCAGTTTTGTGTGTATCAGTGTATCACTGGTTTTCATGTATGATGTCACTGGTTTTTTGCCTGGTCATTGTCATCCACCATTGTTGTTAAATATGAAAATCAAGTCAAAACTCAATTGAAGGAATTTGACCATAACTATTTTCATCTTGTTCAAATTAGGCAGATGATGTGGCACTTCAAGTGGAACTTTTTCAAAATTGAAAAAAATGATCATTTTCCCGCTCATTGAAAAAAATGCTCTTTATACGTCTCTGAGCCAATTTTTAAAAAATTGTTTAGGAAATCTGTGAAGATGGAATAAAAAAAAATAATAGCCTCTGCCCTCCCACCTCAAATAAATAATTCAATTCTCTTGAAAAGAGGAGAGCAAATATTTTCTAAAGATTTTCTCTTTATGAAGGGAGCAGTTTAATGTAAAATATTGTCTATTAGCCAATATGGTAACTCATAGAGTACAAAAACTTTGCACCTTTCTGTATGGTATGTGTCCAGCTGTTGATACCACCAGTTTCAAAGTCTCTCATTACTTCTAACAAGAAAATTCATTGATCGGAAAAATTCATATTCAATGTTTGTATTAGGAATAAAAGTCTATTCAATTTTGCATTATAATGATGTTTGCGTAATGAATGTAGTTTACTTATATTTTAAATTAATAACTTGTTTGTAAGGCTCTTTGAGGAATTCTTTTCCCGCTAACTACTATTTTGAAATGATCTGATCTTTTCAAATCTATTATAAAAATAATTTTGCTTTGATGATGTATTGATAACAGTTGCAAACTCATTAGAACCTATGCTTACTGAAAAAACATATGGAAGGCCATAGATTTCCAATTTCCACTGCTAAACACAAATAGGAAAAGAAGATGAGTTATAAGCAAAGTTAAAACACTAAATATATTTCCTAGAAGTAGATAAAACCAATATAGTTTCATAGGCAATATGATCTATCAGATGTAATCGACTTACCTCAAACTCTGTTGATAATATGAATATACCAGGTTGTAAAGTACATGAGGCATCTTCAATTGTATTGAAATTCATAGAAATGAAAGAGAAACAAAATTGTTCATAAAATATAACCATTATGTTCATTCCTGTAATTATCTATGTTAGACTGAATGGTTATGCAATTTCACAGTGTTGTGAGTTTGATCCTTGGTAAATACTGCATTATTGTAACCCTGTGCTAGATTAAACTAACCTTAATGAAAAAAAAAAAACTGCATGTATTGCAATGTAATTTGAGTTCATATAATATTCTATGTTTCTAATGATATATCTTTTATTGCTTTTCATTCACAGATGTCCTGAAAAAATAGTTTGTGATATACGTACTAATCATTCACCATTTTGAAGTTAAGTGAATGAAAAGACTACATGAAAAAAAACACACTGGAGTGAAACCATTAGAAAGAAAATTGTGTGAATCATTTATTCTGAGAAAGCTGATTTAGTAGAATTTGAGTAAAACTCATCGGAAAAAACTGTATCTGTGAGTTTTGTGATTCTTTTTTTTTTTTTTTTCAACATAAGTCACATTTTTTGGTAGACATGCAAGGAAATACTGGTAAGAAACCATATTCTTGTGAAGTTTGCAGATTTGGATTTGCAAAAAATTCAGATTTGTTACGCCATATGCGAACGCACACAGGGGAGAAACCATATTCTTGTGAAACGTGTCGATCTACCTTTGCAGAAAAGTCAACTTTAGTGCGACATAGGAGAACGCACACCGGGGAAAAACCATATTCTTGTGAGAAGTGTGGATATTCTTCAGCAAGCAAATCAGCTTTGGTGTTACATTTGCGAACACACACTGGGGAGAAGCCATATTGTTGTGAAATATGTGGATATTCATCTACAACCAAATCAAATTTAGTGCAGCATATGAGAACACACACTGGAGAAAAACCATATTCTTGTGAATCATGTGGATATTCTTCAGCAACCAAATCAACTTTGGTTCAACATATGAGAACACACACTGGAGAAAAACCATATTCTTGTTTAACGTGTGGATCTACATTTGCACAAAATGCTCATCTGCTTCGACATATCAAATCACACACTGGAGAGAAAACATATTCTTGTGATACGTGTGGATCTACCTTTGCAGAAAAGTTTACTTTGGTGCAACATATGCGGATACACACTGGAGAAAAACCTCATTCTTGTGAAACGTGTGGATATTCTTCTGCATGCAGATCAGATTTGGTGAAACACATGAGAACACACACTGGAGAGAAGCCATATTCTTGTGAAATGTGTGGATATTCTTCTGCAACCAAATCAACTTTGGTTAAACATATGAGAACACATTCTGAATAGAAACTATATATTTGTGAAACGTGAATTTTCTTCTGCATACAAAGTTTTGTGCAGCATATAGGATCACTCAGTGGAGAGAAATCATTTTCTTGTCAAATGAGTGGATCTACTTCTATACAAAACAAATTGATCAAACACTTGAGAGAAAATATACTCTTGTGAAATATTTGAATCTGTTTCAGCTGAAAAGTCTTCTTTGATGCGACATGACAGCACACATTGGAGAGAAACAATCTCCATGCAAAGGGTGCGGCTCCTATTTTTCACAAGTCATGTTTTATGGAACAAACACTGGAGCTAAACAACATTTAATGTATTTTTCGACTTTTTCAAAGATTTTGCACAAAGAAAAATACTTGAGGAAATTTCTCTCTTATTGCTCTCAATTGATTAACTGGATAATCTCTGCTGTTAGCCCTCTGTTGGTCACATATTATCATGAACTGTCAGCTTGCTGCATTACTTGAAGTGCCCCTCTGCTGAAGCGAGATAGCTGCTTGTCAGTGAAGACTCCCTTACTTGACCGCAAATTATCCAGATCATTCTCAAGGATCTGACTTTATTAAATTTCTTTCCATATTTAAAAATCTCTGAGTTATTTCTTTTTCTAATTTCAGAAAACCAAGCAAATATAAACCCAGTTCTGTGTAATATTTTGTCCCCTATCAATGACAAAATCATCCAAAACTTTCAAAATGAATTAGTATTATTTCTTCTGATACGTGTTTGCTTTGTAAACAACTTACAAAATTATTTGTGAAAGTTCTTGATTTCGAGAAAATTAAATCAAATTTTCAAAGAGCTGTTTACAAAATTGATAAGAATCTGACTTTTTTGTACATTTTATCATTCAAAATATTATTATGACATTCATTATAATAGAATTGTATGCAAAAAGTTTATCAAAGAATATTATTTTGGGACTTTAAAATTATTTGCCCAGCAGTTGAAAAATTGAAAAGTAAGACATGAAAGTTAGAACTACATAGAAGAAAACATCCAAAATGAATATCTTCAGCTGGTGAAGCAATTCACCATTTGGATTGTGTGCATTGTTAACAGATTATTTTCTTGTATGTTTTTGAATGGGTCCTGAAATTCTAGTTTTGGTTGTCATTCCACAAATGAATGGACTATTTTTGTATTGAAGCATTGATAACATTCGGTCTATTCCATTTGAACATTAGACTCCCTTCTCTGCACAAAAGGATGTATTGTGAATGAGTAAGGAAAAGCCTACAGTGTTCCCAAACGAATGGATTCCTTTTTGCATTAAAGCAATAACAACATTTGATCCATTTCATTTATATACTATATTATCTCTTCTATACAATGGATGTATTGTGGATGAGGAAGAAGGTATAAAAACTATACTGTTCACAAATGAATGGTTCGTTTTTGTACTAAAGCAGTAGCAACGTTTGATACATCTCCTACACTAGATCAGATGTCAGCAAATGTCTTTTGGAGATGGGGCTGATCAGAAATGTTTTTATATCTTACTGGCTGAGGAGAATGAAAAATGTAACAATAACCACACACCTTTTTTCAAAAAAATTATTCTAATATTTTCCTTTCATATGAGGATATATACGTAGATAAATGAGAATTATGAAAATCTTTTGGGGGACAAAATATTGTTTAAGTGTAGTTCAAATTTGGTGATCAAACAGCAGGAATATGTAGTGTTAAAATATTTTTTGCTATAAAAAATTCATTCGTTCAAGGTCACTGCAGAAATGAGACTCAAAATGAGATTTGTTCAAATAATCTAATCTTTTCTTCCTATCTTTGATGTTGACACAATGTTTTGGACAATTCATTCTACAATCTCCTTGAGGTGCAAAATGTAGTATCCATAAGGAAAGAGAGTGTCTTCTATAAGCCTTTTCTAGTGTATCAAACAAAATTTAAACATTAACAGCAATGCTTGTGAATATTCTGCTTCAGCATCATGTTCAGTACAGCTAGTTTCATAATTCTTCAATGGAAAAATTCTTATTTTCTTTCTTTGTTAAACATAGAATTCTGTCTTACATCTCTGTTGAGCAGAGTAGAAAATGATGATGATCATTAACATATCAACAATCCAATTATGGAACCAGCGGTTGATGTTTAAATTTTCTGTTTGATATCTCATTTTTGCTTTGCAACACCAGAGAAAGAGAATTTCTTTCCTCACAGATATTTCATCTTATACCTGAAAAGGGCTGTAGAATGAATTAGAAGAAATTTGATTGTTCGAACAAAGGTTGGTAAGTTAATAACTCTCTTCAAAGTCATAGACGATACATTCATCAAATTTTCTTGTTCACTCATCAAAGATAGATAAGGAAAACTAGGAATTTTGTATGCAACATCACAAATTCAATGAAGTCAGAGGGTCAGACTTGCTCCATTGGCTAATGACCTCCTCTGCACAAGTGGATATATTATAGATAAGTATCAAGGAAAAACCTATTCTGTCCTTCAATGAATGAGCTCTGCTTTTGTATTGAAACATTGACAACATTTGATACGTTTTAATTACACACAAGACTATCTTCTCTTATCTTTATTTTTGCTAAATAATTCACTCGACAAAAGCATAAATATTCACTCTTTCAACTAAAATATTTGGTTGTTTGGAAAATAATGACCGTTTTTTGCTGTTTATGTAGCACTCAGTTATCAAGCTTTTTCACTTTACTAATTTGCCTTATATTTTCCATTATCATCACTCTGCCAATACCCAATATCTGTGACACTTCTCTTACGGTTTGGCATTAGTTGTGTCTTCAGTTGTTCATTTTCAATTGTAGATAAACGTCTTTTGTCCTCTTGATCTTGGAGACTCAACTCTCCATTACAAAACATTTGAAACCAATGCTGCAATCAGAGAGGGGATCTTCAACCCATCATAAGCCACTTGAGACGCATTGTGACCAAGTTCATACTCGTGTAAGAGGACTATAAGCAGCTCTTCTTTTTTTTATCTTCATATATAAAGGTCTACACATTCTGCAGATAACTCTGAAAATGAATGATGAGTATTAGTGAAAGCACATTTTAATCATTAAAACAAGTTATATATATATACACACTATAGTAGTAATGTAGGATGCAACTAAAAGTTGGTATTTAAAATCAGACATTACATTCCAAACAACCTAGTATATTTTGTACATTTTCAGTTTTACATGATTTCCTACACATTTCCATTCAGCAAATCAATTTAAAACTAACCCTATTTATGTACAGATCAACATTAGAAATGAAAATTGAAGTAAATTCAGAAAAACAGAATGTTATATTGCTGATTGCTCCATGAAAAGAAGTCTCCCCTTTTTTAATTTTTTTTGGAGTTTTCATGTTCTCTAATTTGGCAACCCGAGCCCACTCAGATGGTATGATGGTTACCACATTTTCCTCACATGCAGAGGATGGTAGGTATGATACCCGATATGAGCAAAGAGTGTAGAAAACTCATCAAATTTCCCTGTGCACTCAGCAGCTAATTGAGTATACTCTAAGCAGTGTGATTGGAGCGGAAGGCATATATCAACTGTCTTAGAGTTGTGTCCTTTTGAGGATAATGCTTTTACCCATCTTCTGAGATGTCTGGGAAGATTACGGCTAACTGAAACCCAGAAGGGTTCCACTTTCTGCAATGTAACAGAGGAAGCATTCACAAAAATTTGAAACTTAGCAAAATCATTCAATGTAAATCCTCTTCCTATTATAAACCAATCAACACATTACAAGAATGAAATTCAACTGAATTCAGAAAAGCAAAATTTCCATAAATATTGACAATGAATCAATTAGATTTATGTTGATTCATGACTGAAGTCGAAGTATTAGATTTACCAGTGTTCATTGATACTGAAACTAATTTGAAATGATGTATCCGTACGTCACATAAATGAATCCCCATAGCCCTTACGTCAAGCAGAACCAATTTTCTAGAAAATAGATCTTTCCTCTAAAAAGGATAAGATTTGGGCGTTGTTGGTCCAAAATAACCATTGAGACCCCAACATGCACTTTTGAAGGAAACAAGATATTTTTAGGTGGTGCTTATTGGTGTACATTCTCAAGGTTATAGCCTCAAAATATATTATTCTATACCTGCAATTAATGCATGAGTCCGGCAGAATATTAGATGGAGAGACGAACTAGACAAATTCAGAAAGTACTGGCTCTGCAACGCCCATGATAGAGAAGTGTAGTGAATCCTGGGGAAGGTCTATGTCCAACGACCGATGTTAAAAGACTGATGATGATATAGAAACTATTTGAAATGATTTCCCAACATTACATGGTTAATATATCATTCACTTAAGACAATATAAATTGAATAAACAATTGAAGAAAATGGGACTGCTGCAGGAATCGAACCTGTCAGTGATAGGGTAGCCACTTCAATGTAGCGATACTCTTGCCACTGAGCCAAACAGTTGCTGGTAATGCAAAGGCCTAAATGAGCTTCCTGTGATTTTCACAGTTGCTTTTATCATGTTTGATTACTTTTAAAAACTAAATTTTAATGATTTTGGTCTATAACTTTTTCTTTTCTTTTTTTATTGATATCAAAATTTCATTTTATAACTATGAATTAGATGAATAAATAAATATTACTTGCTTAATCAGAATTATCATTCATTAAAGTGAATCAAATAAATTGAAATACTACTCAATTTACCAAAAAAAAATATTTATGTAACTTCTTTTCCTACCAAGAAATCAAAGTTGTGACTTTTCTTCAATGATGATTTTTTCATACAATCATTTACTAATGGCTGTAGATGGACATTTTGAGTGGTTGTGATAAAAAGCAACTAGAATTAAGATGAAAAAAATACTTGCTAAAAATCAATCATGGTAGGATAATATTATCGTACTCTATTCAAGCCCAAAAATGTTTCCAACAAAATTATTGCATTTTGACAGAATCAAAATGGCTAACAGGAAATGAAAGAGGTAAAAATTCATAATGAAAAATTCAATGTTTTCAATAAGTAAAGGTAGGACTGACTAAGGTTTTCCTTGCAAATCAAGCACTACAAAGACCTGTGAAAATATTGAAAAGCGTTATCTCCCTGTACGACTAAGAATATCTGAAAGTTGCTAGATCTGGTTCTGTTTATTTTCTCCCCATCTCTAGCTAACTCTATTACTAGATTTATTAAGTACACTCAGAAAATCATACAAAGGCTCCTGAGTTGTGTGTTGAGCACCCAAATAATTGATGTTGGAATTTTATTCTAATAAATATATTATGTTCTAAAAACCATAGAATGCACTATTTCAGTATTACCTGGATAAGTTTGTGGTTCGAAATGTTTTGACAAATAACAACAGGTATAAGACATTTCAAATAATAAAAGCCTTGATTTCTGATCAATATGTTGTTTGAAAATGGAGGTGGAAAAACAATAAATTATTAGCTTTTATTTTCATTATTATGTTATCTGATCTATATAAAGAATGTTTGAAAATCATACAAAGGCTTGACAAATAAACCAATGTTTAAATTTCATTTTAATAGATATATTACTTGAAGATGACTATAATCATACTTTTTATTTCTTTTCAATATTGTACTTATTTCTGAACAAGGTACTGTATGATTATACTTTTCTGGGCCTTTGTATGAATTTCAAAGTGTACTTTACTATTCGGGAGTCATTGTATGATTTTTCGAACCTACTCAACATACTAAGCAATGAATTTACCTGGAAATTAAAAAAAAAAATCTAGCTATTTTTAGCCATAATGGGAAATAATTTTTCAATATTTAACGTCTTTTTAGTGGTTGATTTGCGAGGATGAGCAGACCCAGTTCTACTTCTAAATTTAAAAATATTCCAATGAATAATGTTTAGAATTTGATGAGAAAATTGATTTATTTACGACCCTAATGATATTGTTATCAGTGCAATCGTTGAACAAGATACGAAGCTATCGACATTCGCAAGAACCTGGTACTCAGAGGCCATCACCAAGGCCCTTATCCCATGAAGAAATATATATATATATATATATATATATATATATATATATATATATATATATATATATATATGTATTGAAGAAACGAAATATTTCGACCGCTGCTGATTGTCGGAAAATACCGATAATTACCGAATCCCATTCGGGTTTCTAATAAATTCGAAGTCAACTTGTTTTCACGACAGTTTGAAAAAGAGATCAAAATTTGAATCTGAAGAATTACTTTCGGATTTAGACATCTTTAGTCGCTGAAAAGCTTCACTTCAGGTAAATTAACATTTTATCCATCTTTTTACTTATTGTTGGGTCGGTTCTATTTGCCTTAATAAAACCAATATCGGTTATCTTTCTGTTGTTTTGGCATTTTAAACTATTGGCAATATTCGCTGCTACGGAAGATCATACGCGTAATTTTATTCTGCTTTCAAGAAAAGTTTGTAATTTCAGATAAAGATGTACTATTTATATTAAAAGCTTACTAAAAATATTAGAAACGTGAACATTCAATAATAATTCTTTTCTTCTTCTAAAAAATATTTTTCTTAATTGAATGAATAAATTTGTATAAACAAAACATATTTCTTATAAATTCAAAAGTGACCAATAATGGTCATATTTTGACTGAAGTGTTTCGATTGCGAAACTTGAAACGTTTTAATATACGAGTTTTTCAAAACTTCTAATTATTACTTTCAATTCACGTGTTGATAGAAATAATTCATATATTTATTCATATGTCGAAAGGAAGCTGTTGCCGAAAACGAAATTTTATTAAAAGCATAAGAAATTTATACGAATTATCTTCCGTAGCGAATTTCGCCAATTATCCAAAAAAAAAAAAATAACAGTTCTGTCCATTTTTCTTTTTTTTTTTTTTTTTTTTTTACCGAAAAATTTCACCCCCCCCCCCCGCATCAAATGAGACGTCATTGAAAAATTGAATAATCTCTGATTTATAGAAAACCCCTAAAAATCCCAACGTGTTCACGCTTCCATTAATTCGATGATTCTCTAAAAAATCATATTTATAAACTTGAACCTCTTTCGTATGAAAGGGGGATCAATTCGTGAGTAATTCTAGTTGTAATTCAACCCCCAATTTTGGGCCACCCGAATCCTTGTTCAATATTCAGAACATTTCCCCGTCGATTCTGTCGTATTTTCCTTCTCCGTTTTTTCCTTTTTTTTTGTTGTTGTAAATCACCCCACCCACAATTTTTATTATGAAATATTTGTTGAAAACCTTGACAAAACCCATTTTGCCCTGCTCTCTTTGAACACAAAATGTAAGGAAATTAATTTCGAAATATTTTGAGTAATTTTCATTGCATTTAAAACATTAAAGCATAAAGTAATTCTTCTGTAATGAAGGATGATCTGTTTTTAATAAATTTTTATTGTAAAGTGATGTACTTGAAGTTACTTATGAATCTTTTTCTTCTTCTTGATATTTACAAGGTTGCAAGATATTTCGGGTAAATGTCAAGCTGAGCGTCTTGAGGGGGATGATTTTTTTTTCAAGGTAAATTAAGGTAGATAACTCTAACAAAACATTACAAATAATCATTGGGGAAAAATGCAAAAAATATGAACAGCTCATTATGAATTGAATTTACTTCATTGCGACAATGCCGCCATTTAAATGACACCAATACAGAATAATTAAACAAAGGTAATAAAATCATGAAAATGAAATAAAATTGGTTCCAGATATTGAGTACACACATATTCTTATATACGTTCGGTTTACACGAGGTATCTTTCTTTATTTGTTTTTGTTTTTTAACCATATTTAGGGATATTTCTCAAAAATGAAAAATTTCCTGATGACATGAAGATCATACTCATTCAAATCGTCAAAATTGGAAAATAAATCTTATTTCAACCATCATCTAGATGCACCTGGATACATCCTCTGTGATACTATAAACCTGGGTTTATCAGCGTTTTTAGTCTCACAACATCAAAGCCCCTTGCCCAGGTGACTGTGACAGTGGTAGGCTACAGTTGTCCTCTCCTCACCATGCACTTAGAATCACAAGTGGCAGTTCTATGCTTCAGATCAATCTAATCTGCACACCAATAGTATGACAGCCAATGGTTGTAATCAACAGGTTTACACTGTCGTGCCGTGTACATTTAATGTGGCAATATGAGTCATCTAAAAGAATGTTTTTTTAAATTTATGATGTACTATTAATTTCTCCTGATGAGTTCAAAGTGTAATTTTCTCCCTGTATTGTAATTTTTGTTAGTTGGAGTTGTCTCCCTCGGTTTGTTTAGAAAGAGTTACCTCCTTCGAAAAAGATATCACCCCAACATGCTCAATTCGCATCTGATCCCAACTCGTTATTTATGTAAAAATTTTCCCGTTCTCATAGTTTTTAGACCAAACCTTTCCAAGGCCGATTCGAAACGCTGGCTCTGCCACAGATGATAGATATCATTAAATGAGGGATCAGTTTTCAATAAATGTTTGTTGTAAAATGATCCATGATGTTATGAGCGTTTTTTTCCTTTCTCTTGATGCTGACAAGATGTAAGTTGTTTTGTTGGCATTCAAAGAATAATTTCACTGGTACTTTAGTGAATGTTAATAACTTCCTTATTCAAATTCCTTCGATGAAGCATTCTTTAATTTTTCCTATCGCAACTGTTGGGGTCGACGTAGGTTCCTTCAGTTTTTAAGTGATTGTGGCTGGCTATGTATTTATGTATACAAACTACACTGATGGAGCTGGAGGGCTGAATGTTCAGACATCACAACTTATGTCTAAAAAAAACTTGGTTTTTAGTGGGGAGGCTCAATTTATAATGTAAACTTATGCTAAAGTTGTCCTTTAGTTTGTGTCCGGCAGCAGTCATGTTCATTTTTTTCTTCTAAATTCAGACATATTCAGTGATCATGTGCTATCCAACAAAAGATGAAAGAAGCAACACAATAATTGATCACCCTTTTTTCTAATTTTTGTTGGGATATTTTCAGGTGCTTCAAGTGTCATCATATCCACCGAAATATACAGTAATTATTAGATAATAATACAGTAATAATTGAATTCTAATAAAATTAAAATTATTTATCAAGTTGACATGCAACTGAACGGTCAAGTACTTTAGCACAAAGCGACCAATTTTTAAAAATAAAATGTAGCATATACATGTTTTGAATTTTTCACCGGACAGAAAGTAAGGATCCAGTTTAGCATTATAACTACAGAGTAAATAGAACCTACTTTTTGAAACCCTTGAAAATTTTTTGTTTTGCAAAATCCACAAAAAGTACTTTGAGATATTTTAAAAATACATGGTGTGTCTAAGCATGAATTTGCCGTCTGCTATGAGGACAAACAAGGAAAAAAATGAGCAAAACAGAAAGGGAGCCAAACACCTTTTCCATTTATGGTTTGTTTACAGAAAACATTTTCAGTGATTGATTTCCCCCTCTGCAAACAATATTATTCATTTTTCAATCATTTATATTACTTTTTTTTTTTTCTCTTATATTCTTAATTCTCTTCCTATTCACCATATTACCGTTATCATTTTCCTGTGTGGGGAAAATTTAATCAACAGGAATTCTCTTTTTCTCTCTACATGCTAATTTTGAAACTATGGCAGAAAATCAGGGCTAAATTTTACATTATAGTCAGTTCTTCAAGACATTAAAAATATGCGTCCTGTCAAAATTTGAGAATCGGAATTGGTAAAAAACTATGCTGCTGTGGCTTGCATTTGTACAGAATTTGTTTAACCATTTAAAGAAGAAAAACAAAATTTTAGAAAACTAAGGCCGGTAAATCGAGAACATTTACCATGCGCTTTGTACTTGATTAAGAGTCTCAGTTCCAAAATAAAAATTAATTTAAAAATTGTTCTTTATTCTATTTTTTCTTCACTCATTCATTTTTAGAAAATTCGAGGATAATTATTGTGAGAATTTTTTTGAAAAATGTTCAGGAAAACCCATGTAGATGTCTTACTTTGAAAAATATGAAGAAACTAGTGTGTTAAGTGGCTCAGATGCATCAATATAGTCAATCAATGAGTTATTTTTGCTGTCTGACTAACTTCTCTTCCTTTGAAACAAGGCACAACTGTATTGTTACTACAAAATCCTTCAAATATTTATGTAAAATATTCAATATCTTATTACTTGTTATTTGTGACCAAAACTATATCAAAAATATTTGTTTGAGATTATAGTTCTTTCAATAATGTATAAAATGTTTATGGGTGGCTAGATTTTCTTATTGAAGTTGTTGAAAATATTGTTTATAAGTTTGAAAATAGTCCAAGTGACATTTGAACAATTACTTTTTTTATATTTATGTTATGACAGCATTTTAGTCAATCCATTGTAGAGGTTTCCAGAAGGAAAGAGAGGTATTTTTCCTTTACATCCTTTAAAACTTATTTCTCTAAATCCAAATCCATAGTATTTCAGGGTTGATATAAAAGATTCATTGAAACAAGGCACCAAAACAACTAAATGGTTTGAGGAAAAATCACCAGTGTCAGTGGGCTCATATGCTCAAATAAAATAAGATGCTAGAAAGAAAATGATGTTGTAATTTTGAAAGTTATTCTGTTGTAAATAAATGAATTCATTCTCAGCCAATTGCTAATGAGTTTCTACCCTTTGTGCTTTGATAATGGTTGATAGATTCCTAATTATGAAACATATGTCATCAAAAGTAAGAATTTTCTAGAAGCATCCTCTTTTTTCTCTAAAAGGCTCCGTCCCTATATTGTTTCTCTCCTGTACCAAGTCAAACTCACTTGAAAGATCTCGCGTGATAAGATGCATCTTATTTAGGAAAAATCTTCCACTCAGGGTCACGTAATCTGGCAATAGTTAAAACTTTGTTTGAAAATCAACTGTCGGTGGGTGCCACCGTGAACTCTCGGTTGCTTTCCTATTCAATTGAGCAACCATCTCAGCCACCAAGTATTCTATATACTTACACAAGTGTTGGGATAATATTGCTTAATGTTGTTCATTTTTCTTCCATTCACTAAAAATGAAAGACTTGTAAAATCATTCCCATTTTTCCATTTCAGACTGTCAGTTTTTCTAGAGGCAATGCACCATATTCTGAACAAGTAATTCCAATTTGTTGAAAATTCTCTTAACAATTTGACTCTGATACCAAATATCTTTGGATGTAAACAGGATCGAAAAATTAATATAGCTGATCCCACTGGAGAAACTACTGTTTTGTGTGAAGTGTACAGAAAATCTGATTTCTGATTTTTCAAAACCTCACAGCAGAAAGTTGTTTTTCAACAAAAATATTTGGCAAGTATTTTTTAGAAGGAAGTCATGAAGAAAATGCAGAGAAAAAAAGATGCAATTTCACTAAAATAAGTGTGACAATCTTTCTCCTCTTAAAGTACGTCTAAAAGATCTTATGGAGACAGATACTGCAGAGACTCTATTTATGTGTGAAGTATGTGGTAAAGCTTGTAGTTCAAGCGATGGTTTGGAGAAACACATCTTGATGCACAGTGGACCAGCTCGATCTTCTGAAAAAGAATGTGTCGGTTTGAAGAATCAGCAGCTGGTTCTTGACAAGATCCAAACTGGAGAAAATTCATTCAATTCCACTACAAACCAGAAAAGTCGTACAAGATCTCAAACCGGAGAGACCCAAATTACTTGTGAAATATGTGGTAACAGTCTTTCTAAGAAATCTAATCTGAAACTTCATATGCAGATTCATACTGGAGAGAGACCTTTTATTTGTCAAATATGTGGTAAGGCTTTCAGAGTGAAGTTTAGTTTGAATGAACACATGCGAACTCACACTGGAGAGACTCCATTTTCTTGTGAAGTATGTGGTAAAAGCTTTTCACAGAAATCTTGTCTAAAAGATCATGTTCGAATTCATACTGGAGAAAAGCCTTTTATATGCCAAGTGTGTGAGAAAACTTTCAGGGTGAAATCCCATTTGAATGATCATGTAAGGACTCACATTGAAGAGCCTCCAATTTCATGTGTTATATGTAATAAACCTTTTCTTTCAAAGTCATCTTTGAATTACCACATGAAATCCCACACGGAAGATAAAAAATTTGTTTGTAAAATATGTGGTACCGCTTTCAGGATGAAATGTACTTTAACTGATCACATCAGGACCCACACAGGAGAGACTCCTTTTACTTGTGAAGTATGTGATCAACGTTTTTCTAAGAAAAGTAATCGGGATAGTCACGTGAAGATTCATACTGGAGAGCGCCCTTTCAGTTGTGAAATATGTGATAAATCTTTCAGGACAAGGGCCAGTTTGAATGATCATACACGAATTCACACTCTAGAGACTCCGTTTTCTTGTGAAGTATGTGGCAAAAGCTTCTCACAGAAGAGCACGGTAACAGTTCACATGCGGATTCATACTGGGGAGAGACCTTTCCCTTGTGATGTATGTGGTAAAGCTTTCAAGACCAGGTCAAATTTGAATGATCATATAAGAACTCACACTAGAGAGACTCAGTGCCGTATCAACCCTGGAGCACCGGTCTCAGACACCCAGACTCAAAAAAACCCCAGGGTGGATTTGGAAGATCCCAAGTAGGCTGTAACCTGAAAAAAATATTTACATAAACCATTTGGCTGTTGTGACCAGCTAGACGTGATATGAATCCTTTTGCTAGTTAGTGTGTAAATCTGCTCTGCCCCAGGGCTGTGAAAAAACATTTCAAGTGTGTTAAATCATCTGAATCTGCTCCGTTTCATATTGTTGGCTCATACACAGGGTTTCATGGTAAATAGTAATCAATTTAGTTATTTTTGGTGGGGCCCAAGTTGACCTAGGCCTCAGGCACCAATCGAGCTTGATCCAGCCCGAGAGAGATTCCATTAAATTCAAGGTAAAAGATTTTTGTGCAGAGATCACCAGAAAGCTCATATAGATACTTGTGCTGGCTAGGGATTTTTAGTTGTGAGACATTTGGTCTAATCATTTGATTCAGTAATTTGAATGATAGTTTTAAATCTTCATTCAAGAATACAGACTAGAGACACCACTTTCCTTTGGCATAAACATTTCATTTCAAGTCATATTTGTATCACCATATCAAGTCCATATTGTAGAGTAACTAATCTCTTCTGAAAGTTGTAAATATTTATTGTTGAAAGGTACTAGAGACACCATATTCACATGTGATGTACGGCAAAGCTTTTTACTCGTACGTAAACGTGGAATGTCATTTGAAAACTCGATGGAGGGTGGAGTGGAAATAATTTTTCTTAAATTTCAGAAAATGTCTGGTCTATTCCCACTGCTGGACACAAACTAAAAGACTGTTTTATCATAAATTGATATTGTAAATTGGTCCCACTACTAAAATATTTAGGAAAATTTTTCAAAAGACAAAATGATTTTTCCTAGGCATAATGAAGAGTAAATGCTATAATTTTCAGCCCTCTAGCTCCATTAGTACAGCCTATATGTGTAACACTTGACATATGACAAGTGTATTGGTATGGATTATGGTTAATTTGTCAATATACAAGTGAAATGACAATATCAGAAGGCCATGCTATACAAATGATTTAATTTGACATTTTCCACGGCCGGCTTTATCAAGGATGTGGAGCTACGCAAGAAATATTTCTTTTATAAGGAGTCCGTAACTTGTAGGGGATGAGGGATACTCAGAAATCTCCCTAATTGATATTCACGCCCTCTACAAGTCACAGACCAATTAAAAAAAGGCAGTTTCTTGTATACCTCCGCATTCTTGATAAAGCCAGCTCTGGCAAAACGTTACATCAAATAAAAGAAATTATCTGTACAGCATAACCTTCTGATATTGTCATTTCACTCTCATACATTGACATAAAGCCAAAGATCTTCAGGTCAATTGCCTGTACAGGTTAGGTGGCTATCATCTGAAATTTAATTTTATTAAAATTTTGATGTATATTTGTTAGGTTTTAGGTACTACACTTTTTTTGTTCACATCTTTCACTCCACCCTATTGGAGTTATCTAATAGATTTACAAATCAACTTTTTTTCTAAGATATTTTTCATTCTTGAATTTCATGAGAAATATTTTTGTTTTCGAAAATAAAATCTGAATAAGCATACATATTATTCCAGAAATGTTCTGGAAGTTTTGGTGCTTCTGTAATTTATTCAACCCAAATTTTGTGTCATACTTCTTCCTTATTGTTTTTGCATCAGAATTCTCTTGTGTGTAATAATAGGTTCAGAATTTTAGAAAGAATGGCTAAAAAGATTTCTTCTGCTTTTGATTCAATACTGTATATGCCAGCGCATAAGTCTACTTTTTAAGTGTGGAGTATTTTCTCTAATGGATCATATTTGTCTGTTCGGATCATATGTGCTCGTCATTCTGATGGACACCATGCTGCTTTATGTTTGAGTATTGAATATTGAACTAAACTTGAATTAATACCTTAGGTTCGGGGTCAACTTATATGCCATCATCTATGGTAATTGATCATCTTTTAAAATATTTTTTCTTCAAATGCTTTTGCATTTATACAATAAAGTCCATTATAAATATCTGGTCAATCCATAAGCCCATATTTATTTTTTATATGCACTTAGATGAATTAAAATTAAAGTTCTAACATAGCTCAACAAAGAGAAATGCCAAGGATTTTGAGGATGCTGAATCAAATTATATTAGTTTTGCTAAGTTGGCTCTATTTTTTACTCAAATATAGTCTGCTACAAAGTTACATTTTATACTCTTAAATGAGGTCCTGGAACTTTATGATGAAAGTGAAAGTAAAATTCCAGCTTTTAATCTGACGTCCATTAGATGACCAAATATGTAAAGATAAATTTAGTTACAAATGTGTATTAATGTGAAAATGAAAGTTGTTCGGAAACCTGAGCAGGCTGGATTTTCAAATATAGGGGCATCTATTTTTTCAAAAATAGTCAATCTAGCAACACTGTTGGCATATCTGGAATCAGTGCCCCTAATTTAGCCCTAAAATTGCTCTAATATCTTTGGCAATATAATAAATGTTAACCAGTGTGATGTAATCACCATTTGTATCTTCAAATATCCATTTTTCCAGTGATCTATCAACACCATTTTCTTGAAAATTTTGAGACAATAGATTTTCTAATTCAATTCAGTTTTGCAACTCTTTACCTGTCAAATAAGTTTGCAAACTTTTGAAAAGATAACTGCTCAGGGCAATGTCTCAGAGTTAGGAGTATGTTTCCAGTGGAAATGTTTCAACTGCAATGCAACGAAGCATAGGTAATTATGCATTGGTCCATCTCAAAATGAAATCAATAATTCCATAAACTATTGTCCACTTTTTCATGAAATTCAATGAGAACTTGAAGCGTTTTTATTGAGGCAGTCATGAGATTTTGGTGTGGACATATAACTACGATGTAGGGTATATAATCGTAAATGGATCGGTCATAAAATTTGAACACTTCATTCATAGAGTCCACTCAAACTTCAAGTGGAATTTATGAAGAACCTTTGGCTATATCATGGGGACAGACAGGAGCAAATCCAGAAATGTAGGAAGAGAAAAAAGCAAAAGTATTGCCCAATCAGAAAGGAATTTCTGGATCTAATTCAAAATTCAGTCAACTCTTCTCTACTCCATTACTCACCTTTCGACAAAATTTCATTAAATATCCATCCGGAAATTTTGGAGATGGACGGACAAGAGTGAATAAAGAAATGTGCATTAAAAAAACATGAGTATCTCTCAATCAAAAACAAATACCAGGATCAACTCTAAAATTTAATAAACCTTTTATCATGATGTATCTTACCTTTCCACAAATTCAATTGAAATTCATTGAGAACTCTTAGTCGACAGACAGGAGTGAATACAGAAATTTTTGGGAAAAAAAAATGGAAAGATATTTTTGCTTTTTCTCTTTCATATTTGCTCTTGTGTCTTCATAAATGTCAATGAAATTTTATGGAAAGTCAATCACGGGGTAAGGATGAAGTGATTGAATTTCAGGGTGGATCCAAGTATTCATTTTTGATTGAAAGATATTATTCAGTTGTAGTATTTTATATATTGCTGTATTTGTTTGTGTCTGCATGCACAGTATCTCCGAATGTTCTAAAAAGATTTCAATTAAATTCTGCGGAAGTTTTGGCCACATTGTAAGGAAGAATTGATGAAATTGGGGTGGGGGGGAATCCGGGAATTTGCTCTTGATTGGCAGATATTTTTTTGCTTTTTTTTTTTTTTTTTTTTTTTTTTTTCAAAATATTCCTGTATTCATCTGTCTATCCATATATCTTTGAAAGTAATAGATGAATTTTGATGAAATTTTATGGAAGGTTAAGGCACAGGGTAGGAAAGAAGTAACTCAATTTTGGAGCAGATCCAGGAATTAGTTTTCGATTGAGAAATTCTTTTCTGCATTTTTTTTTTCCTACCTTCCGGTCCACACAATATTTCCTAAAGTTCTCAATGAATTTCTATTAAATTTTGTGGAAGTGTAAAGCTCGCATTAGAAAAGATGTGATCAAATTTAGGAGCGGATCCATGAATTCATTCCTGATGGGAAGATCTTTCCTTTTTTATTTTTCAAAAAATTTCTGTATTCGCTCCTGTCTGTTCCCATGATATCTCCAAAAGTTCTGAATGAATTTCAATGATTCATTGAATGGAAAAATGTGGTTGAGAGGCAAGAATGATAACAATAGATTAGTTTTTTAGATATTGCCAATATGTGATTTCATGGTAGCAATCTCGGTTAAAAAAGGTGAAAAACTTCCACACTCAAAATGCTATCATATTTTTTTCCAGCTCTGCAGTAATAGACTGGAAAAATCATAAAGAGAATTTGCCCCTAATTTAGTACCAAAATAATGTTTGACTCATCCACTATTTAATCGGGAAATGATTGCAAATCTTTGAAATATTTGGAAAGAATCTGCAACTTTGATTTTAAGTAAGAAAAAGTTTAGATTTATAATAAATTTATAACAATGAATAGGTAATATTTTCATAAAATATATATTTTAAATATATTTTTGATTTTTCTTTATCATCATTTAATTTAAGATTTTTCTTGGATGCTTTCCTACTGTTTTTGTTTGGGTTTCTGATTAAAATTACACCTTTTTAAAGATATAGTTTTCTATTTTAGTAACTTGGTAATGATTTTTTGAGTTAAGAGAATTTGCCATATTGAGAGGGATAGGGATACTACTATACTATTTATCTCTGTTCATCAGATCCTCTCAGCTTGGCAAATTGCAGCATAAGGCCATTAAAACTCACAGAAACCTATGTAAAGTTATGAGAATTGAGTGATATATCTTTAAAAAGGTGTGATTTTTAATTAGAAAACACCATTTTATTTTGTTTTTACTACTTTTCACCTTCATCTTCAGTATTTTCAAATAGTCTAGTCAAGGAGTTCAATTTGCAATGTAAGTTTATACTAAATTGATCCTTAAGTATGCGTCCATGCTTATTTTTGAAAATTCAGACTCTTCAGTGATCATGGCCTAACAAAAGGTGAGCGAAGTAACTTATTCATTGATCATCCCTCTTCCCAATTTTCTTATTGATCACCCTCAACATGGCATGCTGTCAAAAGATTTTGGTCACATGATGGTTTCTATTAAATGACTAAACAGACCTATCCTTTGTTATTTTTCACTTTGTTCTGACAATATAACAATGTAAGTTTTTGCTCATTCGTTCATTGTTTCTCTCATCTTCAGTTGAACTTTTTCTTAATTGTAAAAATATATTTACCTATATTTTCAGATTTTTAACATGGATTTTGACTCTGTATCTACGAAGAAAAACCTCAAGACGAAGGTTTTTTTGTAAAATGTTTTTTTTCAAATCAAAACACTGTTAATAAGATGGAGATGAAGCCAATAAATCAAATGGAATTCCCAACTTTTTCTTGTGAATTCTGTGGGAAATACTTTTTTCTGACACATAAGTTGAAATCTCACATTCAAATGCACAAAAAAAAGACTGGATTTTTTTGTGAGGTATGTGGCAAATCTTTTACCCAGAAGGGAAGTCTTAATATGCATTTCAAAACTCATACCGGTGAGTTTCCTTATTCTTGTGAAGTGTGCAGTAAAACTTTCCCCAAAAAAAGTAAACTGAAATCTCATTTTCGGATTCATACTGGAGAAACTCCATATTCTTGTGAAGTGTGTGGCCAAGCATTTTCTCACAAGGGTAATTTAAAAATTCATTTGAGAACCCACACTGGAGAGACTCCATACTCTTGTGATGTATGTGGCAAAACATTTTCCTATCTCAATACCTTGAAATCTCATCTGAGGTTTCATACTGGAGAGAGTCCTTTTACTTGTCAAGTGTGTGGTAAAACTTCAGGCTTAAAGGCCGATTTAAAGAAGCACATGAGAACTCATACTGGGGAAACTCCACATTCTTGTGAAGTGTGTGGCAAAGCTTTTTCTGAGAAGAGTACTCTGAAAGTGCATATCAGGACTCATACTGGAGAGACACCATTTTCCTGTAAACTGTGTGGAAAAGCTTTTTCGTTGAATTATACTTTAATTCAACACACAAGAACCCACACTGGGGAGATGCCTTTTTCATGTGAAGTATGTGGCAAAACTTTTTCTCAAAAAGGGACCATGAGACGTCATTTGAAAACCCATGCGGGAGAGACCCCAACCTCCTGTGAAGTATGCAATGAAACCTTTTCTCGCCTTGCAACTCTGAAATTTCATATGAAGACTCATCTTGCAGAAACCCCTTTTACTTGTGAAGTGTGTGGTAAAGTTTTATGTTCAAAGGCGAATTTAGTTAACCATATGAGAACTCATACTGGAGAGACACCATTTTCTTGTGAAGTATGTGGTCAAGCTTTCACTCTGAAACACACTTTGAAAGTTCATATGCACATTCATACTGGAGAAACTCCATTTTCCTGTGAAGTTTGTGGGAGAGCATTTTCAAGAAAGAATTCCTTAACAATTCATTTGAGAACTCACACTGGAGAAACACCATTTCCTTGTGAAATATGTGGTAAAGCATTTGCTAGAAATAATACATTGAAAATTCATCTGAGAACTCACACTGGGGAGACTCCTTTTACATGTGAAGTTTGTGGAAAATCTTTTTCTCATAAAAGTGTTTTGAAATCTCATCTAAGAATTCATACTGGAGAAACTCCATTTCCTTGTGAAGTGTGTGGGAAATCTTTTTCTCGGAAAAGTACATTGATAAATCATGTAAGAACTCATACTGGAGAGTATCCATTCATTTGTGAAGTGTGTGGCAAAGATTTTTTAAAAAAGTATAATCTCAATATTCATATGAAAACTCATTTCACAACTTCTGTTCACTGATTCCTTTTCCCATATCACTAACTCCTTCATAGCTCTGCACATTTTAATATGATAATTACTCATCTCAAAATTACTGAACCTAATCATGGAGAAATGAATCAACTTATTCAATGCCAGACCAGTTGACTGACAACTGAAAGGCTAAAGACGAATGTTTGTTTAATGGCAGAGGTAGTTGTATGAAAACAACTTCTCCATCATGGAGAACTCATTGAAGACAGAATATTCTGGGGAGCACTCGGAAAGCCCATACCACTCCCAACACTCTTGACAGTAAAAATTGAATGAAAATCACTTGATATATAGCTACAATGAAGAGGTGACTAAAAATATTCTTGAATCGGCCCCAATATGTAATCACTTCTTCCTTAGCCCATCGTCAACCCTTCAGCAAAATGTCGTTGAAATCCATGGAGGACTTCTGGAGATACTGTGTGGACAAACATGCATGAATATCTTTAAAAAAAATGTAGAGAATATCTCTCAATCCAAAACTTAAATCCTGGATTTGACCCCCAAATTAACCAATTTTTCTTTCCCCAATGGCCTGCCTTTCGAGAAAATTTAATTTGGAAATTGGAGATATTGAGTAGACTGTCAACAACCAGGGCCGATTACTATGTGGGTAACAGAATTTTCGCTGTTACTATCTGGGTGTGTCAACTAATGTTTTTCAAAATTTGGTGATGAGACAAAATGCAGGGAAGTGTGGATACTTGCCTTTTTGTGGATGATCATTGTAAAGTGCATGGTCAATTATGTAGCAAATGCTATGGGGACCCCTATTTTCAAGGACTTCCCCTCCTACTATAGTACTATACTGCCTCCAACTTTCTTCGTCAATTATCATTAATTGGAGTTAGTTCAATGCAGTAATTAATGGGAGTGTAGTATCTGTGATAATTATATATGTATAAATACAAAGGTATTTGAAACTGAAGTCATAGCCTCTGCATGAAGATCAAAATGGAAAAGTAATACTATCACTCAAAAAACAGACTTATTTTTCTATTATCTGACTTGATAGCAAAAAGGGAAAAAAATACTTCGTGTCTTAATATTTATGTGTATTCAAAGAACAAAATTAGGCCTGCTTTATCTCATATGATAGAGGCTCTGTACTTGCTGAATCTGACACTGAACATAAGGGGTTTGTTTTCATTTTGTCAATTCTGTAAAAAGAATGATAGAAATTTATATTAAAGTCAAAATTTGGTTTCTTATGCATTTAATTCATTTCTTTCTTTGGTCGAATTTTAGTTTCCATGCTTAAAATAGAGATAACACCTGTTAGCCTTAAAATGAACTGAGGCTTGCAGGATTATCTCACCTTGAAAAAAAAAAAGTAAATAGATTATATTATTGCTTCAAATAATTTTGTCTCGATTTGTGCGCTGTTCTTAACATGGAGTGGGCAAAACTGTAAAGGTTTGTCTGGAAGTGAAGTTATTTTTACTTATTTGATTGGTACACTGTTTTTAAGATCGAATGGGCAAGTGCGCAAAATGTTGGAAGGTTTGTATGAAAATACAGTAGTTCCTCAAATTCTGCAGCGGGTTGTTATGTAGACCCTTCTCCCCATGAAACTGAAAATCCATGAATAATCCTGCCTCTTCCAACTTACATATTTTGCTTCCAAGTTATGAAAATTCAGACACAAATGACTGACTAATGTAAGAATAAATATAAATTGATGATCATTTATGATGTTTATTCAAAGTTTTTGGAGTCCCAAAAGCGTGTTGAACTTAATTTTTCTATTTAATGAATTTTATTTTATTGTAAATCTTCATAGAACCAAATTGTATTTGTTGATATTTGTAAGACTGTTGATGAACAAGCTGATGTCATTAGGTGTCGGGGCAAAATGTGTTGGTTCCAATTTGATCAATTCTGCAGGCACACTTGAACTTCCTTTCAAGAAAAAAAACCTTGAGGACCAGATATTTAAAAAAGTTTCTATAAGTCCACGAGAGAAGCTATCCTTTGTTGAGAAATCACAATTAATAGAATCCGTCAATTTTATGTCTATGAAATTGGAGGGATCACTGTAAAGTTGTTTTCATCAATTTTAATTGCGTGATGTTTTCAACATCGAGTGGGTGAATGTTTGAAACTATTTTCTTGACTTTTTGAGTGATCATTGCGTTAGAAAAGGCGAGAGAAGTAACTTACACTGATCACCCTTCAAATGTGTTGGTCCTGTGATGGTTTCTATTGAATAACTAACCAGACCTGTTTTAATTTCAATTACTTTTCATGGCACCCATCGGTGATGTTCTATCTAATTCTTGGTGGTCAGTATCTGCAGAAATCTGATGTTGTGCAAGTGTTTTCCTTGCGTGACAAAAGTATGCGTGCATTGAGTGCTTTCTGCAAATGTTACTAAATAATTTTAGCTCAGTCTATCTTTTGTGGCTAATGAAAGGATTATCTTCAATAAGTATAAATATATTATTCTAATACGATTTTTTTTTTTTTTTTTTCTCGAATATTCTATCATTGGATAAAGAAGTCCACTCTGATAGTGTAATGGTTAGCACATCTGCCTCCTACTCAGTTCCAGGGTCCAGGGTTCGATTCCTGTTATGAACGAAGGCTGTGGAAAACTTCATTGGGTCAAATTTCCTTGCGCACTCAGCAGCTAATTGAGTACACTCTAAGCTGACAGTATCCTTTCAGTTGACTTGCACCCTGCCAAAGGGGTGGTCATAAAAACTCAATGGTATAAAGTCCGGGTCTTGACTGGCCTTGAGACTTGCAAGGATCACTGAGCTGATGCATGCAGCAGAAATTGTGACTTTGTCAAACTTCATTTGAGGTTGATTCTTAAGATATGTGACACTTTTTACATTCATTGGATTTTGCTTTCATCTTAACTTTCTGTTGCTCTTTGTCACATGTTATAGTTATAAATTTAAATAAAGTATTAATAACTACATTACTTTAGGTAACTGAAGACCACTTTCAAATATTCTCCAATGAAGATCAAATTGGAAACTTTAGTAAATTCATTGGTTCTTTATAGAATTCTTGAAGAAAGAAACTAGCTATAAAGTAGGGTGGCTATTCCGCAAAAGGACGTTCCAGACCAGTGGTTCTCTTTTCTCTTTCCATCATTTAAACTTTTTAGTCTCGGCTGGATGTCTGAACTACAAGTTGACTTGAATTTCCTGAGTTCAACAAAAATATGTTGAAGGTTGTTTTCAGAAAATATATCTAAATAATTTACAGGTGTGTCTCAAAAAATTGGAATATCCTGGAAAAGTTTTTTTTTTTTTTTCTTTCTATTATTCAATTCAAAAAGTGAAACTTTCATATATCCTAGATTCATACCACTTAAAGTGAAATATTTCAAGTTTTTTTTTTTTTTTTTGTTTGTTTGTTTGTTTTAATTTTGATACTTACAGCTGATGAAGATAAATCTACCCTCAAAATATTTCAAAAGATAGTTTGTTTTTGTTTTTTTAAATTTATGATACAGAAAGGTTGAACTCCTGAAAAGTATGTTCATTTATGTACTCAACACTTGGCCGGGGGACTGTTTTCTATGAATTACTGCATGAATGAAGCATGGCATTGAGACCCAGATTGCTTTGATAGGAGCCTTCGGCTTGTCTGTACTGTTAGGTCTCATCTTCCTCTTGTCAATACACTACAGATTCTTCAACTTCCAGCCAGCCTATTCAACAATGACTCTTAGTGGCTTACCCTCCATATAGGGATTATCAATGAGTGTCCACTGGACAACAGTCAAGTCCACACACTTCTCCAGGATTATGGTTGGGTGTTCCAAGACAGACTAAGAGATTCATGGTATTCATACTGCATGAATAGTTATCTACTCAGATTCAAAATGGAATATCCTAGCTCTAGGCTGCAATCATCAAAATTATTTGAAGATGAAAAAAAAAAAAAAAGAAGCTTTACACATTTTAGTTTACATGTAATAAGTCCAGAATATAGAACAATTTTTGCTTTCTGAAATAACCAACAAGAAGATTAAACCTATATATTTCAATTTTTTACGATGCGCCTGTATGTAGGTTTTCAGGTCCGACCCTGAAAAAAAAGACTAACATTCAATTGAAAGTGTTTTCAGACAGAGTACTGTGCTCAAAAAGAGGACAACTGACAACCCTATAACAAATAGACTTCAAGATTTATTCTGTGAAATCTCATCCTGCTCAATTGTGGAGCCAACTCAATTTCGATTACCTCCCTTGTGGAAAAAAAGAAAATTCAGTTAGAATTCTTAAATTATTTTGTATAATTGTTTTCAGACTGTTGCCTTCATCTCATTTCTTGAATACATATTGGTTGCTCTAAACATTTCAAAATTTCTGAGCTCTGTGGTTGTAGATGGTCCCCTGGCCAAATACTTGCGATCAGTACCTGCTGCTTAGCATCCTATTCAGAGTTCTCTTGGAGAAGAAGAGAAAAAAAAAGTGCTCTTTCATTCTTTCAAGGCAGTGGTTGCTAAACTTTTCAGACCAACCTTGAAGGAGAGCTGCTAGTTTATATAACTTTTTTTCAGCAAATAAGTATTCATTATGTTTCGGCCAATTCTTTTTTATGGTCCTCTTCAAGTGTGAATTGTGATATCAGCAACGTCTCATCTTCTGGTGGTTTGCAGCAGAAGAATTTTTTTTGTAACTTCAAAAAAAACAAACAAAAATAAATTCTTTCTAGGCTTAATAAGGAGTAAATGTTTGAATTGTCATCCCCCGAGCTCCATTGGTACAGCCTGTGTGTACATAGCTAGCAAGCCAAACAGAATCACTAAGAAACTGAGGAAACCCTAGACCCCAATAGTTTATGAAGAAACAAAACAATTAATTCTCAAAAAACTTTATTTTCTGTTCTTGGCTATCATCAATTAGGAAAAAAAAAAAAAAAAAAATACCTGGAAAATGAAAATGAACCTAACAATTTCTCTTTATATACAACAACTACTGGTTTGACCTATCGTTATTTTGGTAATTTACGCAGTTCATGACATAACCATGTTGCTATCGAAAGAAGAATCAAAGAACCAGACTGATGGGTAGCGGCCAAGGGTGTTTCCACATAACTCAGCAACGTTCCAACGCCAAGTCCAATCTGAAAGAGAAAAAATAAAATCAAACATTCACATAATATCTCATTCCATTTTGACACATACTTGTGTGCATATATATATATATATATATATATATATATATATATATACACACATATATATATATATATATACACACATACACTATTTAAATTAATACAATTGAGAAATAGTCACAGAATTCAAATATTGTGTTCAAATAACAAAATCTTTCAAGGGAAGTAACTCTTGCATGATATTGAAGATATCTCAAATGGTAAAGTAAAAAAAATATTGACTCATTTGGTTTAAAAGAGGATTATCTTGAATGGTGATTTGTGATTCAGTATGGGCTATGTTATTGCAAGACCTTTTGAGATACATGCATTTTGATATATTCTCACGCTCACACGTACGAAAGGAAAATTCTCAAGCATTATGACAGGAAACCCAATTTTGACCTATTTTTCAAAATTTTTTCCCGCAACATGCCCTCAGACCCACTTAACCCCCCAATCTACTTGGAAATTTGGATAGGGGTGTCACACAATTCTCACCATTGCAAATTGACAGTTAAGGTATTGCTGGACAAATTGATGTAACTATGTATAAGCCAAAAACAAAACATTTAATAATGAATCAACTGCACTGTTCAAGGTATGCCTGTAGAAAGAAGGTAAATATTTTGATGTAGCTTACCTGAATAAAGGCCATTCCCAGCAAACTATTCACTGCCATCCTTGCCCTTGGGGGCAAAGGTGCTTTACGACACATAAACCATAACATCACAATACTTGCAGCTGTCGTTTGACCCTGATCAAAAATAAAGAGAAATTTTTTCAGTAAATGAATCAGAAAAACAACTTTTCATTACATCTTCAACTTCAGAAGGTGCCGATTCTGATAAATATCCATAACAAGATAAAAGCTCTGATTCACAGATAGAACTGAATTGCCACCAATCACAATAAAATGGAAATTTTATTGAGTTAGCCACATAACTGTAATAATTTGAATTTCCATCATCCGCAGTTAACAGGTAAATTGACTTGAAAAAAAGGATTTCTTTTTCAATTGGAAAAGTGATTTCTGCCAAATTTTAAGATTTATTTTTTTAATGACTTCTTATTGATCAGATAAAAAGTGAATCTTTAAGACTAGGAAAGCTTTCATAAATGAAAGCAATAGACAAGGAACATAATGATACTCCTCAGAACTAAAGGCAGCAATATTTGAAGAGAATTTTGGACATTAGAACTCCTCAAGTAGTTCTCACCCCCCCCCCAATTGGCTCTCTAAAGTGCAACCACCATGAGAAAAGAGTTTGACCAATAAATGTATTCATGTTATTCCTTGTAAATTTGGAAGAGATTCACACAGGAGAAATAAGTTTGACTCAATGGGCACAAAAAAGCCATAACCAAAGGTGAAATGGAAAGATCTGGGATGGCTGACCATATCTGGCGAGAGAGAGACGAACACCGACTTCTCCGCGAAGAAGTCCATTTCTGAACAGTGAACGCTGTTGAAAACTAAAATTTATCACAGTGGCAGCCCATATCAACATGTCGAGTGCCAGAATAAGTCAGACAAGTTCGCAGTTCAACCAGATGTTTCCACTACTCAACAGAGACAAGGTATGGAAATCCAGGAATAATAAGGAAAAAAAAATATAAAACCCGAATCTAACAGAGCATTGCTACCATTGGAAGAATTCTGTTGAGTGCATCTGAAAAAGGCCATAGAACGAATTGGCTGAAAGGTTGGGTTAATAACACAAACAAGGCGTTCAATCATTTGAAGAACTCTTTGAAGGAACATTTTATTTCATTTTCTTGATAATTGTTCATCAGTAGAGATTACAAGAAAGGTTTAATTGATTTTGACTCAATGCTTTTGACTATCCTTCCAGCCATTTTCAAGATACAAAATTCACTGATATATACTTAGACAAGAGCTTTCCAAACTCTGAGTCACAATACTTTAGTGTCTCGCTAAAAATCTCTTGGTATTTAATACATAAAAAAATAGTCATAAAATTTTTATAATAATTATTTATAATCTGAGAAAAATTGAAAAAAAAAAAAAAAAAAAATATGGTCAAATGTATGGAATACTGTAATTATCAGAAAATGTACAAATTTCTGGATATAAAGATGAGTTTAAGGGTGTTATTTGAGCTCTGCTCCAAGTTGAATTCTAGGTGGCTTGATTGATGAAGCAGGCCAGGTTAAATGGTGCTTCCCCTTGGCTGGGGAATATGGGTTCAAATCCAACCTGAAGCTTACTCTTAATTTTCTGATAGACACCAATTGCTCACTGCCAGAGGGCAATCAGCCCAAGCAAAAAGTTGTGATAAAAAGCAAATAATGAAACTGGTCAAAAAATTGAAAAAAAAAAAAAAAATCCCTTGGTGTATTGCAAAATTATGTATATTTCTGTATATCTTTTAAAAGATGCCCCTTACCCCCAAGAGTCAATTGAACTGCTGGGATGACATTTGTAATGATGAAAGATGATATTAACAAAGGAGTATCCCATAAAAGTTGCCAGTGTTTTGCTAGTGCCAAAATTTCGGGAAGCTCTGGCCGAGACCCCATCCTTGTGAGTCAGAACAATAATGACAGAATGATTCTAACCAATTCCACAGACTTACCAGCCATCGATGATTAAACTGAACTGTTGTTGGATTTTCAAAAACGTTTTTCCATTTTGGTTCGTGAGCAGCAATATCTGAAGGGATCCAACGATCAGCCATTTTCGGCCACGAGTTGTAGACAAGTCCAGCATCTAAACCAGCAACAAAAGCACCTTTCAAAAAAAGAGAGAGAGAAAAAAAAAATGAGTCTTCAAATAAACCAATGTTACTTGACTTTTTAAAATAATTCTTGTTTTTATTAATCAGGTAAATTGAACCCGGTCATAAATCGTACATACAATTATTCAGTTTTTTTTTCTTTTCAGAAAAGCTGTCCCCAAGGGAGATAATTCAACCTGGATTATCTCCCATAGGCAGTTTCTGCTGTTCCACATTCTATTTTCAACTGATACGAATTTGCTTCTTTATCCATCTCTGATTTAACAGCCTTGAATAAACCAGAATAAATAGTGAAGAGAAAACATTAAGCCTAAATTCATTGATCGAAATTGACACTTTGAAATAGTATATTCAAGGAACATATTTGAAAAGAAGTTAATTCCAAGAATAAGCAAAAAAAAGTTTAACATAACAAAAACCATATTTTATTCTTACACCAACTTAGTAGATATAGGATTCAATAAAAATGGAGTTCATTTAATAATTAGTTGACTGGATTTCAGATTTAGAAAATTTATTCATCATTTTTTTAACTTGAATTATAGTGAAAAATCCATCTCTTTTCAGTGAGTGTGTGTTACCAGTCAACTTATTTCAAAAGCCAAGTGGATACTGAGTGACTTTCTTACTCAGACAAAAGCTGAAGTATGGAGGATTAAAAGTGACAAAACCTGATATTCCCCACACTATTCCCTATGCTAAAACACCATGATATGACGGGCTACACTCTAGTGCACGGCTTCTCAAAAAGGTTTTTTCATTCACGGCCACCTTCCAACTAGGGAAAAGATTTTTCATAACCCTTTCACTTGTCAAATAATCATTATTTTTCTTTGTGAGAAGATTTACAAATATTTCTGCAACACCTGGAGGCCCTTACTTTGAAAAGCCTTGCTACATCAGATGAGGGCTTGGGCTTTCAAAGCAAATAAATTTCAGTTGGAGATGGGGAAGCAGGGGGGGGGGTCATTTCGAAGAAAAATAAAAAATAAAATAAAACAGGTCTGGTGAGTCACTCAACAGGAACAGCCATGTGACCAAAGTCATTTGGCAGCATGCCTTGTTGAGGGTGAGCAATCCAGAAATCAGAAAGGGGTGTGATCAAAGGATAAGTTATTTCTCTCACTTTTGGGCAGTGATCATGAAAAGTCTGAATATTCAAAAAACAAAAATGAATGCTGCTGGACACAAACTAAGGGATCAATTTGGCATAAACTTATATTGTAGACTGAACCCTCCAATAAAAACGGGGGTGGTCAATAAAACAAATTAAAAGGAAAAGTTCATTTTTCGAGACACTATGAAATTTTCAGCCCCCCGATTTCATTGGTGCGGTCTGTATACATGATACATCCATAACCAGCCAGCTAGAACCACTTGAAATCAGATAGAAACCCTTGTTGACAGTCTTGGTTGAGGGTTTTTAATATGAAAGTACATGTAAACCATTTTGAAATGAATTATGCAATGATTCTTACGCCTTACACAAGTTACTTCTGGATTACTTCCAGGAGGGCATACAGGTGTGAACTTACTCCGGGGAGTTTACAATATTTTTCTAGGTAATTAAAATGCAAATTCTGATCATTTGAAAAAAAAAAAAGAAATTGGAAGCTTATATAACTTATTTGAATAAAAATTTTTGGCAGAAAAATTGACACCTGATGAGAAAAAAAAACAAAAACTAGCATATGAAAGTTAGATTTGTTGACTTATCTACTAAATCAACCATAGTGTTTGTATGGTACCAATGATAAAAAATGACTTAGAAACATTGTGATAATCAACCCAATCATTAAAAACATTCTTTTTCATTTTTTTCACTAAAATTTGAGACTTTATTCTTTCAAACAAAAAACTTGATTTTTTTTTCTTCAATTTTAATTACATTGGAGAATATCGATGTCTACTGGATTATTTCTCTGATCATTTTGCAAAAAATTCATTTTTTGATACAATACGCATTTCATCTCCTGTTCTTCCCACGTAGTTACTTAAGATAGAAAAAAAAAAATTTATTTCTCAAAGAATTCATTGCTTTTTTTTCAACTCCAAATAGAACAAAACACGTATTTTACGAAATGATAGTTGGTGAAAAGCCAAGTTAGCAAAACATCACCAAGTGAAAAGGTTGTCCACAAAACATTCACATGAATGAACTGCTACCAGCTGACTGTGAGTCAGTTATATGACATTCATAAAATGACCATATTCATAATTAGTGAATCAAATCCTCAAAAGAAACAACAATGGACTCTTCCCTGAACCTTGACACCCTCCCCCAAACAAGAACCAAACGTAATTTGTTCAGACTCTTGAGAGTCTTACTCACCAGACAGAGCCGTGATGAACACCATACCCATCACACCTTTGGATAATTTTCTGAGGCGTAAAATCTGCAACGTCTTTGGTACCTGGAAAAGAGTAACATAATAGAAACTTGCCATCACAGTTAATCATTGAACAACCGTAGCGGTGAAATTTGAAGTCATGTAAAAAAAAATTTCTCTGAAGAATAAATATGGTCAGAATGAATTCTATTCATGACATCAATGGAAGACATCTAGAAAATTAAAAAAAAAACAAAAAAAACATCTAGAAATATCTAGATTCTGGAGAGTCTAGATGTTATTAACAAACCCATCAGAACAAGGCCAAAAAAGCTTCTTTCCCCCAAATCAAAAAAAAAAAAAAAAAGGATTTTTAGAAGGAGTCATTGATGCCAATTTTTAAGTCTATAGACAAATTGGTATGTGCAGGAATAATCAAGATAGAACCCTTCACCATCTTTGATGGTTCTTGTTATTCAACTGGCCTTCCAAGGGAAATTATGAATTTCCGCCACCCATTTTAGTTTTTTTTTCTCACCTTGTAAATGAAACAATAGTAAAATCAAGTTATCTTGATGAAAATAGTTTTTGAACCATAAATTTAAGATTTGATCTATTTTTTTTTTCTTTTTCTTTCAGAGTCGCACTCAATAGAAACAGGCAGATTACCAATGTCTTTTGGCAGGGTGTTGTCTTGGGATGATCAATTAAAACATTAGAAAAAGTGGCGATCAAGGGATAAATTACTTATCTCGCTTTATGTTGGGTGGTGATCATTAAAGAGGTCAGAATTGAAAAAAAAAAAAAAAAAAAAAAAATCAGGCAAGTCACAGGGTGCCACAGAGACAACACAACTTGCTATAAACCAACGTAATTGGAGTTAAAGAGTAAGCACACGGTGAGAATCAAATTCGCACCCACTCGCCAGAAGAAGTCCAGTATTTGCCTGGTTACTTTTAATAACCATTTGGCAATGTAAGTTTATGCTAAATTAGTCCCTTAGCCGGTGTCTGGCAACATTCGGCTGTTTTTTTTAAGAATTCAGACTTTTTTAATCAGTGATCACTGCCAAACAAAATGTGAGAGAAGTGAGTTATTCATTCATCACTCCTTTTTTCAATTATTCAGTTGATCACCCCCAACATGGCATGTTGCCAAAAGATATGGTTCATGTGACAGTTGCTATTGAGTGACTGACCAGACTCATTTATTTTTCGTAGCTGTTAATTACAACTCACACATACAAATGTTCATAATTGAAGATGACAGCAATCGGTCATTCAAAATAACGGTGACTGCTAGTCTCTTTGATAAAAAAACAAGCCTGAAAGTCAGACCATGGATGCAGTAATTCTTTTCTTGTGAGAAGATCTAGCGAGGACAGTGTTACCAATTTTATTTTCAATTTTACATCTGAAATCGAGTCAGAAACATTTAAATACTCCAGATATATAAATCTAAAATCTAGGAAATATATTTCATATTATTAAATTAAATGTGACTATCTTCAATGTTCACTTCATTTAAATGATAATCATTCCACAAAGTGAATGAAAATATCATTCGTTTCATGGATCGATTAAAAGGTAAAGTAAACAGTCAATGGTAGTCAGAGGCAACCTGAAGTGTCCTCTCTTGTTTGCCGCGATCCTTTTGATAAGGGTGGGCACGACTCCAATCCCTGATTCTAACCTTCTTCCTCATCACACAGCTTAGAGTGTACTCAATTAGCTGCTGAGTGCACAGGGAAATTTGTCCAAATGAAGAGTTTTTCACACTCTTTGCTCATACTAGGAATTGAACCTGGATCCTGGATCCTCCTGCCTGTGAGACAGATGTGCTAACCATTATACCATCTGAGTGGACCAAAATTGTGTAAAAACATTTCTTAATCCATCAAAAAAAATAATCTGGATAGCAATTTTTTTTTGACATCTAGACAACAACTACAGACATCTAGGTTTAGATTAAAAACATCTAAATTGGCAACACTGAGCAACGCACATAACTCATATTTCGATATGTCAGTCAATGATGGCAGCCGATGTTAACGATTGGTATCTTACCTGTTGTGGAGAATTGACATGACTAAGTCCCGACCACAAGAAAAGGGTGTAAAGGACAAATGCTGAGAGGAGATGGGCAGCCAATCGATACTGACTGACTCGGGGAATTCCTTCGTTTTCAACAAGGCCACTCTTTACCATGTACCAGCCTAGAAATCCCTAAAAATAAACAAAAAATTACTCATTAGGGTAATAGTTAGAAAGAAAAAAAAAAAAGTGAAAAAAAAAAAAAAGAAAAAAGAAATACATTTATATAAAAGCTGAAAGTAAATTATTTCCCATCCACACAAAGAAAAGTATAAAAAAAGGAAAGCCAAACTTTTTTTTTGGTATAATAATTTTTAATAATGAGCTTTAACTGGGTTTTATACAATTCTCCAGAGGGCTGATGTGATTCTGTTTCTAGTCATTACTTTTTACTGTCCAGTTGAAGGGGTTAAATTCAAGTCATTTGTACATTAATCTTGATTTGGATTCAAATTCCATGGGTGTCATAAAACTTCCAGTTGTTGGTGAGTGTTTTGAGAGGGAAGGGGTTGATGCTGGGACTCCCTTTGAGGAGAGAGGTCAAGGGGTGAAATATTAATGTGTGTGAATGCGTGTGTTGATAGTGTGGTTGAATTGTATTTTGATATGATTGCAGATTCATATAGTAAGTGATGATATAAATGTGTACGAGGTACATGGATGGGAGAGGGCAACTTCAGGAGTATATATATATGTATATATGAGTGCATATATACACACACACCTGATCCCCAACTTGCTACCATACAACCAAAATACGTCGATTTAAGGGGGGAAAAAAAAAAAAAAAAAAAAAAAAAAAAAGAAACTCCATATACTCGTATACCCTAATTAGTCTGGTTAATTCATTAAAAGATTTTATGTCCTGTTTAACATCTTACAATGATAGAAAGAGTTATTCTTCCACTAATACCCAGTTACATTAATTAGTAAAGAAACACCTTGATTGTACAACATCATAAACTGTACAAAGTCATCGTATCCCTGTATAAAAGTTACATTTCTAATTTAGAAATAAATATAATTTGCCTGGTTGCACATGTGTATAAGGGCCGTCTGTATAAGTGCAAGAGTTTATATAGAATACACTGGTACTTGAAAAAATAAAATATTACGAAGCATAAGTACTACTCTTGGTTGTACACGAGCATCAGAATATAAAAAAATCATGTGTGCATTATAGATATATTATACACATATATGTACATGAAAATATTAACCTTCTAAATTAAAGAAAATATTACATATAATATTCTGAACAGAGTCAGTCACTTTTATTCCTCTAAAAAAATCTTTCAGATAAAATAGAAGAGAAATAATCATATTTCAGAAATGAAAAATGGTAATAGGTAATGATAAAAATAATTAATGATACTTCTCCAACTTACGACCATTTCGAGATACGACCAGCAAGATGGAACAGAACTTTGTCACTAGCTGGGATGCAGATATATATATATATATATATATATATATATATATATACATACATATACATACACACACAAATGGAAAGGTACCAGTATTTCACAAGAGGGGTCCAATAGATGTAAGAAATAAGTAAAAAGTAAGGAAAAGCCACACTGTTTGGAGATTATTTTATATTCAATAATTTGGATATTTAGTAAAAAAAGGCTTTGTGTTCATATTTGTACCTTTCAGCTTGTAGAAAAAGCTTCTGAGATATTATCTATCCATCTCTCTCTCTCTCTCTATATATATATATATATATATATATATATATATATATATATATATGCACACACACACACACACACACACAGTACCTGGTGCTCATAAGTATATAAATAAGCACCAACTGTTTCTTGCTTACAAAATTCTTTCCAAAATATGTATTGGTCTAGTTTAAGGCTATTTAACTGATTAGTTTGTAAAAAATGTTAGTTAGCCTTTTCAATCTTGTTGATTGATTCAGAAATAAAACTCAGTCCAATTTATTTAGCAATTGAATTTTTACAAGATCTTTTCCCCAGTAATGAGAGTTCGAAGTTGTTTGGATCAATGGTTCTCGAGAAAATACGTCAGCCATTAAATGAAAAACACAAGGATGCTCTGCCTCTCTGAGCATTATTGCAATAACAAGTCTCTAAAATGCTAGCATCCTGTAGGACATAAAAAGGATGCTGTCTTTCTTAATGCTCAATAAGCCCAATATGTTTAAAGGGACATGACCTTACCCCCTCCCCTTGGCAGGGGTTAGAAAAATACCAAATTTTGTGACTCATCACTGTCAACTATAATGCCCAGGCTTTCTTCATAGTTTCTAAAAATTATCTCCCTTGACCTCAACACTTCAGCATACATTCGGTATCCATAGCCACTTACGGCTTATTACTGATAATTTTTATAGAGAAGTAATTCATTTAAGATTATTTTACATAACAATCATGGTAGGCTGCTTCACACATCATGAAACCTTTCCCAACTAGCATCTTTGGAACCAGGCATGGCAGGAGTTGGATTAACAAACGGTCACTTATTTTGTAAATATTCCAGTGTTTATTCACATCACAACATTTTTGGAACATCTCGATCCAAGTGTGAGTGTGCCTTTTGTCAAGATCGTCTGATGTTGACTTGATAGGACAGGTTATAAGAGAGAGTGGTTCATCCAAGTCTCACTCACTCACACATCTTCTTTATCAACTATTTTATATCTTGCCGGAAAATATCATTATATATATATATATATATATATATATATATATATATATATATATATATGAAACACTATCAGCGGCACTGATCTTATATAGAGAACCATTATTAGAGTCACCAGATGTAGTCATATCAACATCAAATGTAGACTATGAAGAGTGTTTATATAACTTGTCAATCAGTGACTCAAGGTGTCAGCAGGTGTCTTGCTCTTTGACTAAAGGTTACATAAACACACAAAAGGTCATTTGAGTGCTCCACTTGCCATTCAGAATGACAGCAGATAAATTTGGGGATTCTACACACTTTTTCCATGTAGACACATTAAGAATATTCCAGAATGACTTAGCCGTGAAATTCCTGATACCATAAATGCCTCAAGTTTTGGAGATAGGTAGAGAATCACCAGCTCACTGCCAGAGGGAGTTACTAACAGAGGGTGACAACCTGCCTGAAGCCTGCGAACACTGAACCAGAGCCCTGCTGTTAACGCAGTTTCCCCAACATACAAGTTCAAAAAATAAGAGAATGACTGCATCGTGAAGAAGACTGAAAAGTTTGAGAATTTCAAGTGAAAAAAATACTTTGTTGAACTTTTTCATAACAAAGACTTATCACCATTTTTGAGGTTGACAGTAACATTGGTGACTTTGCTGTAACTTGTGTTTTCAGCTGAGCTTGAAGAAGTTTCAACCAACTTTGCTAACATCCCTTCAACAGATCATTGAATCCAACATACACACAGAAAGTGTTGGCAGAGTCATATATATATATATATATATATATATATATATAATGTATATATATATAATTTCTCAAGAACTTACTTGAATACAATTATATCTTTCAACTTCTTTTCAAAATATTGGATGATGTATTGTAACATTATCATCAATTTTCACTCATGTTACAATACTTCATACAATAATTTGAAGAAATTAAAAAATATTGTTGAATTAAAGACAACAAGGTCTCAAGTGTAAACATCAACAAGACTGAGTATCAGCTGAAGAGGTTTAAATCCGAAGTGTAAAATTGGCCTCTGTTCAACAATGAAGTCCCCGTGGCCGAATCGTTAAAAGCAGCTAAGTGTATACTCGACATCCTCTGGCTAAAAGATATGAGTTTGATTCTCACTAGGGGCATTCTTCATTTTGAATTATGCTGTTCGATCATTGTCATAGAGTCAATGTCATGATAAAAAGCGACTGAAAGTCAGGATGAAGGTAAAAACTAATCAAATCTAACAATAAACTTACTTGAAATCCCAGAAGTGACGCCATAGCGATGACCTTGGGCTTCATACTTGCAGAAAAGTAGCCCCTTCTCCAGAAATACGCCGCAGGCAGAATAAATGCAACACCTATCAATCGACCCCACATGCGGTGAGCATATTCCATGTAGTAAATGAATTTGAAATCATTTAGGGTCATTTCTCTTTCGGTGACAACACTGAAAAGAAAAAAATTAAAATATAAAAAAAATAAACAAAGATTATAGCAGCAGTAATTATCGAGTTCAAGCCTTTTTGCAAAAGTTTCAAATCTCTGTTATTAAACAGACGCATGATAGAACATAAAAGAATCGAATTTGTTTTTTTAAAACGAATCCTTGAACGCCTCTTTCAATTGACACTAATCAGAGGATGTCCTGTCGGAAATGTTTAAATATATTGCGAGGAGATAATTTGAACAAATTCAAAAAGTGTCATTTGAAGTGCCAAACGAACACATTAAAAATATGTGCAAAGAATTACAACTTTGAATCGGACAGGAATATTATGGCAACATTTAATAAAGAAATAGGGAAATAAAGAGTAAGGCCATGGTGAGAATCAAACTCACACCCTCTCGCTAGAGGAAGTCCAGTATACACATGGCCACTTTTAACCTTTCAGCCATAGGGATCTAATAGCTAAATGAAGGCCAATTTTACACCTCAAACTCAACTCCTTACAACCGACAACATACGGAAGTGTTCTGAGAATTAGGATGAGGGTAAAAAACTAGTCAAAATTGATAGTTAAGAATAAACGATACGGTTACTAATTTTAGTTTTTAAAATAATGCCCTGAAATTTCAATGAGCCATAACTGCGAACTAATCTCCGAGAATAGTCTCGTACGAATATAAAAACAAACATGCTGTTAGAACATGTCATTAAATAGTGCCGTTACAACAAGAGTTTACTATTTGAAGAGATTTTCAGACGATGGAACTTTTAGTAGTTAGAGTTGTTTGCACAGCATTTCCATCAATTCATCCTACGGCCTTCTTCAGGTGTAATGTCTGAAATGGTGGTTGAAAACAGAAATTATTCTCTCGAACATTAGCAACGTTTATGAACCGTAGGATTCGGCGGGGGGGGGGGAGGTCCCTTTCTTTGTTAGGCCTAGATTTCTGTACCATAATGAATTAAACTCTGAACTTCCCCTGGCTTATACAGTCAGTCGACACATTGATGTCATCGGCTTCAAGTTTTCTCAGTTTTCAATGGGAGTCCATCTATGATTGGAGAGAAGAATTTCTGTTTACCACCATCACAATCGAATAGTGCAACGGAAGAAGGCTGTAGAATGGATCAGCCGAAACATGTTAAGAACACAATCAACAGGAAGAAGTACATGTCGGGTTGTGGGAGGGTTTAATGATTTTGACAAGGACCCTATATAACAGACAATATCTTTTATTTCCATTGGCTCTTTTCTCTCAAGAAGTCAGAAATCTCATTTGTAGATAACAAGGTCTTCTGTAATGTCATTTCACTTTCAATATTGTAAAATAAAATCATGAAAATTATTGGATTGCCATGAATATAGATGGTAAGAAATCTTACAATTTGTATTCTGGATACAATTTATATCTTTCAAATTCTTCAACCCATTCTTCTTGCGTTTGGGGTGGCTTCATGTCCTTGATCAATTTCCAATCAACCATCGAGAGACCAGATTCAGTTAACCTGAAAAATAAAATAACATCCTCCTAGAAATATACACATGTTTACACATCTAAGTGTTTGGAATTTGAATAATAATATTCAAATGTCAATGCGCCCCGGAGAACTCCATGCTCTGATAAACATCTGAAATTTAGATGACTTGACCTCAGAATCTGTCTTCATGAACACTACCCACAGGTGCAGGAGTTTTAGTTATCTAGCAACCAGACTGTGAGATAAGTTACCACGTGATATCCAGAACCTACACGTATTGGGGAGTTTTAAATCAAAAGTAAAAACTCATGTTTTGAGATTTTCATTAATTATATAATTATATTTGATAAATAAATACACTTGGTAATTGCAGCCCCTGTCGGATGCTAGGTAAGCAACTTTCTGTTTATTATTTTCCAACAGACCTTACATTTTTTTTTCTTTTTTACTGCAATGATTACAAAGGGTTTTCATGCACCTTTGTCCAGTAGGGACTCGAGTATCGAGGTTCCTGAGAAAGGGCACTTTCTCTAAACATATTTTATTATCATGTTATACATATGCACATACAATTATATAAACATCAGGGATATACAAACATATTAGCAAATCAATGTATACAATTATATTTGTACATGCACACTAGTATTATCATATACCTAACTCATCCATATAAACACATGTATACACATATTCATGTTGGATTGAAACAGTGAATAGGCAAAATTTACTCATTTTTTATACAAAAATAAGTTCAATTACATAAACTTTGAATGGTAAGAAAAAAATCGTTTTTATCCTCATTTTGATTGAATAAACTTTTGATCAAATTAAAATTACTTATTCATTTTTTGTAAAAAGGGTTCTAAACTACATATTCATTTCTTATAAAAAAGAACTTCACCAATTGGGTTATTTCACCGATCCAACAGAAATAATTATAAATGTATTAAATTACTCTGAAACCATTTGATAAGATCTCCTGTTAATACATGGTAGATGTAATCATTTGGCCTAGACGGCATAAATAAAATAAACAATCAAAGAAAATGGGGCTGTTGCATGAAATAAGCCTGCGATCAATGCAGTAGCCGCTTCAACGTAGCAATGCTCTCACCATCGAGCTAAACAGCCACCATTACAGCAAAGGCCCGAATAACTGTTTCAACTCCTAATTCTCATTTTGTTCATTCACCGTCTGTATCTGCTCTATTTGTTTCTCTAAGTGTTAATCACATTATCAAGAAATGGATATATAATCTGACAGAAATAATTATAAATGCATTATATTACATTGAAATGATCTCCTGCTATTACACAGTGCATGTATCATTCGGCCAAGACAATGTAAATAGAATAAACAATTAAGAAGATGGGGCTGTTTATTGTTTATCCTACTTATGCTCTAGGCCAAATGATACACTCACTGTGTAATAATAGGAGATAATTTCAAAGTAATACAACACATTTATTATAATATATATAACTGTGTCATCCACAGACAGCAGTTTCGATGTTTTACATCTCTTCAGTGTGGCTATAGACTTTCCATTATTCCATCCAGTACCGTAAGGCAGAATTGAAACCTTCACTCGAGATCTGGAAGCCGGTATTCTACCTCTGGACTACGGAACTGGACGGTTAGTAAGGCTGAATTTAAGTGATATATTTACTTATGGATAAATTCCCCATCCACCAGAGTGCTGTATTCCTAAGGAAGAGCATTGCATAAGCTTACAATGGATGAGTTACCTCACTTGAAGAGTGCTCAACCCTGAATAGAGGAGCATTAATTATTGCGTCATATATACACATACATACATCTACAAACAAAGTAAGGGAGCACCATTCTCACAGCACTATATATATATATATATATATACACACACACACACTTGCCAACGTACCTTGTAACTCCCCCTAAGACCACAGCTCCAAACACCATCCCTGCACACCCGAAGAGCCATTTTCCAACCACTTTCCTTGCGCCAATCGAGAGTGACACCTGAGATGAGAGGGCAGCAAGTGTGCTCTTCTGCCTACATCCAGATTTACAACGACAAACAAACTGAAAGAACAATGTTGAAGAATGCGTAAAGAGAAATGTAGTAATAAAAACAACAGAGATGATGATACTAGATCAATAATTTGTGGATAATGTCTCATCTCAGAGATTTTGGGCAATATTTGAAATGTTGGCACCCTGCGGTGTTGGGGATGATCAATAAAGAGATTCGAATAAGGAACGATCAGGGAATAAGTTACTTCTCTAGCCTTTTGTTAGATCATAGTCTGAATTTTCAAAAGATTTCTAAAAAAAAACAAAAAAAAAACACAAGTGTGAATGCAGGCAGGCACAAATTTTGGACCAATTTAGCATAAGCTTACATTGTAAATTGCCTTCCACTGGAAAAAAAAAAAAAAAAAAAAAGTTCTATTGACACAATAAAGAGTAAATGTTCAATTTTTCAGCCCTCTAGCTTCATTGGTGTGTCTTGTATATATCAGCCAGATCAGCTTGAAAACTGAAGAGATATTTGATGACAGTTTGGGTTGATGTTTTCCAATACATTACTTCATAGAATGTAATTACATTTGCAATAAATTAAAACCTGCCAAGACATTTTTTTTCAGCTATGGAAGGTAGGCTGTGCTAAAATCATCTTGAAACAATTTCAAGTTACTTAAATACCGACACATTTTTACTCAAGAGAAAAGGAGCACGGAGCTTTTTTCAAAATTTCCAGGAATTCACATCTCAAAGGACAGATTCTGTATTTTTCTGGCATCAAAGACGCTTCCTTGGAATAAGTTTTGAAAATCTAATGTCCTCTTGGCTGAAGGCTTCTCTTTTCATGAATCTATTTGATTTTTATTCTTTTTTTTCCTTCAAAATTTTGCCAGTCGAAATCAGGTCAACGAGAGGAAAAACCATACAGTCATACACCTTCAATAAGGCAGATTTTGATTGGATACAGTTAAAATCGTGACCCATCCTGACCCAGCAGATGTCTACTTGGCACTGACTTCTCTGCGCATGACTACTTGATAAAAAGATAATTTAGTACAAGGACAAACAAACTATGAATTAAAACAATTTATTGAGATACAAAAATTAGAATTATTTTCCCCGAGTTGAATTGATTCAGTGAATTTGTACAGTACAATTTGATCAATCATACTTTGCAAGTATAAAACTATAACTTTGAGACGACTGATTATCATTCCAATTTCTGTTTGCATTCTAAATTGATGATAGCAAAATGAAAATAAAACAATGATCAAACTGCATAAAAAATACTTTCATAGTTTGTTCCCGTGAACTATAAATCATCAAGTTGAACAACAGAAATAAATTAATTCACTAGAACAATTCAACTTGAGAAATTATATTAATTTCTGTATCTTGATAAATTGTTAGAATTCCACAGTTTGTTTCGTTTGGTCCTTTTTGCACCAAAATGCACCAAGTTATTGTGAGCTGAATTGTCCTTGGATCAGGAAGTCATGTGTGGAGAAGTCTGCATTCAGATATTGTGCTTGGTAGACATGCACGGAGAAGTTGATGAACTGGTTTAAATATTGCTGTACAAATTAACATAACTAAATCTAAGCTGAAAAACAAAACCACATTAAATCATAATAAGACTTTAAAAGTGGTTTTGAACAGTATGGAAAACAAATTAACTGCTCTCGTCAAGGTATACCTGTACTGGATTCAGTTGAGTGAACAATGATTACTAATTAGTAACTGGTGTTGGCAGTAGGGTAAATACTGTCTTTGTATGAAGATATAGGAAGAAAGAAAAAGCAGCTACCTGTGACAATCGGTTGGATGGTGTGTTGGTCGGCATCACTCGGCTTTGTCGAGTAATATGTGTGTACTGTCGAGAGAAAAAAAAGAGGAAATAAGATTTAAATCACTAAAGCCACAATCACAGATTTGACCAAACAACAACAAAAAAAAAAAAAAAAAAAAAAAAAAAAACAGAGGCTAAAGGTATTCTTCCTTATTACATTATTGGCATAAAGCCTTGAAAATTTCCATCTGTAATCCAATAGTCACCTTCTTGAAATGTTTTTCCATTTATCTTTCTACATGATTATATATATCATTGAAAGAGACAAAAAGAGACCGAGTTTGGGTTGAAAGCAGTTATATAGCCTTTGCTTAATCAGTGGGCTGTTCAGCACAATGGTAAGTGCAACGTTACATTGAAGCAGCTACATGGCAGGTTTGATTCCTGCAGCAGCCCCATTTTCTTCAATTGTCTATTCTATTTACATTATCTAAATTAAATGATATATTAACCATGTAATGACTGGAAATCATTTTCATATATACACACACGCACACATATATATATATATATATATATATATATAAAAAAGAGTATGAGAGAATATGTGGATAAATTTGTATTTTAGAAGAAAAGAAAAAATATCTTTTTTCATCTTACAGATTCCCTTGAAACTGTCAGTTGGCGCCTTTGATCTATATTGCTTTGTACACCACCGTCTGAAGAGTTGGGATATGGTACGTGGGTTACTAAAGGCTTTGGTGACAGAGAGATAAGAAGCCAAGAAAAAATTGAAGCAACTTGGCTATGGTGATTCATTTTTAAGCAGAGGTGGCAATATTCAAAAAAAGTAAAATAGATTGTGTTGAGTAAGCCAAAAAATTTATTTCTGTCATAAGATGGCATTAGTATGATGAACTGGGTCCACTAAGTTGATTAAGATAGACCGTTCCATGTATGTAATAGGGTGCACCAAAGTTATTTTCATGGGGGCATGAGTTCATTATTTGACACCCCAAATAGGTCACCGAGTTGAGACACCAGGTCAAGTTTAGGGCGGAGTCCTGCACGCTTACAGACAGGCAGAGGTAAGGATTCACTAAGTCCCCATGACTGATACCAGGTCATCAGGACACACTAGACTTGGTCACAGGATGAATACCAGGCAATGCTTATCTAAACTTCTTAGCCAGGAGACCTCCAAGAACAGATACCCCACTCTGATCTCAGCCAAGTGACCGAAAAGGGACACGAGATGAGAGAATAAAGCCATCAACACTCCAATAATTATCTATTATTAGCTCTGGAGCAGGGACCAAACATCTTCTAAGGCAGGGGTTCTCTATTCTTTTTGGCACTGTGGACTAGCTCAATATTGACAATGCAGAGAGGTATTTAGGGTCTGCATATAGGTAATACGTCAACTACAGGTCACTTATAAATAGCTCTCATACAAACAATTTTGTTTCTACAGTGTTTATTTAGCATGATGGCTCCCAACCTTTTCAAGGTCATTCCCCATTTTTGTCAATAGGATCATTAATTTTCCTGCAGTTTTTTTCTAAGTAAACAACAAAAAATAAGTTGAAATAATTATTTTATTTTGTCTGTAATTAGACGACTTTTTATTAAGAATTAGTTTGCTTTCATAATTGCACAGCTGCTGCAGTGTGTTTGAGATAAAATTAATACATCATTTGAAATTCCAATTTATAACAAAAAATAAGAATTCTGCCTGAGTAACTGATCTGCATATCAATGTGATCTCTGTTAATGTTTGTTGGGGTTCTTTTTTTGCAACAAATTCTTCAATTTGTAAATCCATTAGGAAGAGAGCACATCTTGGATTATTTTAGTAAACAACATTGGTAAGAAAAATGCTGACCCTTTATTGCTCAGTCGGATAACTCGTATCACACATCCCCACAAACCCTTGAGCCAAACACGTTCACTATGACTTTTATAATTACCTGTTTTTAACCAACTAAATTCATTCCTCCCCTTGGACTACTTAACCCAGCCTTCTGTTGGGAACCATTGTTCTCACAAAGTGAATACAAAGATCAAAAGAAATTAATCACCACTACCCACAACAGATCAGTTTAATCACAGTTGCTGGGTTCAGGTTATTCATATGTTGTCACATTTATCTAAACTTAGCCCTGTCTATCTTTCTTTAATCACCATCTTCAGGTCACTCAATTCCATACAAACACTTTTAACCCAATTCAGATCTGATCTTAACATCGAATTTCCCCATTCTTAGAACTGTTGGCTTACGACAAAGTTGGAGAGAATTAAACATGAAGATTGAAGAGATAAGGGTCAGGAACATTTAGTAAAAAAAAAAACAAAAAAAAAACCAAAAAACCTAAAATAAGTTTTTGATAACAAAAATCTATCACTGAGCGAGTTTGCTATTCATGAACCTACGACTGTGCGTTAGAACCAGAAACTAAAATGAAAATGGGCTAGACACTTAGCAAGAAAAGATGACAAAAGATGAGGCAAAAAACTAACTGATTAGTGCCCGTGTGACAGTAAATGCAGTAAGAAAAGACCGGGATAAGATAGAATAGGTTGTCAGTATCTTAGAGGGTAGCGCAATTATGATAGTCATTAAAGGAAAATGGAAAAGCTTTTCTCAACTGAGGTCTTTTATATACTTTGATAATTTTATTGGTCAGATAAAATTCAAATTGAACATTAGTAATAGAGGACTTGAAATCTACAGTAATCTGGAAATTTAATCTACCCAACAGCCTTTTGACAAATCTAGCCACTTTTAACCATGAAAATGGCCACATAATGCGTCGTGGAAACGAGATTATACATCCATATATATATATATATATATATATATAAATAATCAGAACGTGGTCCAAACTCAACCTCTTTTACTGTAAGGTGCGTTTTCGTCTGTTTTTGAATTCATGAATTATATAATAAATCTTGGAAGGGCGGACCAGCTCGGTGATCGACTTATATAACCAAAATCTTTCATGACTCATTTTTTCAATTTTTTCTCCTTAAGACCCAACATTTTCACAAAGCGATTTCAATAAATAACTTCCAGATAAGCAACAGACGTCTTTTCAAGTGTTTTCATTTTTCTTAACCAAATATTCGATCACGATAAGGCCAAAACCATGCTTTTATAATATAAAAAAAAAAACTACATTGTTCTGTTTCATAATCAGAAAATGAAATCAAATCTTAATTCTGTTTTATTAATCGCACAGAAATATATCTTTTATAGTCAAATAGTTTTTTTTCTGCTTTAAAATGAAACTTATAAGAAATATAAAACATTTTTTTCGGGCTTGGATTAATGCAGGTGGTGAGATTTTTTTGCTCGTCGCTATTTACTTACAAGTCATTTACTTCAAGAAAATATGAGTATTCAACTTATATAACTGTTGTTCTATACGACTTAAAGAAGTAATATTTACACGCATATATTATTTATCTATTCTGCTTTTCAAAAACACAAAGTTTAAGAAAATCTAAAAAGATTCAGTGATTTTTTTCAACGATTTAAAACAAGGTATGAAGCAGTTGGAGACAACTTTCCACAATGTTTAATAAATAATCCTTGGTTTGACGTACATAAACCTATGGCGATGTTATACCAACCAGTATAGAATTCATACAGAGGCTCCAAAAAGTATCATTTTTTTTAATTTAAAGTATAATTCAACATATTCAACAGATATTAAGGCAGTGACGAAAATAAAAACTTGTATGTTTTCATGAGATTTCCGCACAATGGATATGTCAACAATGTTGTCAGTTTAGATGTTTTCCATCTAAATCTGGACGTTTTGGGTTGCATCTAGATGTCAGAAATTTATATTTAGAATATATTTTAATACGATAAGAAATATTCATATCCATTTTATACTAATGAAAAAAGTCAAATTTTAAAAAAAATGAAGTAATATTAAAAAAAAAAAATGAAGGTCGGAGATTAAAGTCACATTTAAAATGTAAATGTCATATACTTCCAAGATTTTAGATATAAATATATCCGATGTTTCTAGATGTTTTTTTTATTTCATTTAGATGTAAGCTTTACGTTAAGGTCTCATTAGTTATATAAGAATTAAAAGATTTTTTTTCAACTCACCATTTGTCTTGAAAGGAATTTTGGTGTCCATGTTTGACCAGTGTAGGTCCAGGGGTTTCTTTGAGGGCGGAGAAAGACCCGTGGGGAGCCGCTGAAAGTTCGTACGGCGGCCGAAAAGCCTCGCGAGGTACAAGAGCCACGACTTAACCAGGCGGCGGTAGCCATTTTGAATAACACAATCTGAAAGCGAGGCTGACCTTAAAATGCTGACCTTTTTACCTTTTCTTTTTTTTTCCTTCTCGTGACCTCACCTAGAAAATAAACTTAGATCAATGTAATTGTTTGGATGAGGTTCGCAAAAAAAAGTAACGTGATAATTGCTTGAAGCGTAAATTGAACAGACAATTTGGAACAAATAGGACAAAGTGCTGTTTACTTCTCATTTACATGAGTTCGTGAGGGAGACTACTGTTTGAAATGACAGAGGAAATTTATTTAACCACTTTATCATATTAATTTCAACTGTTTAACCATTTTAATTTTACAAATATGAAAAAAAAGTATTTAATCTTTTTTCTATCAATCGTAACCGCAAGCCTAAACCTAAAACTAACCTTGAAAACTAACCTTGACACTAACCTTAGACCCTAAAATGTATCTGTGAATTTTTTTTTTTCACTAGTGTCAGATTTCAAAAATCAAGTTTTATTATATTTTTTTAAAAAATCACATTGATATTTTTCAATACTAAGCCAATCCTTTCAGGTTAAATTTAAAAAATTCATTTATAATGGTCAGGTTTACAGCTGTCATTTGTTCTCATACTAGATAGCACTAGCAGCAGCAACTTGAATGATACTGTCTATACTAGTTACCTCTTTTTTTGCGAACCCTATCCAAAATACTGCCCAAATACAAATGTATAAAATTTGAAAAATCAAGTTTAATTAAAATATTCATTTCATCTTTTATTCTAATGATAGACTGGATGATTATTTTCCTCTGTCTCTCATTCTGTTACAATGGACACTTCCATGTAAAGGGAATAATTTTGCGGATAGAAAAATCTCCTTCTCACCATCTAAAATAATGGACTCTCCCACTTGAATGAATTCAGTTACTTGATAACAATCCACAGATTAAATTGTTTAGAAATTAACACTTCACAGGTAGATTCTTTTACCAAATGCATTAACGCCTTTGTTATATCTATGTAAATACCAACACAGATTTCACCACAGACGGAATGCAGTTCCAACTCACTATGATGACCCCCAACCAATCCTCTTTCTTGATTTCCATTTTTGCGTCCAAAGCAGAACATCTGATGCTAAATATATTTTCAACGGAAACCTTTTAACCACTGAAAGGTGCACACATGCTACAGAAGATGAGAACTCTTCCTGAAACATATATTGCATACTAATTAATTGTCACATATCATCCAATGGTCACAACTACTTTATTTGAGGTGTGTGTACTCAGATTTGTGATGGATTCATATTTCTGGACATTTAAAACAATAACACATTCACCTGACCAGATATTTTTCTTCCTAATCAGATTATTAAAACACACATGAATATACCTTCAGATACAAATCCAAGTCAGGTGAGAAAATGTCTCATTTGGAAATGACACATTTTTCTGGAAGACACAAATTAGATATTCCTAAACCCTTAACTGTTTGATATTTGTTCTAAAAATAGCCTCATCTGAGATACAATGTTTGGAAAATGGCAACTTCTTTTTCCGAGATAATCAAAGTTTGGATTTTGATAAAGACCATCCTAGAAGACGATGAATTTTGCATCTCAGGCCTCTACCTTTACCCTCTTCTATGATAAAGATGCACACCTCTCAATCTTCATCCAGCCCTCATTCTGTACAACAACCATTTCACTAACATACGTTCACATTAGATCACACACTGACATACAAACCAACATTTCAGTTTCTTTATTCCCTGCATACGCATATGATTATTCTTAACCACAGATGAATGTTATGCACATATCTACACTAAACTATCAATGATATCATTGAGAGAATTCACTTTTTTAACACTTCATACTGAATAAGATAACAATTCAATAATAGTTAAATAGTTAGGTATTTAACTTGAGTGAGATACTAATAATTTAATTAAGCAAGTAACTATTACAGATTACATTACAAGTAAATGACTTTTGTTTTAAAGGTTATTTGAAGGATTTCATGCTTTTTTTTAATTAATTGTTTAATAAAAAAAAGTATTATTAGTTAAAGTTATTTCATTTTTAATTCACATAATCAGCATGTTTTTCAGCATGAATTAAATTTTTTTGTTACTATTTTTTCTTGTTCTCAGAAGAAAAATATTTTTTACTTTTCAGTTGTTCTGATGCTATAAAAGTTTCCGATATTTCATTGTAGTATTTTATTTTAATCTTCTTTAAATTTCGCCAGATTTGATTTTTAAAAAAAATAATTATCTGCTTTAGTTTTTTTGAGTGCAATTCCTCTTATTGTCTTGTTTTTGATTTTTTAATTCATGTTTCTTTTCTCATTTTTTTATGGTTATTCTGGTGGTAAAGAGAGTTTTTATTCGCTGGAAGGTTATTACTTTTTAGTATTTTAATCGACACCTATCTCTGACTTAGAATTGATATACTGAGCGCTATCGGAATAAAGATATTTCTAATGAATATACATGACTTGTATATATATATTTTTTACCTATATATATGAAATTAAGTCTAAGGTTAGTGGGAAAATTTTCTATGGTTGAACATGTTGGTAGAAAAACATCTCTAAGATGTTTTTCAGTATAACTAGTATTTTTGAAGATGATATCATGAGTTGGTTTGCATGTAGCCCAAGATTAAAACCAACACAATGATTTTGTTATTCACATGGATGAACACTCGATAGAGGTGACTTAAAAAATGAGTCACATCTGATCCCTCATTGTCAAATAAATTTTCCAGGTGACTGCGTAAGTAAGCCCTGTTTCGAAGAAATTAAATAATGTGTGGTGCAAAATAAAATCCATATACAATACATTATGATAATATCTGATATAAAATAACAAAATATATATTGTATGACGTAAGCTATATTTCAAAATCATTGCTGTAATGAGATGATGTTCGATCAACACTACTGAAGAGCCATGTTAATATGACTTTTTTGTTTTTAAATCCCCCAAAACAGTTAAATGGAAAACAACTGATGATCTGAATAGCACCATGATATCTTAGTCAATGTTAAATGTAAAACACACTGAAGAAAATCACATAAATTACGCAGATAGATACTGGGGGAATAACTGACTGAAACGACATAAATTTTTTGAAAAAAGTTTTTTTAATATATGTAGTATTTAAAGCTGTAAAGCTTTCTAGACTATACATATATATATATATATGATTATGAATTGCATCATATTATATCGAAATTCTTACTTGAAATGATCTCCCCTTATTTCACAGTGAATGTATCATCTGGCCTAAACAGTAGGAATAAAATAAACAATCAAAGGAAATTGGGCTGCTGCAGGAAATATATACATATATAGTCTAGAAAGCTCTACAGCTTTGAATACTGAACACAAAAAACTTTTTCAAATTTTTTGTGTCTTTCATATGTTTGATATATATACAATAAGAAATTTTAGAAATCCTCACTTTTGCCATAGAACAAAAAAAAAACAAAAAATTGAATTATTTAACAGAAAGAATGTAGTGGGATTATAATGCTGGTATTGCTCAGAATTTCTATTAACCTACATAACTGAATAACCCACATATAGATATACTAAAAATCAACGAACATGGATATTTTATTCCCTCAGCAACCAATCACAAACTCAGACGTGTGGAAAAAGCAAGAACAACCCAATCACCATAATTATCTCAGACGTATAGAATCAGACTAAACCCAGAAAAATCAAATTAACAACTAAGGTCTTATAAAAGGGAACCCTAACATTGGAAAACAAATTCAAGTGAGAATGAAATACTCTCAAAGAGCAAGCATACCACAAAGAACTGATGTATTAAGTACATACTGATAACAAAAGTGCCTACCCCATACTCTCCTGATTTATAATTCATAACAACCAACAAGCAAAGCATCCCCGCAAAATAAAACCGAAAAACATAACAAGCAATGACCAGTCACCATATATATGTATACAGATAGATAGAATAAAAAGGAAGATCCTACCACCTAGAATAATAGACACCCACCCCCAAAATGTCCTAAATAGGAATTTAAAATAAATCGAATCATTTGCCTGGAGAAGCCAAAACAGGGCTGGAACATAAGTGTGTTTGTGTAGTGAAACTTTAATCCATTATATGATATTTATATATATATATATATATATATATATATATATATATATATATATATACACACATAATTTCTTTCCTTATAAAAATTTGAATATATCCATTTGTTCTTATTAGGAAAAACAAGTATAAAAACACTCATAATAGAAACCATTATGTGACAACTTTTTTTGACAGCATGCTGTGTTGAGGGTGATCAATTACCAATTGGGAAAAGGAGTGATGAGTTACTTCTCTGAGCTTTCGTTGGGCAGTGTTCACTAAAAAAGTTTGAATTTTCTAAAAAAAACAAGTATGAATGCTGCTGGACACAAACCAAGAGATCAAATCGGCAAAAACTTACATTGCAAAATAATCCCCCTCTAAAAACCAATTCAGGAGGAATGTGTTTGAAAAAACAAAAATATAGGTCTTTCTTGACCATGATAAGGAATGAACGATAAAAATATCTGAGATCTAGGTCTATTGGTGCGGCCTGTGCACATGATATGTAGACAGCAAGCCAGACAGCCAGACCAACTTGAAAACCGAAGAAACCAATTGTGACAATTTTTGTTGATAGTCTCAAATAACTCTGTAGTTTTATTAAAATTTATGGTTATTCTTGCACTAATTAGTTATCACCATTTCTAAATTTCTGAAAGTGGATAGATCTTAGAAGAATTGGGTAAATCTAATTTCCAGGTAACAAAATTAAACAGATAAATAATTGGGAAATTAGAAACACTGTCACAAAACCTAATTATTAACCCTAACACTAACTCTACCTACTAACCCTACTCACTAACCCTAACTCCTAAACCTACCTATTTATTCTAACAATAACCCTACCAACAAAACTTACTTACTGACCTTATCACTAAGCCCTAATCCTAACCCTAAACTAAATTCCGCATTTGCTTTAAAATGAATGGCATTTTTAGATTGAGAATAATTTTATTTGACAACTTTTGGCCATTCAAAATAGTTGAATTCAGAATGATGTGTATGTGCAACAATTGCCAAATTTATTTACTGAAATTTTGATAAACAGTACAATTATATTTTTGAACATCCATCTATCAGGTTGACAGATTGGTTCATTTTTTTTTAACTAGTTATATATTCAGTGTGAGCATTACAAAATTTGAAACCGTTGACCCTAACTGCCAACATTGGCTCCCTCAGTTTAATATATTCATCATATACATATATATAGGATATGTATATGGAGCCGTTTTTACTTTATTTCTGTGGTTTTTGATTTAAGAAAATTTCTATTTTTTTATAGAAAAAAATGAGGAATTATTTCCTGAACTTGTTTTTCAGCCCACTGAAATTTTTTGATGTAAAGACCCAAATTTTTGACATCCGATTTTGATATATCCTGAAATCTCTAATTTGGGTCTTCTGAGGGTCAAATCTATCACAATTCATCATCCTTAATTCCTTGTTCCATTTTTATCAGAAAAAGGTAAGTTTTATAAATTGATCTTTTAAAAATATAATGTCACAATCAATTCTTATTTCAGGTGATAATTGGAATATCTTCGCCAACTTTTCAAGGTTGTGACTCAGTTTCCATGAATACGTCCGCATTTATTGTTAAATAATTATCGTCTGCTTTTGACAATGGTTGAACTTGGCCGAAACGTTTTTAAATTATCTCCCTTGTTTTGGAATTTGGTGATTTTCTGTGAACCAATGATAAGCGAGCTACCGGCTAGCCAGCTTTGCAGACACTATTGTTGCGGGTTCGATTCTTAATGGTTGCCCCACGAAGTTTTATAGATACCATGGGGGCAGTGGTTATCAAGCTAGTCCAGTTTTAGTGAATTTAAAGTTCATGGAAGGTGTTGTACCAAGAAAATTGATTGCCCACTTGGGGGGAAAAAAAAAAATCCAAAGTAGTGAAAAAAAAAAAAAAAAAAAATCTCAAAGAAGGTTAACATCGTTTAATAATTTAAAAAAGTTAATTCTTGAAGAATAGTTTAACTAGTTCCCAGTGAAAAAAATTCACGGATTCGAATATCTGTGATGATTTTCTTTTAAAGAAAAAAAAAAAACCCCAAAAAACATCCGAAGTCGTTCTAATGCAAGAGTCCATCGTTTCAAATTTTGGGTAGGATATATTTTATCGAAAAACATTGATATCTTTAAGTGGAAGCGTCAATTGTAACAGACAAAGAAATCACACAATTCATCATTCAAGTAGCGTGGTCTTAATTTTAATGCCAAGGTCATAGGTCCTTAATGTCAAGGTCATTCTATCGTCCGGCGAGATAGTGTTGATTTTAGAGGTGTTCCTATCTTCTTTTTACAGTAAATTTAGTAAAACCTTCGCTTTTAGACGATGGAAGTTTGTGTGGAAAGTGTACAGTCAGCGATAAATGCAGAAAGCGGAGGTGAGGCGAAAAAAATTATCGAGAAATCTACATAGAATCCATTTTTTCACCTAAATTTGTATTCATCGTGCGTGACATATTGGTCTTTTTTCGAATCAAGTATGGAATACCGTAATGCAATAATAATCACTGGTTATTGTTGATAAGTTGGCAGAAATTTCGATCAAGATTCGGTCAAAATTGTGTAAAAAATTATGAAAAAATAATCTTGAATGTAGTTTGAACTGCTCTCACTGAATCTGATTTTCGTTTCTTTCGTTTTAGAGAAAAAAGTAATTTTTACAAGGGAAGTAACTGAATTGGCTTTATAGTCGGTGGTCGATTTACATCATACGTATGATCCAAAACTGGACCATGATTTTATGCCCCTCTTTGCGACACCCAATGTTCAATTTACTATGTAAATATTTGCTAAATGGAAACGGCTCATATGAATTATGTCCCCTTGGGTTTGAAAGTACAAAAAGAAAAAAATTCTGAAACTTCAATAATTAATTTTTCAACTTAGATTTGGGTTGGGCTTAGGGGTTGATGATATTAAAAGGATCAGATTTTGAGTTTTTTTAGGGTTGGGGTCGGGTTGTCTGCCAGATTTCAATGAATTTAAGGTTGTGGCAAAGTGCATTGTCAAGGGTGTGACTGGGGGGGGGGGGCTTAAATTGCTTGAACCCTGGCACCCTAAAGCATTATGTGTGTATTTTACAGCATTTGAAGCGACTGAAAAATAAAATGGTGGAAAATTGTAGTCAAAACTAATAATAATGTTTCTGTATATTTGGGTATGAACAAGAATAGAGATAGATAATTAACAAATAGATGTGAACAGACCTCGATAGATATGAATAGATTGATAGATATGAACAGATCAAGATAGATAGATATGAACATAGATATAAACTGTTAGATAGGTAGATGGATAGATATGAACATTGATATAAACAGACATAGATAGATAGATAGATAGATAGATGGATTGATATTAATATAGATAGATGTATAAACAGATAGATAGATATGAACAGACTGATATTGATAGATAATAGGTTAGTGAAAAAATAATTGCAGTTTCTTGCCATCAGGAATATATCTCAGCTGTAAAAAAAAGTTATTAATCAAAATACAAACCTTCAGAATCTACATATTTTTGTCAACTAGAAACGAGTCCATTTATTCTGGAAGCATAGAATTCTGGGTCACTAGAACCAATGAATTCCTTAAGGTGTTTTTAAAAGCAGCCTGATTATTGGAAACCTTCCCTTGTAGGAAGTAGTCAAAATGCTTGAAAAATTAGTCAGTCAGAGAGTGGTCTGGTGAGTAAGCCGGTTGAGGTTCAGTTTCATTGACTTGTTTGTTTGATTTCTGCAGGGTCATCCATGCGGCAAACAGGTTTTTAAAAATTTTTTTTATTCAGGGTTGTTCGTGCGACATGTCGCGCTTTTTAGCTTTTCCAATCTGGTGCAAACGTTGGACAACTGTTGAATGATCAATGCTGGATTCTTCTTCAACCCCTTGAGTTGTTTTGTGTGAGTCAGCCCCAGTAATTGCCCTCAATTGGATCTCCTCAATCACAGAACAATGTCCATATCTTCAAGGCCCTCCGTTACAAAATTTTCCCCCCCTGCTCCATGTCACACTTTGAACTCGTACAGCAAAATTGCTTGTCTTTGCTTTTTCTCCATCTTCAATTTGAAATAAACCTGAATAAAATGGGGAAAAGTAAACATTCAGTAATGTTTATTTTGAAATAAGTATCAAAGGTTGAAATCAGAAAAAAACACAATTATCTTTGTACCAGCTTAATAGGTGAACAGATATGAATAAACTGAGATAGATAAATGGATATGATCATATATACATACATATGTATATATATATATATATATATATATATATATATATATATATATATATATAGAGAGAGAGAGAGAGAGAGAGAGAGAGAGAGAGAGATTGATATGTACATAGATAGAGAAAGATGAACATGTATAGATATCAACAGAGAGAGATGAACATAGATGTTAACATAGATAAATATGAGAAGATATAAATTGATAGATATGAACAAAGGTATATATGGATGAATAATCATTTATAAATAGATATGGACAGACAGATAAAATTGACTCTATAGATTCATATGAAACATTTTTACACATGACTGGTTTTTAAAAAAAATTTTTTCAAATTCTTTTGAATTCTTTAATTTAGTATGATTTAAATTGGGATTTTAAATTTCTTTTCTCTGTTTTCATTTTTTTAAAAGGAGCAGTTCGACTTGAACTCTGTGCGAATCTTTCTGAAGGAGGGACAACACCTTCAATTGGTGAGTAGATTTGTTCTAGGTTTTCTTCGTTTTCCTAAACTTTATCAATGCAAAGAAATTTTTAAAAAAATTAATGATTGAATTTAAAATAGCCCTTGCCTTTTTTTCTTTATTTTTTTTGTACATGTGGTATATGTATATTATAATAGTGTAATTTCCGTATGTTGGTATGTTTTTAACATATAACAACAAAAACAGCACATCATAACCAGATTTTTGTTGGCTCGATACCTTCAAAGAAACTATGATTTGAACAATAAAGCAATTTCCAGTCCAATTTTCAACTTTTATAAAATAGCGTTTCTCAAGGGAAATAACTCCCAATGCATTAAATGCTAAACATCAAATTCCAGTCCAAACCTGGAGTTGACTTTGTTTTTTTTTTACTGTTACAAGAATAACAAGAACAATCCTCATCAAATTTAGGGCAGTAAAAATTATCATTTCCTAACCATGATTTGAAATCACAACCAACTGATTGGCATATCAAGTTTTTTATCCACTAAGCCAAGTTGACAAGTGTCGTACATCAAAATTTATGCTAGAAAATTTTTTTTTCTGGAAAGTCCTACTGTTTCAGACACTTGGCAGGTGCCCTCTAATATTTAGCACCCCAGGGCAACTGCCCATGTTGTCAGTACCTAGTGCTGGCCCTTCATGTTGGGTACCTTAGTTCTAGCAACAGGAGAACCAACATTTACCCATGGTTAAATTTTCTTGGTTTGCATCCTACTGAATTTTGATGAATTCATTATATCAGGTAGAATAAAAAAAATTGAACAAAACTGGTCTGGTTAGTTACTCACTAGAAACCATCATGTGACCCATGTGTTTTGGCAGCATGCTGTGATAGGGGTAATGAACGAAAAAGATTGGAAAAATGGGTAATTAATGGATGAGTTACATCTCTCACCTTTTGTTGGGTAGTGATCACCAAAAAAGTCTAAACTAACAAAATGCAAACATTTTGCTGCTGGACACAAACTAAGGGATCAATTTTGCATAAACTTACATTGCAAACTGGTTCCACATAGGTTTTCTAGTGGAGGAACCCTCCCCTAGAAAACCTATGTGGGGGGGAGGAATTTTGACACTCCCCCCTAGAAAACCTATTTGGGGAGGAATCTTTAAAAAAAGTTATTATTTTTCTAGACATAATGAGTAAGAGTTTGAAATTTCAGCATGCTAGCTCAATTGTGGGCTGTACACCAAATACATACAGACATAGCTAGTCAGCCAAACTAACTTAAAAACTGAAAAAACCTGTGCTGATAGTTTTGGTGACAGTTTTATTTGATGGTTTCTAATCACTTGAAGTTGGAGGATATGTATCTTTTACCAAATAGTTTTTCCTCTTGATTTTAAAATTCAAATTTTCGTGTATGAATTCAAGAGTTAACCTATGCTCCTATTCTCTAGGCTTGCTTCAGGTTATCAAAGAGAAATGTCGACTGCCTGTGATGGTGATGGTCCGACCAAGAGGGGGTGACTTTGTCTACTCAGAAGATGAGCTTGAAGTCATTCGCAAAGACCTCATTGCCTTGCGAGAGGCAGGAGCTGACGGATTTGTCCTTGGAATTCTCAAAAAGTGAGTCGTACTTGAGTTTGACAAAATCCAATTATCTATATGATATTTGGCTTAGGGTTTCCCGAGTCTGTACAGAAAATTCCCAACCATTCAACTTTGACGAAAAAATATAGCCCACCTAGGACAAGGGCACAATAGTCTGTTCCAAAGAATTCCCCTCAGGACCTTACACGCTTATTCCAGCATTGCTTTCACTTTTCAAAACAGTGGCATACCAAGGTGGGGTGGAGGTGGGGCACTCCAGGTGACACTATCAGAAGGGGTAACTCCAAGATGACCGCCTAAATTTTTTCATATGGTTTTTTGGTAATTCTTTTCTAACGAAACATCTGTCTATCCACACAATATCTCTGAAAGTACTCAATGAATTTCAAAGAGATTTTGTGGAAGGGTGGGCTACTGAGGAAGCGATTAAATTTTGTTGTGGATTTATGCATAATTAATTCCCCTGACGATGATGTGAGTAGAGGTATGCTTTCTCTGAGTGCTTTCATGTTTTATTGTATAGTTTTCTCAAAGATAATTTCTTCATATTATTTCATTAATTCAGAACAGAAAAATTGAAAATCAAAGGTGAATGGGGATTGTTAAAAAATGTTGGCTTATGCCATCACATCCAATAATATGGAAGAATCATGATGAATAATGAATAATATTAGTACAAAAAGATCACCAAAATTCTAGATATCCTGAAAGCAGGGTAGGGAGCAGAAATGACACCATGTGTTATCTCCGTTGGTGACATCAACCATAGTCCTGCCACTACTGCAAAATCCTCTTTTTTGATCACTCCATCTGCAGCAGCATTCTCCTTAATCTCATCCACAGTATGAAATATTTTTGAAAAAAGCCAGGAGTCAGGAGGTGCCTAATCTTGACTGTAGGGCTGATGCAATGTTTTCTCGAACCTCCTTCATGACGTGTGAACAATAAAGTTGAAAAGAGGCAGATGTATTTGGCAGTGTCTGTTTTTGTCTGTTCATTTGTTCACACAATATCTCCGATGAATTCCAATGAAATTTTGTGGAAAGGTGTATAATATGTGATGAAAGAGGTAGTGGAATTTAGGGGTGGATCCAGGAATTTTTTCTGTCCGAGAAATATTCCGTTTTTTTTCAATTACATTTATATGTATACCGATTACTGTCCTCACAATTTCTCAACAAGTTAACTATGCATTTCTATGATATTCTGTCAATGGTTTGAGAATAGCCAAGACGTGTACTGGTTAAATTTTGGATTGGATCCATGCACAATTACTTCCCCTAGTTGTGTATGCAACGCTCAAACCAGTTCACAAGCACATTCATTGGTGTCTAACTACCGACTGAGTAACTCCACGGGAGAATCTCTGTTAATGCTCATTAAGATCTCGCTGATATGTTGCCAGGTTGCATTGAGGCCGTGTAACCAATTCTCGAGATATTTGAAAAGAGCTGGATACCTTCCGGACGGACCCAATAAAAAGCCTAAAACAATTTCTAAGGTATGACCAATTCAATAATTAGAAACAGTCAATCAAAAACTGTCACCATGCATTTCTTCAGGTTGTAAGCTTGTCCCATTAGCTGGCTGACTATGTATCACAATAGAGCTAGAGGGCTGAAAATTTCAATGGTTACTCCTTATTACATCTAGAAAAAAACTCTTTTTTTGTTCTTTAGATTCCTCCCTCTAAATAGGTTCTTATGGTGAAGCTCAGTTTGCTATGTTAGTTTATGCTAAATTGGTTCTTCAGTTTGTGCCACTCTTGTTTTTTTGAGAATTCAGACTTTTTCAAAGATCACTGGCCAAAAGAAGGCAAGAGCATCAACGTATTCATTGATCACCCTGATTTCAAATTTTTTGATTGATCACCCCAAACAAGACATGCTGCTCCAAGATATTGGTCATGTAACAGTTTCTATCGAATGACTAACCAGACCTGTTTTGATTTAGATAGGGTTTGTTATATTCCCTTTTTTAAACTAATTTTTTTATCTGACTTTCTGATTAAGCCTTGCCTCTCAGAAGAATACTGTAGAACAGGTCTGGTTAATCAACCTTTTGGCAGCATGGGGTGATCAGTTCAGAAATTGGAAAAAGGGTACGGGTTGATCAACAGATAAGTTACTTCTCATGCCTTCTGTTGATCATTAAAAAAATCTGTTTTTTCAAAAGACAAGTGTGATTGCTGCCTAACACAAACCAAGGGATCAATTTAGCATAAACTTACGTTGCAAACTTACCCCTCCACACACACACACTAAAACCAATTTAGAGGGGTGGTTAAGAAAACAAAAGAAAAAATGTTCTTTCGTGACATAATAAGGAGTAGATGTTGAAATATTCAGCCTTCTAGCTCCAGCTGATCCAGCTTGAAAACTGAAGAAACTTGTCCTGACAGTTTTGGTTGAGGGTTTCTAATATGAGTTTGATCCTCACTGGGTCCTCCAGTCTAGTGACCTTGTGCCAGAACCAGTTGAACTTAGTAAACATCAAATCATCTGCTATGGAGCAATGGTTAACGAGCTAGTTTTGCATCACGATACAACTGTGAGAAATTTCATTTTCACTTGATGCCTTGCAATTGAGACCTTCTGTCTTACTAAGCTAAGTTTTGTAAAAAAGATTTTACTTCAATGATTTCGATCATCACTAGGTGCCTCACAAGGAGGTGCCATCAGCATAGTCAGTATCAACGCAAACAATGGAATATTATCACTGCGCACTAATGCCCTTGGGAAAGGCACGAATCCCCCTACCACCAGTTATGGCTAAAATAGCAGGGCAGACTGAACTCTCTAGCCTAGGGAAAACAATCAGTCCAAGATATGGACAACTCTGACTTCAAACCAGGGAGTGGGGCCCCCTTAAGGTGGGTTATGACGACAAATTTATTGTCATTCCGTCAGCTCTTGTAAGCAATCTAATACCAGACGTATTACTTTCTGCTTTCCTCTGGATTATATCAGTGAAGCTGAGAGGCGGGATTCTTACAAGTGGGCATCCCAGGAACTCCATACGCTTTGCCGAAGCATGCGCCCGGGATAGGGGGGGGGAGACATTCCATTGTCTGTTGAGACAGAACGGAAGCCATGATGCCTTACATTTCTGACCATGTGCCTGACTAAGCTAAGCTCGATAAATTTTTAGATTCTCTGCCATGGAGCAATTGTTACCAATCTAGGGAATCACTTGAAAATTCAAATGAGTGTAAAAAATATTTCTTTTTTTCAGGGATGGTAGAGTTGACGAAGAGAAATGCAGAGATCTTGTGGGTCAGTAAAATCTATTTTTGTAGATTCTTAACATAAAGCCTGTTTTACCTCTATTAATCACACTGAGGACCAACATGTAGCTGACACGTTTATTATGAAAGAAAAAAAAAAGGTATGTTTGGTCATGCACTGGTCATTGCAGTGTCAAGTTTGAAGTTATTTGGATTAACAGTTCTCAATACGAGGTGGGTGCTCAATTTACTATAAAAATTCATCTTCAAATGAATATAGTTTTTTGCCTGAATATGTTACATCTGCAATGTACACAAGTATAAGTTTATAGATTGTAAAATGTTTGGTACGGAGAGAGATACAAAGAGAGTGAGAATCAAGGTTTTATTTTCTGCTGATTTCCGAGTATGAGATTAAATCAAATTATAGTTAGGATAACGTGTCAGCTTTTGAAAAGATCCGTTGGTTTTAAAATTGTTGCTATTAACATCATAACCATTATTTCAAGTTTAAATCTTCTTACATTTTGTATTTTTATTGGAAAAGAAGGTAAATTATTCTCATGTTTTCCACTTATGCAACTGCTTTTTTCTATGATAATGACAGAAGGGGAAATTATTCAACATGACAATCATGGAAGGCTGCTTGCCACACTATAAAGTCCGCCTGTTTCCAAATATGCCCATTTTGAATGGGCTTGCCCTCATTATACAATCAAGTGTGTGTTCATGTTCGTGATCACTGAATAGAGTAAATTTTTAAGACTATCGTCTTCTTGGAACCAATGTTGAGATGCACAATTGTTGACGGTCCCCCGGCCAAATACTGGCTTGTTATTGCAAGCAGTTTCAGCTGCCTTATGTTCCATTTTGAACTCAAAACAAAATTGCCTGAATTTGCTTCTTTCCCATCTTTGATTGGACTGCCTCAAATGAATCAGAATAAATGATGAAAAGAAAATGTCCTGCTTAAATAAATAGAGCAAAATTCATGCTTCAAAATGGTATATTCCACAAACCTAGTTAAATAACAAAATCCTCATATTTTGATTTTTTTTTCAGAATTGGCAAAACCTTTACCTGTGACTTTCCACAGAGGTAATTTTAAACATTTGTTTATATCATAAACATTTATTTTTTCAGACATCTATTTTGCGAGTATCAAATTTTAGAAAAATTATCCCTCATTAAATACACAAGAAACCATTTAATTCATTCAGGCTGTGAGCGCACGTCGATGCATTTCAGATTTTGCACAAAAAACTGTTTACTTCAGAGCTTATCTCCCGTGTCACCCTAGACTTTACTAACCCACCTACCTCACCCCAACTCAAGGTTACATAGAGCAATACATGGCTAGGCAAGATCAAAGGTGCTTACATGTGACCGTTTGGAGTTATCAGTTCCGTGTGGGAATTGGTGTTACAGAACTGGCAGGACAAAAGAGGATATAATTTTAATTAAAAAAAATCAGAAATCAAATCTTTGTACTCGTGCAGACTCATGTGAATGAAATGTTTGAATATTGCAGCTGTTTTGTATACATGAATAAATAAGATGGCCATAATATTTTTTTATTTCGGCATAAATGAAATCCATATCTTATAACCTTCAAAATAATATATGACTTCCAAGGGTTTCTTAGAAAATGAGAAAACTTGACTTAATCTTTCTACTCTTGCTTTGAAATCCTTAGAAAAATTCAGGCCTGAATGAATCGATATCTTTGTTTAGCTTACTTAGTTGTGTGATTTTTTCCTGGTTTGATTATGTTAGTCCTTTTTCTAACATATTTGATGTTTAATGATCATTTTTTTTTCACAAATTTTACAGAAGTCTCATGTTTAAAAAAGGAAATTTCCTAGCTATGTCTATCAAAGAAAGAAAGAGATTTTTTCCCCCCAAAGAATTTTGAATACTGGAATAGGTTACCATTTCATGTAAAACATAGTACAAATATAAATCATTTAAATAAATAATAATAAAAAATGTGCCTGGTAAATGTTTTTCTGTACAGTAGGATTGCAATTTTTTTTTCATCAAGTTTCATATAATTTTATAACTTGAATTAATGTATATTTTTAATGTTGAATATGTATTTGTAATGTAAATTGTTTACGGAGATGCCCATTAATTT